>CM060950.1:83794283-84364283 GCA_030765055.1 Mantis religiosa | reverse complement strand
CAAAGCAGGTCATCGCTTGCGTATATCACTGTGCCTCTCATTTAAATATAGATATTGCAAAACAAGTTAGTTTAGTGTAGCATTTTAATTTTGCAAATTCCATTTCAACATCGTTTCTTCAATGTTTCCATAAGTGTAAATGAATTTCAATGTTTTATTTAAAAATATGTTTAATGACGTACCTTTCTAATTAATCTTTGAATATATAAAAATAATGAACTTTAAATGTGTAATAAAATAAAATTTGTATCCATTAGATTGCATCTTGAGCTTTCAATGGTTTCTTAATTAAAAAAGGAAATAGTAATTAATACGCCACATAGCTTTATCCAAATTTTATGGGAAGTAGTCTTAAAATTGTTGTAAGACTCTGTGCATCCTGGGTTTAAATTTTCAGGTACGTATTACCTCCGTAAAACATGTCTTAGATGATTGGTTTTCAATATGAACCTAATCTAGGTACAAACAAAAATATTTTTGGGACTGTTCAAATTTACGAACTCCAGCTTGTTCTCATTTCCACTTACTACAATAAGCTATTGATTCGATATTTCGGATCGTTGTTTATTGTTCTGTTTGACCATTTGGCTATGGTCGTCCACCCATCCAATTTTGTTGCTGCATTTATTGCCTAACTGCAGTGGCCATACCGTTCTCCTTTGGAACATATCGATGGTGTTGACTCGTACACGTTGGGTTGTTTGTATCTTATTTGTATTTTAATAATTATATCACGCACACATGCACACTCGCATCCATACTTCCAGACTCTGGGGAAGATGGGGAATCATCTTGGTTGGAGAAAATCCCCACCCCTAGCCGGGAATCGAGCCCGGGACCCCTAGCACACCAGACAGGTGCTCTACCGACTGAGTTACGGGGCAGTCCTAATTGCTATTGTTGGCAGCTGTTTTAGACATTTTGTTTTAATCAACGTGGAAATGCAGTATACATTAAATAAACGGCTCTTGCACAGGTAGCCGAGCGGTTACAGGTAAGTATGTAGTAGCAAGACGTACAAGGGTTTGAATCCCAGACATAATTTCGATTTTTATTATTTAGAAATGTGTATTAAGTACATTATAATATAACTTATAATTACTAAGGCTTACTTGATATTATGGCATTTGTGCTCACACATAAAAAGAAACACTCTACTATGCTTTTAAACTAACTGAAATACATGTTTTATTCTTATATGTAAAATCAAATAAAAATGGAAATTAACTTAGTATTGGGTGTGTAAACGCCCTGCTCCTATTACTGCCCTCATGCTGAGAATAAATGCTTAGTGAAATTTACGCGAGGGTATACTTCGCATTATACTCCAGCACCACCCATATCAAATGTATGAGCCCGAGTGTTTACACAACCTTAAGGCAATTTTCTAATAACACTGCATTTATTTTTGAAAACGACAATAATATGATATTTGCATTTTCATAAATGAATGTGTCAAAAATCTTATTATTTATCCTCAGCAAGAGAAACATAAGGCGTTGCTATTAAAGTAACATTAATAAAACGATACGCGCACTTTAAGGATTCGAACTCACGTTGATCTATTTATGAGACGCATGTGTTTTCCGAATCGAACATTGCTTTTGGTAGCTGTTCATCTTTTTTTTTTTTTTTTTTTTTTTTTTTTTTGTCAAAAAGTGATAGGTCTTGTTAGATATATTACAAGCCTTTAAAAACTTGTGTAAAAGTTTTTAGAAAACCTACTGACAATTGAGATATTTCCATTTTGATTTCGTGAAACATTACAAACCCTTCTTTGGGAAAATAAATTTAAAATTCCGTCTGATCTAAAAATAGAACCTAATGCATACTGTATAGGTATAACATTTTACAGCAGTTAGTTTGGCCATACCTAAGGGAAAGGATACCAACATCAGACATGCATACACGCGCTAACAAATATGTTACAAATATTTGCTCCAGGACAGCCTTGTTACTATCAGTTCATTGTCCAAAATATAAACTTCTATTAAACATTTTCATAACAAGTTTATTGCACGTAGGTATAGTTAGGGCGACGTATTGGATCCCTATTTGCCATTCCATGCAGGCCAACCGAGGTCTGTCCGAATTTACAAGCCAACTCGCGTAAGAGATTGGTAAGGTTGCCTGCCGGTTTAACGACCTTTAATAGATGATTATTGGATACATGCTAGCAGCCTCGCACAGATACCCCAGCATGATAGGTGAGCCATATGAGCTAACTCACATGAATACCTTTATCTCAAGCTATTTTACAGTATGAAAAAAATGATTAGATCTCCAAATTTCAATAAATGGTGCAATAATTTAGATATAAAAAACTAAAACACAATCTGGATTCATGCAAGAAGCTAATGAACTTGCAAAAAGATTAGAAATACCAAAAAAGAGAAAGTCTTATTGATTGTATCAACTATACTGGGATTATTACAATTGAACATTAGTTAAATCTAATACATGTACTCAAAAAAATATTAATCCTGTCATAGCTAAAACTCTTACACTAGGAAGTCTAAATCTAAAATATCCAACTCAAGAATTGAACACCAATGATGGATCTCGAGCAGGTAGTATATGCCAGTTCTTTTCCTTTTATATAAATTTAGGAAGAAATACTACAAATTTTGATGGAGAAATAGAAGATGTTTATTTATCACTACAAAACATATTTCCTTGGCTACATCAATGCAAAAATATAGTTATTCTTTCAGACTCAGAAGCTGCTATACAAGCAATAGTAGCCCACCTCGGTGGCGTAGATGGTAGCGTGTCTGCCTCACGTTCAAGAGGTTCCGAGTTTGAATCGGTCAGGGTGAGTTATCTGGTAAGATTTTACCGGGGTTTTCCCTTATCCTGAAAGACGAATGTCGGGTACCTCAAAGCTGTATGAACCCTGGGATTATTTGAGTATCATTTCACCCATTCCAGTCATCGACCGATATGACTTAACGTTGGAGGACGTAAATTAAAAGAAAGTCAAAAGATGATACAACAAATTGTTAAAATAGGGGGGAAATTATATTACAGTGGATTACACCTCATTGTGGAGCAGATGGATGAAAAAGCAAAGTTTTTGGCACAGAAAAGAACCAAAATTAAACAAAAACTATTATAACATTTTCTGGTGAATCAATCAAACGCACTGTTAAAAGAAAAAAGATAAAAACCATATATATAATAGGACAAGAAAATGAAAACTCAACATGGCTACAAATTGCACAAAACCATAAAATAATTCCAAAACTACCAAGAAAATCAGCTGTTGCCATCTTTCGTCTCATAACTGGACATGATTGAATAACCATCTTTATAGGATTGGACTTTCAAGCTCGCCATACTGCCTACTGTGTACCAGAGAAGCTTTGAAGACGTGTCCTGACATTGTCACCAAATACTGGGAGGCTAGAAGGAGATTGGCTGGGTAGTCAACTCCTGAGCATTACACACACACACACACACACACACACACACACACACACACACACACACACACACACACACACACACACACACACACACAGCTTTATCTCTGTGTCCACGCTAACGTATCACACCCGTGTACCAACTTTCTATCAATTATTTCCATTGTTCTTAAAATAGCAGCTGCATTTATAATACTTATATAATTGTTCGTAAAATAATATAAATGAGTTCGGAAAGGAACATTATAACACCAAACTAAAACACGAATTTGACTTTGAGACATACGTCTTAAACATTATTAACCAGGTTTGTGCTTTTAACGTTCTGAAAATGTTTTGTTATATTGCTCTATAATTCCACTAATATTTGTGCATTATACTTGAAAACTTCAATTTTTTTCAGCCACACTTTTTTCCTTTCTTTTAAGAGCGTTTAATGCCATTATTACTTCATACAGAACCACCGATGCAACGTCAGGCATTCATTTAATTGTCACGTATTTTTGGCAACAGTTACTGATCTCCCTTCATGTTACCTGCCTTAAATGTGTTAGTAGTTCATTTTCATTAAACTGAATTAGTAACAGATTTTGAGGTATGCCATACTTACGGTACAATGAAAGTAACAAAAAAGGTTATTGCCAATATTTGCTGGTACACGTAAACAAAGTCCAATTAGAGGAATAACTGCAATGTTAAAAATTAATACTTTTGGGGGAATTATTCACAATGATTTTCATCTTTCGTAGATTTTGGAAAGGTTCTGTCGCCCTTGTTAGCCCACTTATTTTCCCGATCACCACATTAATCTGTATATACAACCAACACAAAAATAGCACATTCCATTCCGTTTAATAATTGTGATACAGAAATATAGAATATATATCTTTTATATTCATTTTAATTAATAGTAGCTGGAGATATCTTTACCACATAACAAGAATGTCATAACCTAAGTAACAATGAAACCATATCTTTATGTTCCAAGATAATTTATAAAAAATTTATAAAAATAGAATATTTCTTTGTTTTTCTAAGTAAAAGTTATATTTTCTCTAAATTTAATATTTAATATGATGAGTAGCACATTATAAGGACTTAAAATCTTAAAACTGGTGAGAAAAATAGAGAATGTACGTGAATAATATATTTTATGGGATCAGTGATTTTTACAACATTAGGTACAACTGGAATGTCTTTCATAAGAGAATCCCGAAATATTTCGCAACACAGTCTTTTAAGACTAAGAGGATGGCTCCGCGGTAACGGTGGCACTTATATTCCGAAGATCTGGGTTTCCATTCTCATCGGGCCGGCCGTTTTGGAAATGCGTTTTTCCTTAGTTTTCTCTGGGTCGGGTGGCGAATTGAAATTAAAGAAATGTGTAGTGTTTAACGTCCAATATTTACTACATGTCTTACCGCAAGCGGTGACACTGATGATACATGAGATGAAGATGGAGCACCGATGGAACGAGATGGCGGGGAAAACCGAGATTCCGGAGAAAACCGCCCCAGCGCCGTGATGTCGATTCCGGAGAAAACCGCCCCAGCGCCGTGATGTCCACCATAAATCTCACTTTTGCGATCGCCTGGGATCGGTCACCTTGGTGAGAGTCGAGCGGTCTGACCACTCAGCCACTGCGCCGCTCGGATAGCAAATGTTGAGGTGGTGCTCTTACTACGAATTTCTCTTTCTGTTCCTGTCACTTCATGTTTCATTTATTATTTTTAAAACCACCCGTTTCAAATTTGTGGGGCCAGGCGGTTGGTTTACTGCGGCAGGGCGGTAGGACTTGTGCTTTGGAATGATTTCTGTCAGTTTTTTGGCAAAACTACTGGGGATACCTTCCCAGGAGCTGCCTCGATTACCACAGGACTAGATAGCAAGTGACTTAGGAAGAGTTAGTCATCGTCAGTATTACACCATGCTGGTGTCTTTAGGGGTCTCGTCTTTGCTGGGGCACATCATCATCAGGATCGGTCAACCTAGGTTGTCTCCCTCGTCACTCACTTTCATGGGTCACGTTTGAAGCAAAAGGGGCCCAATGTGACCTATTTGAAGTGGTGGTTCCAGTTTCTGAAAACTCCCCCGATATGCCCAACCCTTGCTCATAATATCTCTCAAACAAACTTGTGATATATCTTCTGAGGAAAGTATACCGAAGAATGCTATAGTTCTGTTTCTTCACTTAGCGAAGTTTCCTACATGTTTTATTGATGTAATATAGTGTATAAAGAGGATTATTTTTAGATACTTTTTATAATTTAGTGGAGTTGTCGAAAGCATTTTGCACCTTTTTGAAATGAAGTACGTCCTTGGAATTTCATAATTCACATTTCTCAGAGAGAATCTCATTGGTTTTAATAGTTTTATTCTAGGAAATATTAATAATTTGGTGACTTTTGTTATATCAATAAGTTTTTCTTGTTTTAATTTATGTTATAGCACAGTGTACAGTAATGTATATAGATAATTCTGGGAACAACAACATTTTATAGTCCTGCTCCGTGGCGTAGCGGGCTTAGGCAGCATGCCTTGGTACCTAGCTACTGAAAGTGCCCCGGGTTCGATCTCAACCACGGGGTGCGGATTTTAAATCCCGGGTATAGGACCAGTGCCCACTCAGCATCGTGAGGAAAGTGAGGAGCTTGCGCTAGGTAAGCGGCCTTGGTCACGAAAATCCGCGCTCCAGCTGGGGGATGCCGAAATGCTGACCACATCTGCTCCCCATATCGGTTGGATGATCGCCCATCTCTGCCGTACGTAAGTGGTCTTGAGGTCGGCAGTCGGGTTGGTAGGTCTTGGCTCTCTTAGGGCTGTCACGCCAGGGATTGTTTTTTTAAACATCTTACTACCGAGCGGGGTGGCTCAGGTGGTTTCGTCTGCGACCTGCATTCGGGAGGCCCGGGTTCGATTCCATTGGTCAACCCATGGGCTTTTCTGTGGTTTTCCAGGGTAGTAAGGCGAATGTTTCGTATGTTAATTACATCCCCCGAATTTCCTGTCCCTCCATTTCATATCCATTATCATTTCACATCATCTCTCATCTGGTGGTTCCTTCCAGGGTAGAAGTATCAGCGGGTATCTCGGCACTGTCGTGATTCCTTAGGTCGACAGCCCTCTGTCTCCTCTCTCCTGGCCTTCCTCCTTCCAGGGATGCCCCACTTGGGGATTAGGCACAATAAACTTCAGGTTTCCGTGCCGAATCCCCTCCTTAGCAATCCTAATCCTAAAACATCTTATTTATTTTGTAAAAATAGTACTAAGTGGAATTTTGAATACTATTAGTACCTAAAACGAATTTATAAGTGGAGTTTTAAAGACATTTAAAGCCTAAAGCCAATGACTAAGGCAATATCTCAATAAACAACGCAAACTTTGTCAGCTGTTGTTTCTAGGTAAAACATCTTGGAAAAACTCTCGAATTTTTCAAAGAAGTTTTGTTGTTATATTCATAAAATACTTTCCAAACATTGACAGCACTTCTAAGAACTGCTAGCTTCACAACCCATAGCTCCCAGTTGAGATTCGCGGCTGGGATGAAGAATTATTCATTAATTGGAATTATTCCCTATCCAGCCTTAAATCCTATAATTAAAGCATTATATATACGTATATATGTATATATTCATGAGTGTGTCTTGTTGTTTGAAACTTTCAAACCTAAGCAAAAAAATAAATAAATAAAAAAATAAACAATTAGGACCAAATTTAAAATGAATGAACGCCATTCATGTTGAATAATTATTTCCAAAGTCAGAGTGCGGGTAACCCAAATGTACTTAGTTGTTTAAGGTGGCATATATGCGATAAAAAAGTATACATCATTTTACACGTGTGTTTAAATAAGTTTATTTGAAGGTAAAATAATTCTAATGGCATTTATACTTTTTGTTGCTAAATATCCACACTTTAAGTACAAATGCAGTGATTGCTTTTCATGGAATGACATATAAATTACCATCATTAATTGAAGAAAAAGAGTAAGGAAGTTAAGTTAAACTTTGTTCCAACAATGTAAAATATAATTTATACTAGATGGTATGCATCAACAACACGGCTAAGATCACATACAATGGTACAAACACCTGTCATATCTGCAACTACTTCGACTCTTCTGTATGGCGAGTGGTATCTCACCTGCAGGCGTAGACCATTGGGAGAGCGGAAGGAGAAGGATACTACATCGTATGGAACATAATGGAACTCGCTGGTTTCGTCAGGCCCAACTCGTTCAAAAATCAACAGCTAACAAACTATTTTTGAGCTTCAACTCCATATAGACTTTATAGAGAAATAAGTATTTATTGCCCGCCTTTGTAGCGTGGTGGTAGCATATCTGCCTCACGTTCAAGAGGTCCCGAGTTCGAATCTCGGTCAGGGTGAGTTACCTGGATAAGGCTTTTTCCGGGGGTTTCCCTTATCCTGTAAGACGAATGTCGGGTAACTCTAAGCCCCATGGACCCCGGACTCGTTTGAGCATAATTTCATCCATTCCATTCATCGTCCGATATGACTTAACCTTGGAGGACGTAAATTAAAAAAAAAAAAAAAAATATTGGTTCGAGCATTCGTTCATTCGACAGCAAACATCAAAGGGTTGTTGTCAGTGTATTGCTTCAATATGTTAAGACCAAATAAATGGTAGTACATAGTATATCTCATGTTATCGGGTTTTCAAATTTTCTTATAGCTATTCTTAAGGCCAAAATTCCTTTTCACACATTATAATACTCAAATTCCACTTTGTCTTGCTTAATTGTAACATTGTCCCTAACAAAACATTTTTTCTTCAAAATACAGCAAAACTTCTTTAAAATGGAACGCGATCATACAGACATTTATTTTTCGTTTACATAGGTTTCCGTCTTACAGAGGGTTCTGTTTGAATACACAGAAATTACAGAAGCACAGGTTTACAGTGGAGGAACAGTATAGAATGAAGTATAAATAATTATAGGCTGATATTTATTATGTACCATATTTCAACTGACGTACAATAATTTTAGTTTCTCTGTTTTCAATTTTCCCTTCCTAATCTGTTCTTGAATAGCCTTAAGTTTTTCCTCCAGTAATGTCTTATGCTTAGAACAAATTTTACAGAATGTCTGTATATATAAACTAAGTTTTTAAAAATGACCAAAGTTCACAGATTTCTTCCACTCGTACTTGATCACCTGTAAAAACAAAACTGTGAATGAACACACTACAAAACAGTTGTACTCTTACCATATGCGTTGGAAGAGAGTTGAAAGAGGTACTGGTTTGTTTTCTCGAATGATCACAATTTATGACTTTATGGTACATACAACTTCGGTGCAGGCGCAGTCGCCCTCAAAATTATTGCATGTTTTGAAATGCGTACATTGTAACTTATTACACATAAATTAATCCGTTTTAATGAGGTTATTATGCAAATGATTCCCGAAAAGATATTTCCATTTCCGCGTTTTCCGTCTTAGAGTATAACTTAACATGGGAAATAACTCCGTTCCGAAATTTATTTTCCATTTTCCAGAATTCTGGCATATTAGGTGTCCATTTTTGACATATTTTGTTGTATTTATAATATATACTTTAGTTTCTAAATGCAATTTAATTCGAAATTTTTGTGAGAGGGAAAACAACTAGCCGTTATAAACTACTTACATATAATTCAAGAAATTATTTAGGTAACTGTCATTAAACTAAATTAGCACTAACCTTTTAAACAAATTAAAGTTAATTAAATCAAAAGTTATTCCATTTATATTAATTCTATGTAAGCTCAGGTCTAATACTTTAAACAACCTTATTTCTTGCGGTCACGTGACTTTCTCTGTTCTTATATAAAGTATCTATTCTTACAGATTTTTCATTATTTATTTATTTTTCTTGTAGGTGCAAACAGAGTATGCGAATACAATAAACTTTAAATGGTAATCAAAAATATTTTCAGAGGCGCTCACTGGCTTTGAAATTCCGTTGTCATTGCAGGACCAAGTGATAAAAATGCAAATAATATTTGCATCTGACAAAATTATAAGTATTAGAAAATTCAAATAAATAACATGGAATATCTCAGATATTTCTCTCCATAAAAATGTATATGACATAAATTGCGTATTTTAACGAACTCTGCATTTATGATGCAGTAAGATTTTGTATATCTATTACGGTTTACCAGTTATGCAAAAGCCATTCAGAATGAAAAGCGACTTCTGAAGATGTTGCTAGAAAATTGAAGATAGGCATCAAATTTTTCATAAACACCAATTAAACTTAGTGCATTTTAATAAAAATCGTTAGTCATTTTTAAGAAAAAAGTTTCAAAAAATATTCCATGTAAAGAGTAATCTACTGTGGGGGGATTTTCTTGGAAATCTTCGTGTCGCATCCTTGGAAAATGCTGAGCTTTGCATTTTGAGGTATACTGTTCACAGACATATTCAAATCGACTTTTTTCTATTTTTGTTATTCAAATGATCTCAAAATATGCCTTTCCGGTGAAATCTTGAAATCCAAAAGTACGATAATTTCCCTACCTGTCCTTTCGTAACAGAGAAAGCAAAACTGTTTATTGTACTTAAAAGTTGCGCTTAGTTTTAACGAAATATAAATGAACATGCCTGAGAATAAATTAACAATAATTTCAAATAGAAGCTACTGATACTTGAAATACCTTAATGGTTCACTTTACAAAGTTTCAAACTGTATAAAATCAAATCAAAGAGAGTACTTTTAAACAGGTGTACAAACACTTAAACCTTTTAATACGATTTTTTTGTAAGTTACGTCCTCCAACGTTAAGTTATATCGGACGATGAATGAAATTAGTGAAATTATGGTCAAATGAGGCCAGGGTCCATGGAGCTTAGAGCTACCCGACATTCGTCTTTCAGGATAAGGGAAAACCCCGGATAAAACCTTATCCAGGTAACTCACCCTGACCGAGATTCGAACTCGGGACCTCTTGAACGTGAGGCAGACACG
Organism: Mantis religiosa; assembly: GCA_030765055.1. Classification (NCBI taxonomy): domain Eukaryota; kingdom Metazoa; phylum Arthropoda; class Insecta; order Mantodea; family Mantidae; genus Mantis; species Mantis religiosa. Next base: position 84,353,883 of record CM060950.1, on the reverse strand, counting down.
CTACCATCTACGCTACCGAGGCGGGCTTTTTAATACGATTATTATTATTATTATTATTATTATTATTATTATTATTATTATTATTATTATTATTATTATTATTATTATTATTATTATTATTATTATTATTATTATTATTATTATTATTATTATTATTATTATTATTATTATTATTATTATTATTATTATTATTATTATTATTATTATTATTATTATTATTATTATTATTATTATTATTATTATTATTATTATTATTATTATTATTATTATTATTATTATTATTATTATTATTATTATTATTATTATTATTATTATTATTATTATTATTATTATTATTATTATTATTATTATTATTATTATTATTATTATTATTATTATTATTATTATTATTATTATTATTATTATTATTATTATTATTATTATTATTATTATTATTATTATTATTATTATTATTATTATTATTATTATTATTATTATTATTGTTATTATTATTATTGTTATTATTATTATTGTTATTGTTATTATTGTTATTGTTATTATTGTTATTGTTATTATTGTTATTGTTATTATTGTTATTATTATTATTATTATTATTATTATTATTATTATTATTATTATTATTATTATTATTATTATTATTATTATTATTATTATTATTATTATTATTATTATTATTATTATTATTATTATTATTATTATTATTATTATTATTATTATTATTATTATTATTATTATTATTATTATTATTAATTGTTGTTGTAATTATGCTGTCTTCATCACAACAATCTCAAAATGTTTTCATACATTATTTTTTTCGGTTCCACTTTGTACTGATAATCTCCTTCATTAACTCATCATTTGACTCTATACCAGAATATCACAGCACTTACAATGCACAGAAGGCACCGTGTGGCAGACCGAGCCGTTCATACCCTTGTCATACTGGACGTTCCAATAAGAAAAGATAGACCCAATTTCGTTTGGTTAAATCAAACTCGGGACTCTGCTCATATTCATACTATACAGTGAATGGACATTCATGTGAAACACAGGAGCTCAACAAAACAGTGTAATAAATATAGGAATCACTTTTTTTAATAAACTACCTATAGCCAATAAAACCACTTGCAATTTTTCAGCATTTAAAAAGTCAGTTTTGGCATACTTGTTAGGCCACTGTTTTTATTCTGTTAGTGAAATTATGGAAATTTTATAATACTTTTACATTTCTAAATTAATTGTGTGTATTATAAAATTCTTGAGATATCTTTATAAAACATTATTTTGTACAAACACTGACTTGTCTTTGTTGGATGTGACTTGTTAATTTACAAGTATAGTTAATTGCACTGTAAATTCACAATTTGACGTGTCTTATATCATAGTACTCATGTACAATGTATGATTTACAAGATGAATAAATTATCTATCTATCCAACTCGCCCGTATGCACGAGCTCGTTTGTATTTGGTACACAAATTAATGACCAGAATGGACCAGTTCGATAGACTGCCATAGAATATGCCCATACGCATGCGTAAACAAACAAATCTACTGCGGCGGTTTCCATCGCAGTAGAGCTGGACTTAATTTAGTATTGCCCACTTAGATGGCCTAGAGCTCTAGAGCAAGCATTATCAACCATCCGGTAATTGAAATTTGGGTACGTTATTCAGACCCATGCAGCGATGCTAAGCACGTAGACGGGTAGCATTCCATCACAGTAGTGAGCTGACTGACAAATATAGTCAATGAAAATTGAAAATGTGTTGAACATAATAAGAGAAATACATTATTATTGTTTATTATTATTATTATTATTATTATTATTATTATTATTATTATTATTATTATTATTATTATTATTATTATTATTATTATTATTATTATTATTATTATTATTATTATTATTATTATTATTATTATTATTATTATTATTATTATTATTATTATTATTATTATTATTATTATTATTATTATTATTATTATTATTATTATTATTATTATTATTATTATTATTATTATTAATACTACTACTACTATTAGTAATATTATCAACAAGATGCTGACGGTATATATAAATACGATTTATAAAACAGAATGATTATTTATTGCATATGTTTAGAAATTAAATTCTGTTTTTGTTATTATAAATCAATAGTTCAAACTATTAGATTGTTGTCGAATCAGTGATACATTTATTTGTAACTGTTAAACTTAGTAATTTGGTTCCTCTGTCTTGATAACACAGAACTTAGGTACTTTACTGTTACTGCAGATAAAAATATCAAACATATTACATATATACCACCAGCATTAAAGATTTGGAATTGTTAACTACGAGGTGCGTTCCAGTTTTGGACCAGTTAGGAACTTAATGTCTTTTTTTAAAATACACGTGGACTCTTTGTAAATTCATGACAGAGATGGCAGCACTGTATAGTGCATAGAACTCTAGTGGCAGCGACGGGAGTTAGAACTGTTTTTGATACTTAAAATGGCGACGTTTTCATTGTAAGAACAGCGTGTAATCTTTCGTTTTCTCCATTTTCGCGGTGTGACGCCTATTGAAATTCATCGCCAGCTGAGTCAGACATGTGGTGATGGTACCATGGATGTGTCTAATATGCGTTCCTGGGTGCGACAGTTCAATGAAGGCAGAACACTTTTTGCATTTTCAGATCTTCATGCAGGATTGTGTGCACAGATCCCACGGAAATTCCAATTTTGTAGGCGATGTCTGAAACGCTCAATCGGCGATCCTCCAAAACAACGTTCTCCACTCGCTGGATCATGTCGTCAGACCGGCTGGTGCAGGCCCTGACTGTCTTGGTTTGTTGCCACGTGATGTTCTGCCTTATTCGAACTGTCGCACCCAGGAACGCACATTAGACACATCCATGGTACCATCACCACATGCCTCATTCAACTGACGATGAATTTCAATAGGTAGAGTGCTGCCATCCCTGTCACACGTTCACAAATAGTCCATGTGTAGTTTTAAAACACCAGAAGTTCCTATCTGGTCTCTGTCCTAAAAATAATATTATGACTTGAACGCACCTCGTAAGTTTACTAAGTAACTATAAAATATTATCCTCAATACTTTCAGAATGTTTTTAGAAAGCGCCATACATAGGAATGTGGCAAATAGTTCATTTATTCTCCATTTGTTAAATGATGTCCCAGAAAATACTTCATATGAGCAACTACCTAAAGCATTTGGTTAATTCATTCGTATCCATTCAATAAGAATGAGAGCGTAAGGCTACGGGTATTATATTTGCTTGACAGACTGAAAAAAGTGTTTATTTCTGTTGAAATAAGAATTTCCTTGAAGCAATTTATTTCCGCTCTCCCATTCGTTCATATGCTGTTTCGTAGGTCTGAGCAAGTGGGCTATTTGAGTGTGCATCACAAGAAAATGAGTTGATAGATTGTGGTCTATATTTTATTCAGAGAGCCACAAAGTAATACTCAGTAACACCTCTGTATTTGAGCCACAGCCGATTGATCTAAAATTGCTATGAAACAAGTATAGGGTCATTAAAATATGCGGTGACCCATTCGCGGACTCTCTCTAATGCGCGAGAGAACTGAGAGTCGCCGGCGAAGTATTGCCAGCAAATGCGCATTAAAACTTCACAAACAGCAAAATGTTTCTAATTTTTTCCTTAAAAAATGACATTTTAGCATTTATCGCGCACCATATTCCAATTTTCAGCTCATAGAGAGACGTGTTAAACGATCTTTAATAAATTTGAAGCTTTGATTTGGATATTAGATAAGAAACATTCTAGATTAGTTTTAATTGAAAATAGATTAATGAAATTGGTGCCTCTTTAGAGAGTTTACTTTGAAAATTAAACAAACTAGTTCAACAAATCATCATGAACACAGTAGATATTGGACTTCAGAAAAATTTGTGTTGTTGTACATGACGTTATCTTCCGGCTCTTATACCGTGGTCTACTAGATAAAAGCGTTTTAGAAGTTTCATCCACAATTGTGGTAGACATCTTCAGGGGCGCGGTCGAAGGCTCCTCGGAAAAGGCTGCGTAGGATCCGAGCTGTTGACTGCCAGTGCTGCTATATTATTACCGAGAGTGTTGTTGACATTCAAAGACAGTCAAGCTCAGATGAGGGAACACTTCATGAACATATCGGCGTCCCGTACATTATCACTATCATCAGAGCGAGGGCAAGATTAATGAACACTCTGGGCAGATATGACCGGAAACAACGACGGTTACTATTTCACAACGTATCGAGACACGTCACGGTTCCGTTCGGCTAAGGCCCGCTCAGAAAAGCCACGCTTCTCGAAACCAAAACCCATCACGCATACATTTTTAGTCATCTGATGGATACGCGACTAATACCCGTCACAAGCGGGGTTATACCAACATCGCGGCGATTCACTACACAATGAGAGAATACCAAAAATCATCCAACAGGAGGAAAATGTGCGGCCATCTTATTGGTCGGTGCCTTCACCCATGGGGAACTCCTATCAAATAAACCATCAGAGCCAAAATATTTACTTACAGAACATAATCCTATCTGTCTCATCTCGCAGATTAAGCCGCGTTGCAGCTCAGTACTGTGGTACCAGCACATTACTGGAAGAAAAACAAGATCCGGATCAGAGCATCCTCTGGTCCCAACTCTTCAGATGCAACGCAACTTTCTCCAAGGAAACTTCAAACGTACCACTGAAGTTGTGCTTCATTTCGTGGACGAAACTTTTGGATCATCTCTCTCCAGTAGACCACAGCATAACAGTCCGTAAATAATTTCCAGTTGTAGTTCTTAAGTATTTATAAAATTGAACATAGCAGTGCTTTATGGTAAGACAGAAGTAAGAGAGAGGGAGAGCGAGCGATAGTAAGAGAGTTGCATTTATGCAACAGAAGTGTATATTATGCACAGAAAGTGAAATAAAAAATGTGGATGGTGAAATTAGGCTAGTAATTTGTAATAATGATAGCCATCAGCACGTGCAGTAAACGGAAAATTGAGTTTTCCAAATTTAGGAGTATGGTTGGTCTGGGTGGCTCGGTTGGCTAGGCTCTGGCCCACTAATACCAAGGTCGCGGGTTCAAACTCAGCCCAGACCAACGGTTTTCAAGTGTTCTTAAAAGCCAGCGACAACTATGTTGTCGTTGAAGGAGAGTCCTTCTCCTCAATGGAGGGTTCTTCGACTATTACCATATCGAGACTGTCACTTACTGGTATGGGGAGGTTATTTTTTTTTTACTAAGGCATGGTGGGTAGGTGGTGGTGATTAATTTAGAGGATCGTTTTTATAATGTGTAAAAGGAGTGTTATAGAGGTTGTCACTTAATGTATACCTAGGGCAAGTCAGGGTCCCTTGTATGTTTCTCCCGGGCAAAGATCGTATTCACCGAGGCCGCGGATGAGATGGTTGAAGCTGGCAGGAAGTTTGGCATAAAGGCTTGGGAGAGGTGAAGAATTTAGTCAATTAATTTAGGGAAGGAGGGGTCAGAATGGATATTGCCATTAGGGATGTAGCAGTCGACTGCACCTGCAGTCCGAAGGTAACGGTTTTGAAGTTTGGAAAAGTGGGATTTAGCTGTGGTTCCCCAGACTTGGCAGGTCTAAATACTTCCTTGTGTAGCAGAAGCTTGTTCCTGAGTGCCATTGGTGATGTTCGGTTGTATAAGGGATATAATATGTCCATCCTTCTACTAGCTTTGTTAGCCACAGATGATATGTGACCCTTCCAGGTAAGGCACATATCTAGAAGAAGACCAAGATGGTTGCCTCGGTCAGCCATGGAATATCAGCTCCAGCTAAACGTAGGTTAGGTATGTCCTGTAAATTGCGTCGAGTAAAGGTGACTCTTTGGAATTTTTGTGGCATTCAGTGACAAGCGCCAGATCGTAAGCCAGGCTACAGCATATTGTCAGAAAGCTAAGCCCGTTGCACTGCATTGGTGTGATGTGTTGACGCGGCTACTATGGCGGTATCATCAGCAAACAAATAGAGGTTACAGACTCCTAGGGTTGGAAGGGAGTTGATGTAGATAACATAAAGACCAACACTCCATGTCATTAGATTTATTGGTACGTGAAATAATTCCTGTGGGGAGAAAATCCAGCACATCAGAGGCAATGTTATGATCCTGTCAATTGACAGTATCGTTAACAAACCAAATATTTATATTTATTTCAGAAGTACACCTTAACTATTAGTATTAAAGCGAATATACCGAGCGAGGTGGCGCCGCGATAAAGTGTGCGATGTGCTTTCGGGAGCTCGTGGATCATATGCTCACGGCTGACCTTCTTGATCCGTGGTTGTTTCCCCGAGTTGCTAAGAGAATGCTGGGAAAGTTAATTCCATACCTCAGATTTATTGTCCCTAGATTTCACTTCATTTTCCATCCTGGTTGGCTGTTTTTGTATTGTAAGTGTAGCAGAGTCTCGCGTTTAATGGCTGGGATTATGCTCCCCTTTCGGTGGTGGAGCTTCTATAGCCAGTGGTGCAAAGCGCCCCATCCAAATCTTGATTTTATACCTCATGGCTACAAATAAGACACAACTCAATAGTTTACAATTATTATTTAAGAAAATGCTTAAGTGTATAAAAGAAGATACAAGAGTGAAAACGTTTAAGAGACTAGTTCTTGGAAGTGCGATAGCCAATATTCAGTATGCTTCGCCAAATTGTTGAGTAGTTTCTATGCTATGTATAAAGATATTGGAAAGTATTCACGTTGTCAGTAAATAATGTTGAAAGAGAACGCAGATTTGATTCATCACTGAATTTCTAGCGAGTAAAATAAATTCTGAAGGGACCCCTATATTTACATAAATTTAAAATACAGTGACGGACAGACGATAAGCGCCTTCCGTGAAACTACAAGAAAGATTTTCTTGTCGCTCATCCCCATAGTATCAATATCACTAATGGTAAAAGAAAAGCATTTCTATTGCCAAAAAACCCTGTCAAATAAATCTCTGGATTTAGCCTGGACGAAAGCCGGCTTTACAAATTTGATGATATAGCCTAATTACTTAGGTCTTTAAAACCGTCTTCTAAAAGTTTTTGGGGTTGCAGTTGGCTAAAACGCTAGCCGGGATTCCAGTGTTGCGGGTTAGCTAAGTTGAAATGGTCGCTTCAGTGCTACTAAGTCTGTCGTAAAAAACAGTATCGTCCCACGTAAAATAAACAGTGTTTGGCTTACGTGGACCTCAACTTTGGTAGCACTATAATGAAATGTCTGTTCAGTATTAAACTTTTATTTTGCTTATGTATGGAAAAAGCGTTATTCAGATACCAAAATTTGTAAAACGTAAATCTAGAGACGTGTACAAAAATTCATTCAGCCTTATTTTGTTTTGCAGCAAAATGACTTATATGTGAATATCCATCGTAATGGGCGTAGGGACTGAAGGGATTGGGTGGTATAATAATACTACATTTTGACGTATGTTAAACACAACGAGACAGTTAATTTAATTTGGTATCTCTCATATTCGTTTTGTTTATATTATATCATATCCTTATCATGATCTCCATATATAATATGACGAACAAACGTGGTTTAGATTCCAAATCAGATACAGGAATAAGAGCAGAACATTTTCAAACGTGTACATGCAATGATTGCCAAAATTAGGTTTTATTTTAATATATAGGATAACCAAAATGATTTCTAATTAAGTATAAATCAGACAGGAAGTTTAGAATTGCAGTCAGGATTCAAATACGTTCAGCATGATTACGTTATGTATATAATACTTAGAAACGCAATAATGCTGAACAGTATACAATAATACTGAAGTCTGTCTCACGATATGTCGGATTAATTTTTGGATACTAGTGCAGTACACAACATTAATACCTAACCAAATATTACTATTAGCACAAATAGAAACAACACAAAAAGTGGAAATTTAATAGTTATTAGCTGATTTCTAAAAGTTCCAAAAGAGTAATAGAAGCCATAATATTACAAAGAAATCGACACTCTCCAAATTGTCTATTTCTGTAGTTTATAATTTGGCTCCTTTGAGAACTATGTTCTTTCTGACAATTACTAATAAGATGGTCCAATTATCCTCAACATCTAAAGTTAATAAGTATATAAACTCTCTCTCTCTCTCTCTCTCTCTCTCTCTCTCTCTCTCTCTCTCTCTCTCTCTCTCTCTCTCTCTCTCTCTCTGTAGTTTTCATGAACGTTTCCCGTAAACATTTCAACTACCCAACGTGGATTCCCTATTGTTGGTTCTCAGGAATGTTTAAGAGAGCTAGTCCTTTCAATCGTAGTTTGCCCTTGGTAGCTCTTAAATAGATTTCGGTGTTAAGCAGAGTAGAAAAAGAATATTTGGCTGTGTAACCGTATTCGGTATCACAAACTAAGCACATTACTAATATTTAGACAAAAGGCAGAAGTATATGGGATTTCTCTGGCTGTTTCATTCATAGGTTAGGTATAAAATATACAATCCAGAGGGATACCTCGTGCGCTGCAACCTACGGGAGATCTTGAAATAAACCTACAGCTTTTGGGAAATAGTCCAAAGAAGTGTGCGATTAGACCGCATCCTTCATCGGCTGGAGCAGAATTCGTTGCTACCCCGCTTTCCTTCATCAGGAATCGATTCATATATAACTTTAGCCAATCAAAGACATCAGGATATCTTACCCGCGTGGATAGGAGCTCTTCATTGCTGTAAAGACCTTGGTTACAATGTCAGTCTAATTATTAAATGAACTAAAATTATTATTTATTTATAATGTCTTAGATATTATTAATGAAATAGTCTTTACAAACGCATTTGAAATTGCTAGTTTCGTAAGTAAATTCATGACTTCTCGTAATGACGAACGGATGTCTCCATGTCATGAGTTTTTCTCCTAACGCTAGCTAGACCGCCCAGTATCTTAAAAATTACGGGGTCCCTAACGATTCAAACGTGACACCAATCCTTACTTCTTAGCCACCTGAAAACTGGGGGACACAGGTGTAGACGAGGAAGGAAGCTATGGTCCCAGAAGTCCCACCAAGAGAAGACAGAAATATTTCCTTAGCGTAAATTTCACCGTCCTACAACAATTCAACTATCGTTGTCACCTGGTCTTACAGCCCTGAAACAAATGGAAGGAAATTATGAACAGAGAATTCGTGATAGAAGAGGAACCACCCCAGCATATCGACCCTAGAAAATTTATGAAAGCTAGAGGTTAGTATGGCCAGCCTGACTGGATTCAAACCTGGGCCTACCGAATGTAACCTCGCAAGTTATCGGGAGCTATCTCATTTGAAACAAGAGAAGAAAACTCGTCTAGTATATTATACAATTAGACTGACAATGGAACTAAGAACACCACAATAAAAAACGTTTCGCCACATTTCCTACGTCACATCTTCATTGACTGGTGTAGAGTTCGTTGCTTCCCTTGCTTCCATTCAGTAGGAATCATTTCATATCTAGTTTTAGCCAATCAGAGACATCAGAATATTTTCCCCGCGTAGGGTATTACGAAACAGTTGCGCTTTTTTTGTTCCATTTATACACTGTCTTTAACTGCAATGATCATATAGGCGGCCGTTCTCCTTTGGAACATATCGAAGGTGTTAACTCGTATTCGCTGGGTTTTAATCATTAGATCACGCACACATTAGCACTCTCATTCATACTTCTAAATTCTGGGGAGGATGGGGAATCATCTTGGTCGGAGAAAAATCTCCACCCCCACCGCAGGAAATCGAATCTGGTACCCTTCGCATGGCAGGCAGGTGCTCTACCTACTGAGCTACGGGGCCAGGCTGGTTGCGCTTTATTGCTATGAATTCCTTAGTTGCTATGTCAGTCTAGTTTTAAATGGCCTACTGTGGGAGGAGAAAGCAAGAGCTGCAGGTGACAGCTGCAGGTTCTGAGGTTTGATTAGTACTATCAAATAAAATAGGTAGAAGGAAGTTTATGAAGTCATCTCTTGATAAATAATATCTGTCTTTATTTCATCTCTTTAATATAGGAATGAGTCACGAACTGTATGTGACGTTGCCAGGTTTCTACACGGTGAAGAAAAACGTATGTTTATTCTACTTGTAGCACAAAAAATACATACCGCTATCATTAACGAATGAAGAAAGAGATAAATATTCTAACTATAATATTAGTAATAATAATAAATGATTACCACACACCTCATGCAACTTTAAAATCATTTTCGTAGGCACTGATTTCTCTATAAAATAACAATTTTCATGTTTTAAATGTTTGAATCACCTTGCGACAACAATAGAGTTCTCTGATCTTCGTTCCAGTTTCCATTGGCGTGTTGGGTACTTCACACACTTTCAGGTTCTGCCTTTATTTTCTTTGAAACTTAGAACTAGCATATGTTTTTTTTTTTTTTTTTTTTTTTTTTTTTTTTTTGTAATTTACGCCCTCCAACGTTAAGTCATATCGAACGGTGAATGAAGTGGCTGAAAGGATGCTCAAATGATTTCAGGGTCCATGGAGCTTACCGGACATTCGTCTTTTAGGATAAGAGAAAACCCCGGAAGAAACCTCATCCAGGTAACTCACACTGACCGAGATTCGAACTCGGAACCTCTTGAATGTGAGGCTATGGTTAAGTTGCTACGTGCAGCCGTAATAACTCAAACCGATAGTAAAGGCATGTGCACAATAACCGGAATGGCAACTAAAATGGGAAGGACAAAATTAAAGTTTTATTATTGTGTGGGGTTTGTAGTTTACGCAAATGGGAGACTCAATCAAGTTTTAGTTAATCTTTCCCGTTTTAGCGGCTTATAGGATTCATAGTGTAAGCAGTTGTGTTCGTGGTAAAGTTGGTACAAGATGAGGAGGGAGAAAAAATCGAAAACAACTTAGAAGAACAAATTTTAATGTACGCTATGTACACAAGAATTAGGTTTAAAACATTTAAGCGATTTTATTGTTCAAAATATTCCATTTTTTTATTGCATGAAACGGTCTTCAAAGCAATGATGACATTCTTTCCTAAGACAGTTCAGAAACCAGGTTTTTGTACTGGTTCACTGCTTCATTTAATGGAAAAAATGCGATAACTCCATTCTTTGGAATCAAAAAGAGATCACAAGGTGCTAGGTGAGGGCTGTATGGTGTAGAGTCCATGGTGTTTATCTTTAGAGCATCTACATATTCAAGTGTTAGTTTTGCTGTATGCGACAATGCGTTGTGATAATGATAAATTATTTTTTCTTTTGGACATTGTCACGAAGTTTTTCAAATGTCGTTGCAAAATATGACTCGTTTTGAACAAAAACAAAAAAAAAAAAAAAAAAAATTAGTGATCATCTTACCAGCACTGCAAATTTGTAGGAATTTTTTTAGCTGAGGTTTAGTTCGAAAATTCATTGAAATAATTGACTTTTCCTCTCAGAATCGTGACAATAAAGGCAGAAATCATCACTCGGAACCATAATCAAAACCGAATTTGAAGTGCCGTCTTGGAATGTTTGCAGAGTTTTTCTGCACCAAACAATGCGTTTTTATTTTTGATCGGGATTCATTTTATATGAGTTCCAACAACAAAATTTTCTCAGATTTAACTGCTGGTGCCATATGTTTTGGATTTCACTCATGTAAATGACCATAGTCGCCCAAATAAATTCATAAAGTATTTGTTGATCTTTAAGCATTACGAACAGCGGTAATATTTTTACCAATAACAGAAATTCCTTTACTACGAAATTCATCGCTAAGGAGGGGGGACAATCTCTTTTGAATTCGCTAAAGCAATTATAAATAGTTTCCTTTGAAGGAACTTCTTCGGTAGATGCATTTCTAAGCCGATCTTTACACAGTTAGGTATTAAAGATAATTTAAAATTGTAAAAGACTCATAGTCCGGAAATATTTTCTAGTCAAATTAATTTTTGGTGAAAACAAAACGATTACAATTTAAAAAAAAACTATTAGAGTAAATCGAACAAACTACACGGAAATTAACTCACTAAGCTTTAAAAAGTGACTGCCAAATACAACTAAGTTTAATTTGTCTTAGAAACATGGCATTCTAAGCGTTTTCATTACCGCATCGTACTAACTAGTTAGGATGACGCTTGCCCAAGAGTAATTAGAAACATCAAGGTCATGGCTTTTAGAAACTTATTGCAAAAGTAATTAACGTACATTAACTTGGCTGAACTGCAAGCAGGTGACAAAAATGTCATAGTTCAGCCACAAACCTATGACGTTTCAAAGTGCAAAAACTTTCCGCGTTGCTCCCAATAAGCGTTCACGCTTCCGGTGTATTGTGAGCCAAGAAAGGTTAGAGGTTAGAAGCGGAGGAGGATTTCAGTATTGTTGCCAAGGCTAGGTCTATTGTGCCTACTATCTGGGAGGGGGCATGAGAGGAAAGAGCGGGATAATTTGACAGCGGCAGGCTCAGCAAGGTCATTAACGTTTCCAAGTTGAGCTACCTCAGATACGCTATCGATGTCCTCGTGTTCTCACTGTCAGGTTCGGAAGGAATTTGTCTCTCTTTAAGGTAATGCATCTGTAAGTTTGACCAAAATATTGTGAAAAATTAAAATGTAGTAATAATAAGAATAACTTTAAGAATATGTTGCTTTGTTTACACACATTAAAGACATACAAAATTAACTGAAGTTATAAATGAACAAGCGCAAAGTTATTTATAGGCACCTCCAACTTAAAATATTGTTTTCTGGCAAACTATTTTTCAGCACGTTTCCTTGCTCAAAATCCTCCACACAATGTACTTTTTATTAATTCGTAGCAGTTTTTTATCGCTGTCTCTCAACCTTTTCTAAGACCTTAATTTAGAAAAATAAATAATTAACTTTTAAAAATCCAGTATTTTGGAGAGTATGGAAGGTGAATAATCCTTGTACAACAATTAGGGTGTAATATAATAATTCTTATGTATACATCTTTTTTTAAATTCGTCTACTATAAATCCGGTATATTGTATGTGAATATTCTTTTAAAATGCATCGTGTGGAGCATTATCAATGAATTTAAAGACCAAAATATGAATATTTAAGTAATCATGCAGCCTAAAATTTTGAAACATGGCAAAAGCATGACTGTTATTGTGTGTAATAAGTGGCATATGTTTCAACAGAATATGTTATATACTCTGGATTTTGCAAATTTCACAGATGGATTACCTTAAACCACAACCACCGCACTCGCCACATACTACCATCGACCATCGTATCAAGGCCCTGCAACCCTGAGAGATGAAAGGTAAGAGACGACTACCAACCTGAGAAAACCACTAGGTCAAAACCGAACCCGGGACCTCCCGAATGCGAACGTTAACTGCCGCCTGTGCCATCCCGATCGGCATTGCTTATCTTAGCTTTACGTCCCGTTTCCCAAATTAAACTAATATCTAAATTTTGATAGAAGCCAAGGTTGCGGAAATATCTGCAAGCTTTGATCAAAATCATGCACTTTATCAAATATACTAAAATGCAAGGCATCAATGTGCGCAGTAGATTTCCGGGAAGGGAGAAATGAATATTTAAAAGCTGTACTTCAGGCGAAGCAAAATTAAACAAAATTATATTGTTCTATACAAAAGCCTGCACTACCTAAGGTTATGGACACTCGCAGAAAGTAAGTGCTGGATGCTTTGAATAAAATAAAAGTAAAAAAAAAGTAATATTCCCAAGTTACGATTATATCCATTATCGACAATATCTTCATTCTGAAGTCTTCATAACATTTATCCCTCACAGCTATTGGATTTGCTTTTGTGTTAAACGACCCTTATACCAATGAAAGTGAAGTAATAATTATTCGTTGAATGTAGTTTCTGTCTATATAATGTATCAAACTCAAAATTCCCTGGCATTCTTAATAGGGTTAGTCAGCCAGTCACTGTAGCACAGCATCACTGTAGGGCCTGCGTGATCCCTGCCAAGAAGGCACGAAGGAGAGTTTTGAAGTATGACCGGATCCAGACAATACCTACACGCTAGCAATGACTAGGTACGTAATGATCCTAGAATAACTCCAAAGCTACTTCGTTACGATCGTGCTTCAACGTGGGATCTTGGAACGAAATAAGCCGCTTCCAGGAAGAGCCGGTAGCTGGCCAGCCAAGTGTCTTACATAACGCCATTTCCAACGCCCCGTCACAGCGCAACGATCACCGTCGCCTGGTCGTATAACCCTGAAACATATACAAATAAAGATGAAGAAAGGAAATTCGTGGTGGAAGAAGAATCACCCTAGCATTCGCCTACTAACCTGTGGAAATCAGGAGGGAGGGGAAAACACACCAGAATGGCCAGCACAACAGAAAACTGGAGGTACTATGTAGATTAGGTAACAGAAGGAAAATGTAGCACCTGGACTCGAAATTGATGTTTTGTGCGTACACTCCCTGAAGGAATAGATAAGATAAGGGAACACCAGGAGAAGTATTGACCGCAGAAATGGATCGTAAGTGCTAGAGACGGGCTGAGTTACCTAACAGTTACTATGAGTCGCGCAGTGGTTCTAGAACACTGACCTTCACCCACAGAAAACTCAGTGAACCCAGGTCTGACCTCCTTTTTCTACTGTCTCCTTCAAATTCCTATACTCAACGAACTTACCTCTCCTGTTACTTGACGCAATATGCCATGTGAATCGTCTGCCACACCCGCATCCACCCGAGTGCAGTTGACTGTAAAGTACTGTGAATACTGAACATTATGTTAAATGGTTAAGCACCATATTAATTCCAAATAAACCCCTTAACTTGTTGCTTGCAATTGATAATGGCTCATACTATAATACATAATTAGATAAGCCTCCATTGTCAAATACTTTAAGAAGATATGCTTTCTTGGTTACAAAATCACAATATACCGTTTGATGAAAGTAGAACCAAAACAAAACTGCATGATTTAATTCCAGCCAATAAGTCGGCTCACAAAAACTTTTTGATTGACCAAATATTGCCAGTATGTAACCATGCAACCTTAAGGCTTCCTTTTGTAACTTTCGGATCTGAATCCTATAGAATTAATATGGATAGATGCCAAACAATGAAACTCAGCACAGAAATGCAGAAATGTAACCTTTAAAAGGAAAGACGAAATGTTGTGCTGCCAATGATTTGAGCAAATTGGACAAACGGAATGGGAAAAGTTATGCCACCACATTGGTGAAATAAAACAGGAGTATTAGGAAAAAGATGCACTAACGAAAGAAACAACTGAAAGAATTATAATGAAAACAATATGGTGGCAAACAGTGATGAAGATTACAGTGACAGTGACTCAACAGATGAAGATATGTCAGGTTATAATTAAAGACAAAATTATCTAACTCTGTGCTTTGTGCAAATGAAAAACCTTTCTGTAACTACAGTGTTTAATTGGCTAGAGACTGTGCCACTTCCTTTTATAGTGACGCGTGAAATAAACAATCCGGTGATACTTGAGAGGATGAAGTCATCACAGAAAGATATCACTGCCATTTAATACCAGGGAAAACAGGTAAGAGACTCGCATCAATGCTTTAATTTAAATATTTCAGTGTTCAAGAACTGCGCGACCAATTGTTTGATCACACGGCGGGAAGGCACTCGATAGCGGCCCACTCAAACTGTCAGGGGATGGCTCACTCCCAAATGGACCGTGGGTCCATATCACTTTGTCTTACTTGGCATACGAACACCTTGCAAGAATATCTAGAAAGAAATCTAGAATTGTAAATTTTCACTAAAAATAATGAAATATGCTGTAGATATCCAGTTTTCCTGTTACGAAGTGATTGTTCATTTGCACATAACAAAAAGTGCCAGTCAAAGGAATCGCATAGATTTAGATATTTTGTCGTCCAAGTCGGATAGGCTATAGTGAAATAAATTTACACAGAATAATACGAATATATATATTTTGAGACAAATACATTTCTCACTATTTTTGTTATACCTGAATGACAACTGGAAACTCTCATTTCAAATGTTAACTTAAGTAAACGGCCCCCGGATAGAATAGAAAGACGGATATTGATGAACAAAATAAATTAATGCATTTCAAAAGTAAAAAATAAAGGTAAAGTATTTTCATGTAACGGTCATCACATGTGACATCTCGCAAGGCATGATAAGTGTTAGGAATTTTGTATCCCATTTTTACATTCTGGGGGATTATTGAATCCCAAAAACTGAATTTTGTCGATATTATTGACTTTTATTTGCAGTGAAATTTTCAATATTTAATGTTAAAATGATATTTATACATACGTTTTAAATCCATCAATGAATTCTAGGTACTTTCTAAAGTATGCTTACAAATTGAGCTTCTAATTTCTATGCTTATGTCACAGATAATATTGTGAATTTAACCAGTTTCGATAGTTACCTCACGAAATTCTAATTGTAACACCGCTAATGTAATCACTAGTTGAACTGCTCAATGCCACTTCACTTAGTTTCCATTATCACATCGCTTTCCTTGTGACGTAGTGGCGTAATGAAATAACGCACGAGTACCCACCCTCTTCTTCAGGATGCAGTCGTCACAGACTCTCTCACTGAATTTCTGACTTGCAAGAGTGCCACTTATACAGCCGCTGAAAGCCACTGAATTCTTCCAAGAAGTTCTAGAACTTTCGAGAAGCAGGAAGAGAGAAACTTCTTGGAGATCCTGGTAATCAGTTGATAGCATATCAGATGTTTCCTTCGAGTGAGAGAGCTGCCGCTCAAAACATACCATTTACATAGGCAATGGACGCTGCATCACAAAATGTTTTTATTATTTTACAAAGATAAATAAATACATGTGCATAAATGATAACAATAGATTTTAGGAAAATACATCGAAAGATACCTCACGGAGATCATGGACAAGTTCCAGGTTTAGAAGGCTGGTACTGTCTACTTTAGTATCTAAGTGTTAAAAAGTAAATACAGCATTGTCACTACACTTTTAAGCATCGGATATATCCATTTTTTCTTTCTATACCACGTGCCTAGTAGTTTAGAGAAGGCATTACTTCCCAACCAAAACTTCGTTATCGAAATTTCGCTGTAAATATATTTTAAACTCTCTGAACACCAACAAAGCCTTTTAGAAAAAAATGTGTGTGGGGGGAAGGGGGATGGGGTGGTGGGTGGATATAAACAGCAAAGCTCAAAAAATACATTTTCGATAACTACCAAAATTAATATTTAAGATGCGAGAAGAAGATGTTTATGAAACTCCATCCAAACTAAGTTATCCTTAACATGAATATTGTCCCAAACTTATTTTACTTTCTGAAATTCCTATTAAGAATTTGATTAAATTGCTATAAATGTAAGCTATAAAGCTATTTACACGAAAATGGGTTTTCTGGAAAGATCCTGTGAGCCCTGGGCATTCAAAGAAATAGTGCAATTTTATGCAAATGAAAAGCACATTAAGAAACAGGTAAAAATGTAGATATTTATGAAACAAAGTATATTTTATTTTGTTATACTTTTCATGATGTCAAACATTTCCGAGATGTTCGTTGTTATTGACTTGCACTTTTCAATAGTTATGTCAGTTTAAAAATGCTGTCGCTATTCAGTTTAGTTTGCGCGATGTCATGGAAAAATCAGATTCCTCTATCCCTTTGTACCTAAAACAAATATATATCTAAACCGTTTCTAAAATTAACATAAAGTAGATAGAAAAATAGATTTTCACAAGAATAGTTTGTAGAAGCTATACAAAGATCAGCTATGGTGGCTAGGAAAAGACATAAATATAACACAGCAGATTGTTATAACTCTGCCATAATACTATGTACATCCACAGTTTCCACGGTTGTGTGTTAGGATGGTTTTGTCATTCACTGGAGAAGCAGGTAATTGACGTGTGAGATCAGATAGTGAATACAACTACGTGTGTACGTTAATTTGAGTGATTCACAAATACTCGAATATTTGTGGCTGCTAATTTAAAGTGAGCCGCAAATCTCAACTGGGACAAGGGCACGTTTAAGAGCTCAGTAAGTGATATAGCCTTCACGCTGTGAATCACAGAGATTTAAACGGGCTTGATGATGTTACAGCATACCAAAAACGTACACGCATATCTCTATGACTTAATCAACTCCTGCTAAACAAACTTGATGATTTGGCACAACTTTCCTGAAACAATTTTTCCCATGCAGAAACCACGTTACTCATCTGTACCGGTTAAGTTGTGGGTAGAAATGAATGGAATGGACAAAAAGTCAATGCAAATAAATCAAAATAACAGCGCTGCAGCAAATAATGCTTTGAAAATTCAAGTCAGTAGCAACGAATATCTCAGAAATGGTTAACTACACAATAAAAAATTCGATACGAAATATTGTTTGTGCTTTGACGACGTCTACATTTTTTTTTTTTTTTTTGTAGTAAGATTTATCAATTATACACAAGTGGTATAGAATGAAGAAGCCTTCAGAGAATATGCCCAGAAAATTAAAGATGAACATTTCATTTATTATGCAAATATATGAAACATATGATATTTTAATCAAAATTGTCGAAGAGCTATTTTTGAAGAAAATTTAAACAAAAGAAAACGTTCACGTAAAGAGTAGGAGTGACATCCTTGACAGCTGGTATTTAATCAGATTCTTGTTTTTGAGTTATCTTGTTCGCAGACACACACACACACACACACACACACACACACACACACACACACACACACACACACACACACATACACACACACACACACACACACACAGTAGGATTTTTTTTCTAAAAATGTTTCTTCTTTTTGTTCTCGTTCTTCAAGATTTAGGCAGTCTTAAAAGGTGTATTTCCAGTGAAATTCTCCATCGAAGTTGGTAGCAGAGGAAGTCAAGTTCGGTCATATAGTAACAACACGTATAGCATGTTGTCACAGCAGAAGACCTGCACCAAACATCTATTTATCTCAAGATTTTCTTTCTCTGTAAGCCGTAAATTCTAGGGCAATGTATACGAAACGTTAAAAAAATGGGAAATGCTTCAGCGATGTTTCTCACATAACGCTGGTCTTTCCCAATGTCTACATAGGGTACACATTCTTTTTGAAACTATTTTTCCGCAACGCTATGAAACAGAAAAACAAATTTTCTTGTGTTGTATTCCTTAAATCTGGACATGCCAAAATGTGCCGTTCTACCACAGCAGACTCCAGAAAACGACTTTTTCATGTAAAAGTCTGCATCAACATTCTCGTTTGGAACCTTCTTTCCTTCCCGATCGCCCTTTTAACACACCTCGCACCATTCCATCGACTTCAAACTTCTTGTGATTGTTAATGTTGATGATGGTAGTGTACCATATTCAACCCTCACGGGGGTCTGAATGGCCCTGCTGATTAGGCGCTGGCCTACTCTTCCCAAGGTCGCGGTATCAAACACGGTTCAGACGATGGTTTTTAAGTGTGTTTAAAAGCGACACCCTGTATCACTAAATGACCAGGCGTATTGACCTTTACTGTAAGAGCGACGCATTCATATCTGTTTACTAGTACACCGAAATATTGGTACAGTACTTGGCGTACCGTAAGTGACGAAACACAAATGGAGCACCAGGGAACTACATGTGTCCGATACCGAGCGGGATGGTTCAAGCGGTTTCGTCGCATTCAGGAAGTCCGGGTTCGATTCCCGGAGCTGGCCAACCTGACCTATGGATATTTTTCGTGGGTTTTCCCGGGTCGCGAGGCGATCACTGGATAAGTTAATTACTCCCTCGAATTTCCTGTCCCTCCATTTCATATCATCTCTCATCTGGTGGTCTCTTTCAGGGTAGAAAGTGTCGGCGGGAGTCTCGGCGCTGCAAGTCAGGATGATATGCTCCTGGTAAACACTTCCTCCTCCGGTAGGATGGTGTCTGGTGTCCGTGTCGGCCTGTGGGCCGTTTCAGGGCATCGGTTTTGTCTGGCCTACCGAGGAGTTTTCAGCTGGTAAATTGTACGGACCCTGCCCTGTGCACTATCGTGACTCCTTGGGTCGGCAGACACTCGCCTCATCCTTCCTCCAGGCCATGCCCCGCTTGGGGCACAGGCCTAATAGTTCTAGTCAGTGCAGAATCCGCTCTTTAGTTAATCCAATCCAAAAACATTTGTCTGATATGAAAGGTTAGGCAATTAATAGCACACGCAACTGTAGTAGGAACAGAAAACTTAATGATGGTAAATGCGTTACATATGTACCTAGTACGAGGCTAAGCTAAGAATGATGATGAGGCTAAACGTGCTCAAACTTTCGAAATTTCGATGAGAAAAAAAAAAGAAAAAAGAAAAACTAAATCAGTCATTACTGAGGTCTGGAACTTTATATGTTAGCTTATTTTTCCCTCGCTATTTAAGTATCACATTTCAAAATATATCTTATTTCCAAGCTTCCTGAAGCAGAATATGTGAATTTTGTGGCACCTAGAAAACCTACATGAGGGATTGACAATAAAAGCAACCTAAACATCGGTTTGCCTTCCTCAAATGAAGAATTTTATTTTCCCATTGAAACTCACCGTAAAATCCTATCCACCACTACCAATAGCAATAAGGCGGAATTGGTTCAGATTACAACCATTATATACAGCCTTATAATACATTGACACCTTTTTACCTTCCAAGAAGCTATTCTCCGGTTGGAAAGTGCAAGCCTGTCACTCAATGATGGCCTGGCGATGTATCTATAAAGGAAACGATGATAATTAACGGCGTAACAGCCCGCAAAACACTGCCGGCCTCATGCCCACATAAGCAAGGCAGAGATGGGCGATCATCTAGCCGATACGGGAAGGAGATACGGTCAGCATCACGTCACCCCAGCCAGAAATTTGGCTTTCTCGACCGAGATTCGCTACCTATCGTAGCTAATTTCTCGTGGCCGATCTGACTCATGAGTTTTCCTGGGGGTTTTCTCGGGGCGCAAGGCGAATGCTGGGTAAGTTAATTACGAGTACATCATCCGAATTTGCTGTCCCTCCATTTCATCTCCATTATCATTTCGCATCATCTCTCATCCGGTGCTCTCTTTTAGGGTAGAAGTCTCGGAGGATGTCTCGGCACCTTGATCGGCCGCCCTCTTGTCTCCTCTCACCTATCATTCATCCCGAGGGTGCCCCACTTGTGGCTTAGGTACAATAAACAACAGGTTTCGGTGCCGAATGCCCTCCTTAGTAATCCTAATCCTCACGATGCTGAGCGGGCACCGGTTCTATACCCGGGACTTGAAATCCGCACATCCAAGGGTGGTATCGAACCCGGGCACTTCCGTGGTAGGAAACCAAATCACAGCGCCCTAGCTAACTACACCACATCGCAGGACGTAAAAGAAATATCTGGATCATTGTGACTTGCACAGTCGTTTATACTGCAGAAGATTCTTGAACGTAATCGTATTTTTGAGGATATGAATGTCATACATTCAGTATTATAGAGAGAAAATTGCTCCTACGACCTACTGCATTAGTATCTGTGCCGTACGCTCCAATTATGTTGTGTTTCGTTGAAATAACTTTTGGTTTATATAAGAGAGACTTACACATAATAGGATTTATTCACATAAGAATATTTTTGGAAATTTCTCGTCAGAGGAACGTTTGCGGGTTAAAATTTTGGTATACCGGTGGCACTGATATGAATCTGACAATTGGCAATGTCGTTTACATTTTAATTTCAGCCCTGCAACGTCGTTGGCCCTCTACAACCTCTACACTTCCCAAATACCTTTCAGTACCTACGCATTACGCACCGCCATTTTTGTTTACAAAACATATGAAAGTTTCTCTGTTTTTCATTGTCTTCTGAATCATGAATAAAAATTGTTTCTGACTCGTTTCGTTTCTGAGAGATGCTGCTCCGAGTGTATAAGTCAATTTGAAACACTCTGTAGGTTGTAGCCGGAAGAAAAGGAAGGCTTGGCTACGCAAGCCTCTAGTGGAATCTCTTTCAAGGGCACGCGAGGAGTATTGCCCTGTTACGTATGGTAGTTAACATTTTCAAGGGTTCGTTCTCTCCCCTGAAAACATTATGGGCCAATTGCTTGCATAACTGTTTTAGTAGTTGGAGGGTTCAAGGAGAGATCCATTGCCACTGTAATTCTCTGTCACGCAGTCCATAAATATATGCAGCTTTGATTGCTGTGAAGTCATTCACAAAGCATCCCTGTACAGATATCAGCAGCGATTACCGCATCATTCTTTATTTTATAGTGTTTAACGCTCGCTTTGTACCATAGGTGATGAAACTGAGAATAGATGAAATACAATCTTAGACTAAAAAAAAAGCAGTTACCAAAAACAAAGTTCGATTCGGGAAACATTGGAAGCATTCGATGACGCTACGTTCACAATATACGCTTTGAAAAGTTAGAGTCAGATTGAAAAATTCAATGGCATAGCTGGGAACTGAATCCCGGCTATAGCATTGAAGCTTTTAGTCTGCCTCTACCTCTCCATACTTTGGCCTACACACGGCTAGCGTGAAAGAACAATTAATTTTTCCAGTATATGCTTTGATACCACTCTGGCTTTATTTCAAAGCTATCTGATAGATAGGGAAATGCTTTGCAGCTTGGCCGTATGCATGGTAGCCGAGCGGTGAAACGTTAGTGTCTCGTAAGTAGACGAACATGAGTTTAAATCCTTGATGTACATTTTCTTTTGATTATTGCAATGCCTTATGTTTTTCTTACAGCAGTTAAATAATAATATTTTGAACACATTCATTTATAAAAATACAAATAACATGTTCTTGTCGTTTTCAAAATAATTGCAAGAAAATTAGAAAATTGCCTTAATATTGTTTGTGTAAACACTCGGGCTCATTCATCTGTTACGAATGGTGCTGGCATATAATGCGAAGTATCCTCTTGTGAAAATTTCACTGGACATTTGGTCTCATCCATGCCCCGTAGAATGAGAGCAGTAATATAAGTAGAGGTTTTAAACACCCAATACAAAGTTAATCTCCATTTTATTTCATTTTAGATATAGCAATAAAACATTTCAGTTAATTTATAAAGAGAGCAGAGCGTTTCAGCTTTTATGTTTGAGCTTAAATGCCATAAAATCAAGTAATCCTTAGTAATTGGAAGTTATAGTACAATGTGTGTAATACACACTTCAATTTCTACAATAAAAAATCAAAATGATATCGGGGATTTGAACTTTTGGCGGTCTAGCTCCTACATGTCTGTAACCGCTCGGCTATCAGTGCCTATTTAGTAACTGACACTCAATTTTGAGTCAATTATGGGACCATTACAGCGTGCGAAAAAAAGGAAGGGTTCCTTATGTGAATATGCACGAACCATATGAAACAATGCACACCGCGACTCCATTGTAAATCGACCGTGGAAACGATGTGGTCTTGATTCCAGAGTCTGCTCAATTTTTTTCATAGGGTGTCAAAACGTTACAGATCTAAGTTTAGGTTACTTCTCCGCAATGTATTACTGTCGTAGAAATTCTGAAGCATATAAGCAATATAAACATTATAAAATAATCTCTTTTTAATTACTCATTTCAATACTTGTCCTAATATTTAAGAGTGGAACCATAAAACTATATAGATGTTTATCTAGAAACAAAGTTAACATTCGTAAATGTATATTGTAAATCATATATTTTTGATAACGCTGTTGTAACCATAAAACGCTGCATATTTTGTTTGGCAGAGTAATAAAATGTATAAATTGCAAAAGACGAGACCAGAATCCACAAAGGCAGTCTTTGAACACCACAATAGCAGTAGTTGCACTAGGCTGGGCCTGCAGAGAAAGACATATCAATGTATAGGAGTAACTGTAGTTAAGGATGACATGTAATATTTGGAGTAACGAATAAGGAAGTCTATACAACAAAGAAGAAAGCCAATCAGAAGCAAATAACCTAGGCGTTTAAATGTGTATGAGAGAAGTGAAGCCAAACTATACTGGTCGCCAATCTAGAAAGGGATTGACATTTCGTACGTGGAGAGAGGCGACGTTGCCGCTTATTGCTGCCACGTGGAGAGCGCGATAGGATTACGCGTGCGGAGGTGATTCAGCTACGACTGCAATGGGTATTATTATTAGTATTATTATTTATAATACTATACACAAAGACAATATTTAAGTCGTGGATCTACCTACAAACGCTAGAACATGCAAGAACACATAAATGTAAAGATCATCGTAACAAAACAGGCATACCTGTGACATTTTGATGCTTACTGAATTGGAGAAATGCCGCTTATATCCGAATCGCTTGAATCGTTGTTGTTGCTGCTCGATTGATAAACAATGTTGCCGCCGTTGTCATCATCCGAAAAGCTGCTGGAATCCCCCACTGAAATAACAAGTTGAAGAATGGAATAATAGGCTCCCCTTTCAATTTCTCCTCTTCGAAGTATTCTCTCACAGAGCATATTATTCCCCGTGCCTGTCCTTTAATCGGAATACCTTTAGCAAATATAGTTTTATTTGGTTCCCGAGCACGTTTAGGTTGTCGCTTGTCACTATTTTTAGACATAATTAAACATTCATTAAAACACAATTGTAAATGATCACAACACGCGCACAGATACACGGACTCAGACACACGTAAACCAAGGCAAATTGCCGCAAATGAAATGCAAAGGAACTTGCCACTACAGGATCTCTAACTGTTGCATATAAAATAAGAACAGCAGCATATACGTGAAGGCATTCTCTTTATGCAGCGTAATCAGTAGAACAATAAACACCATAGTATTCCATTTATGTAGCGTAATCAGTAAAGAAATAAACACCCAGGTATCGTGTTTACTGCAGCGTTTGCGTAACTCGCCCGCAAGTCAGGCTAAGCACGTGTTAAGAATATCGGCAACCAAGATATCGGCAAGAATATCTAACGTTGTCATGGAAACGCCTCTACTCTAATTGGCGCTCTGATCGTTACTATGACAACCGTTATGACGTACTCTTCCCCTCCCATTTATTTAAAGCGTTGTTACATGTGCTTCCTAACTCTCAATCTCATTCTATTTTGGCGACCAGTATACTTTTTTTTTTTTTTTGCATATCACTTTAATCGTATACTGTAGTGTATAATGTCTCAAATTAGAACGATCCTGCTGTGAACATATGAGAGGGGAGGAAGTGTGAGACAGAGGGAACGCTCTTTGGCTGGTGGTTGGTGGATGATGATAATTTATTGTGCTTATAGAGGTGGTTCTATCAACCAGCAGCCCAAGAGCGTTTTGTTAATGTCTGTCTCTCTCTTTCTCCCCACTTATGTTTTTCAAACGTATCGTTTTAGTTTGAGACTGTTTACAGTAGAATCTTTGAAAGACGTAGTCTCTGAGATAGAACATAATGAAGGAGGTGAATTTAAAATATAACCACTAATGAATTAATTCGACGAGGAGTGATCATGTACGCGTGACGATTACCAACAGCATTAAGCTAATACTTATAATTATATCCCGGATTTACATGCAAAATGCACATTCTTTTTGTATACTCAGAAGTATGCAGCACTTAGTAATGCGTATAAATGCATATTCCAAGGGAAAATACATATTTCAAGTTTTAAATGAAAAAGTGCAGTTTTACTTTTGAATGAGGCATTAAACTGTAATTTCCCTCTTAGATAATAATATTAATATCAATATAGTGTGATCCATGTAAACCTGAACCATTTCAATAGGACACACGTGCAACTTTAGGAGAATATAATACACAATTACGAGATTCCATTGCAATATTTACATCTCAGAGAACATTTTGGAAGTATCCTCTACCAGCATCTGTACATGTTTGCACTCGTCTCACCAAATTCTCTGAAGTTTTACAGAGATGATATCGAATTGAGGGAAGGTTAGTTCCAGCAATATGGAGCAATGTGTCATACATCTAATGACGCCATGGAACTTGTAACCAGTTTCTTTGATAATCGAATAATCTCAAAAGCTCTGTGGCCCCCTTGACCTAACCTCACCGGATTTTTTCTTGTGGAGATATCTAAAAATAGAGTGTACAAGAATAGGTCACGGAATCCATTTGAACCAAAATAAGTAACATCGGCGAGGATACTCTCCATAAAACTTCAGAGAATATGGCGAGACGAGTGCAAACATGTATAGATGCTGGTGGAGGACACTTCCAACATTTTCTCGGAGATGTAAATAGTGTAATGTAATCTCCCAGTTGTGTATTATATTCTACCAAAGTTGCACGTAAGTTATGACCTATTGAAATGGTTCAGGTTTATATGGATCACACTGTAGTACTTAATAAAGTCTCTGAAAACAAACAGGAAAACGATATATAAAAGAAACATGTATTTATTTACATATGTTATAAATTTAAACCTCTTGCTTTTCTTAACATGATGATATCTTTATCCATGTATATTAACTATGAATTTAAGCGTTCAAAATAAAAGATATGAATTAGTAAGTTTTAGGTTATACACTTCGTGCACCGCAATCTACGGCAGATCTATAGCGGCTACCGCTCAACAGGAGGGAGAAATCTCAGGGGCTTCTGGCTGCAGGCAGAGAAGCCACAGAGTCGCGCTCCCTAATACAGGGTTCTTCATTTAAAACCTAACGAAGCACTCGGTGTTTCGCCTCTCCCATGACTTTGCTTGATTGCTCAACTATTGGCTGCCGTTGTGCGCGTGAGCTAGCGGTATGCACTCCACTTGGCAGTATTTTCTTGGCCACTACATGAGCAGGTGCTTGACTCTAGAGCAACGCATTGTCGTGTGTAAAGTTATTATAAGCGAGGCTGACCAAACCGTGTTGCATAGAGTATATTCTAAAGTTCCCTGTTGAAGTGCTTCCTTCCTTCCTTCCTTCCTTCCAGATTTACAATTCATAAGATTGACAAACAAAAAACGAAAGCGTAACCGTACAGTTTTAACAAAGAAAAAGTTATCCTACATAGATGTATGTTTTGAACGTTCATCGCCAAATTCATCCCAAAATTAGCACAACAGATGAGAATGTCAGAGTTTTCTCTACATAGGGCAGCTAAATTATTAAAACTAAAACCGCATTAAGTGTACATACAAGTGTCCATGTAAAACAAGATAACCCAGGATCACGAATGCGTTATTGTGAATGGTTTCTTTCATCAGTGAACGACGGTTTAATTGATCCACAGTTTCTGTTCTTTTCCGATGAGGCGTGGTTCCACCTCAGTTATTGTGTCAACACTCATAACAGTTTGTACAGGGTCTCTGAAACTACACATGGCGTTCAAGAAATCCCTCATTATGATCGGAAGGTTGGACT
Organism: Mantis religiosa; assembly: GCA_030765055.1. Lineage (NCBI taxonomy): Eukaryota > Metazoa > Arthropoda > Insecta > Mantodea > Mantidae > Mantis > Mantis religiosa. The sequence goes on along the minus strand of CM060950.1, from coordinate 84,326,652 downwards.
TTGATGTGCTTTTAGCACTAGACCTATAGTTGGTCCAAAATTATACGAGCAGACTGTAAAAGCAGAGAGGTATCGAAATGACATTTTGACCCCATTTTGTCATGAACTGACAGAAGAAAGAAAATCATATGGTGGTTTCAACAAAATTCTGCTACTATCCATACGGCAGATGAGTCTGTGAATAAAATTAGGGAAGTGTTTGAAGATAGAACGATTATTGCTGGTAAATGTGTTCTCCCGATATAATGCTTGTTTAGCCAAGGAAGGACATTTCCAGCATCTCCTATAAGGTAACAGTGTTGTATATATGCTTTACGCGCGGAGTTTATGTAAGAACAAATCCGGCTGCGGCACACCCAATCGCACACAGGCAAAATGCCGTGCGCCCGTTGGGTTTTAAATGAAGAACTCTGTAGTTCCTGGCACGAACACCAGTCCCACAACTGGAGTTGTCTAGAGAGGATGATGAACGTGTCATACTACCAAACAGCCCTCTAGTGTCCACAGCGAATATTCTTTCCTTTGATTATCCATCCGTGCCATCTGTCCGGCACCGGCATTCACCACGAAATCTAAAAGCACATCTGAAACATGAGAAGGAAACGGAATGAAAGGAAAATGATAGAAAGACATCTTAGTAGATGGAAAGCCACGAAGTTCTAAGGTCAAAGGTGACAATCGAAGAGAATCGCACCCTAGGCCTCCCGAAGGCGGAGCCATCTTTTTCGGTAATAAGTAACCGTATTTGGTTAATTTTCGAACCTAAGTTCTGAATTTTCCAGTTTTTTATTCATAACAATCAGTTATTGTCATCTACTACTACTATTTCTCCGTTTTCTTCTACGATAACTTTGAAATGTTTTTGAAGAGCTGGCGGACTCATTTTAAAGGCAGATATCAAGCCATCATACTCAGCATTTGAAATTGTAATCAGGTTTCATACAGGTTTGCTGAGATGTCACTTGGAAGTCATTTATTTCCTCCACAGTCCATGGACCAGAACTTTTCATCAGTTTTACTTCGACCACAGTACGATTAGTCCGGCTTTTGTAAAGGCTAATCATTGTTCTATTCAAGTTCCAGTTATTGGCGGTTACTCTAGTATTGCTTTGATTAAGTTGAATACCAATATAATTAACCGATAATCTGCGTTTGTGTGCTACAAGATAAAGGCGGAATTGTGAGTACATATGTATTTATAGTGTTATTGTGTGTGTTCTTTCACTCACAACAATTTGGTCTCTTTCCCATAAATTTTTTTGGCGGAGTTCATTTGTATAACCCCCTTTAACTGCTATGGTATCGTCGGGGGCTGTTACTGAAACTGATCGTGCTTTTACTCCTTGAGCTTTCGCTAGGTCATTGTTCTTTTTCGTAGTTAATTTATTTTAACACGCACCTTGAGTTGCACATACTACCTTCAGATTCTGTAGAGAATACGGAATAACCTTAATTTAAAAAATACTAAACCCGAGAACCGGAGCCGGAACCTCCAGGTGTGGCCACGCCGTGGCCGAATGGTTAGACCACTCGACTCTCATCAAAGCGTCCAGGGTTCAATCTCAGGCAAGCGCATGTGATTTTTGTGGAGGACAAAGCGGCGTAGGGGTGGATTTCCTCCGGGTGGTCCGTTTTACCCTGCCCTCTCATTCCACCGGCGCTCTATCTTCATTTCATTTATCAGTGTTACCGCCTGCAGTGCCGCATGTAGTAAAAGCGGGTGTTAAACACTGCACCACATCTCTAGGTGAGAAGTTAACTCAACAAAGATGCCGTCTTCTTGGGTTTTATTTGTTGGTCGCCCATGCAATTACTTAGGCAAGTTTGGCCGCACCGTGACCGAGTGGTTAGACCGTTTGGCTCTCACCAAGGTGGCTCGGGTTCGATTCCAAGCAACCGCAAAGTGAGACTTATGGTGGACAATACGATGCTGGAGCGGGTTTTCTCCGGGATCTCCGGTTTCCCCCGCCATCTCATTCCACCAGTGTTCCATCTTCATCTCACGTATCATAAGTGTCACCGCCTGCGGTGCCGCATGTAGTAAACGCGGGAATTAAGCACTATACATTTATACTTAGCCAAGTAATGTGAGATAAGAGAGTTGTCTATCTGCTCAAATTGTGAAGTTATGACTATTAAGAGAAACAATGTTTTAAAAATATAAAATATGTAGGTATGCAAAAAAGCAGGGGATTTGGAGGTTTATTTAGATAATTGTTATCAATCGAGCGGTAAATTTGTAAACAAGCAGCAAATCTGCAGTCAGTAAATATGGTAATCCTGTGGAGAATAACCACGCTATGAAATTCTTTCACAGTATAATGTATTTTTTAAATAAGGTTCCATATTTTCATTAACTAGTAACCAGAGCCTTCCAAGTGACAGAGCCACTTAGATGCCGCATCAGCGTTCCCAAATATATCGGTTCGAAACATACATTTAGAGCGCTGCTTGAACTCATTTTAAGCACCTCATAGTTCAACATTCAATGTCACCAATACAATTAATGTAGCCGCTGTGTTGCATAATAAATAATTGTAAAAAAATCACGTTTATTTATCGCAGATGCAAATTTAATGGCTGCTGAATGTTGACCATTAGCAGTGACACGCGACGTAGCCATATGTCAAGGGGCGGGGAGAAGCTACATGCAGTAACAAGACGAAATGAAAACACTTTATAGGGTATTACTGTAGCTGTCAAATAAACATAAACAAGCATTTGATTGGATGTTTAGTTAACCAGCACCTCCTGCCAAGCGCCATTAAATTTTGCATCTGCTATAGTTCAGAATTTAATATATCGTATTGCTTTACTGCATACGAAGTCCTCTGCATAATATTGTTGGACTATTTTCTGCATCATTTGAGCCCAGTGTACGATGTGAATAAGACACTCCAGTTGGCTAACTGTATACAATTTGCATGACATTTTGAAGCTTGAAGTGGTGATTTAAGTTATAACTGTAGCGAAGCGAGTGTAAACCCGAATGAAATGATCTTCGATTTGTAAAACTACCAGAATTTGAAAGGACAGCAGGTAGGAAACGAATAGATTTTCATAAAGACCTATTCTTAAGTAGGATATAAGCTGACATAAGCTGAATTGTGCCTTTGTTACATATTCATTTATAATTCAATTCTTTAGGTTAACGCAGCACTTTATAATCTGACAAGGATGTTGTAAATGCAAAAGCAGCACCTTCCATGTTGTTTCATTATTCTTATTAATTAATTATTGCTGTAATAATGAGGTTTTTCTCCTCTTGTGTTAGTGGTCATCATCTTAAGCTGCGAGAAATACGATGGCAGAAATCGAAAGCAATTTGGTTATGTTTCTTGTTTTGGTGATGAACAGTGATACCTCCAGCGGCATTATTAATGTAGTGCGAAGCTTTCATTCTCACTATACACCACTTTATTGTGAAATATCATCAAATATTTCTTACAGTTTGGAGTTTCATTTCGCTATCAGTGGAAATTAACTAAAACTTTGAGAACGATTTTGGAAAGCATGTTCCAAATTTTCAGGAAAAGTGCAATTATTTTAGGAAGTTAATTTTATTATTAGTTGGTGTGGGTTAATAGCTTTAAAGGTAAAATGTTTGAGTCATATTTAACAATACATACAAGGAAAGTAACTTACAGTTTAAAATACTGCAAAAATAGCTTTTCTAAATTATAGCTGTAATGAATTTTAAGTTCTCTATTTCAACCAAAACTGTTAGGGGTGATAGATAAGGACTTCAGGCTAAGTCAAATTCAGTGAATAAAAGATGGTTTTATTCGCAGCAGGAAGAGTTGTAGAAGTATTACTTGAACAAGTCCCAGTCAAAAGGTGAACAGGAAAGACGTTATTGTGTCGTGAATACAGCTTCCGTATTCTGTCAGATCTGCACTCTCCCGATCGTGCCATTGGCATCATTTCTTATATGTAGTGCTATCAACATATTTAGTTTGGATATCAAGTACACATGCTTGCTATAGCCCGCCTCGGTAGCGTGGTGGTAGCATGTCCCGAGTTCGAATCTCGGTCAGGGCGAGTTACCTGGATAAGTTTTTTTTTTCCGAGATTTTCCCTTATCCTGAAGGACGAATGTCATGTAACTCTAAGCTCTATGAACCCTGGGCCCATTTATCGTCCGATATGACTTAACGTTGGAGGACGTAAATTACAAACAACAACAAAAAATACTTGCTATGAAATCAGATTGAGTTTACGGAGTTCATTGGTTTGCTCGTGGTCCATTCTACACTTAGCTTAGCTAGCTTAGTCTTGCAATGCATGAGCCAAACTTGCAGAATATTACAAATCTCGTTCATTAACACACCGTCCTTCTTAAGAAAAATGTTTGATGTGCAAGTTGAAGCTCTTAACTAAAAATTATTTTTTCTCTTGTTCTGGTTGCAATAGCATATAAATCTGCCAAAGAATTAGTTTCAACACAAGCTAATGGAGAAGATTCATGGGTTGGCTTCTCTTCCTTTCTTCTTCCCGAGAAGAACTTGAGTATAACTATATCTTGTGTTTGACCATTTTCCTTTTTTTTTAATTTATGTCTTCAAACATTAAGTCATACCGGACGATGAATGAAATGATGCTCAAATGAGTCCAGGATCCATAGAGCTTAGACTTATCCGACATTCATCTTTCAGGATGAAACTATGGAGAAAACTGTATCTAGATAACACTTCCTAAGCCCGCCTCGTTAGCGTGGTGGTAGCATGTCTGCCTCACGTTCAGGAGGTCCCGAGTTCGAATCTCGGTCAGGGTGAGTTACCTGGATAAGGTTTTTCCGGGGTTTCCCTTATCCTCACAGACGAATGTCGGGTAGCTCTAAGCTCCATGGGCCCTGAATACATTTGAGCATCATTTCACCCATTTCATTCACTGTCCGGCATGACTTCACATTGGAGGGCGTAAAATTAAGAAAAAAAGAAAGAAAAAAACACTTCCTGACAAAGATTCGAACTCGAATTTAAAAGGTTGTTAATATTTACACAACAGCTGTATACTGCGTGCTTCATGCATTCTTTAGGCGTCCATTTCTTCACTAAATTACTTCTCAATTTCAACAACCTTGCCTCACAATTAGAAGGCATCGCAGTAGTAAAAGGATGTAACAAGGTTGCTTCACAATACGCGGCTGGTGTGTAAGCTTGAATAGGGATCCATTCATCACCCACATACACAATTTCACTCAACAGAACACATCTTTGTAACTCACTCGTAGTCATCATGCCGTAGTGTTGTCACATTGAATCTACAATAACATACTCTTTTCGATATACTTTTGGGTCAAATAGGAATTACAGAATTGGATAGTAAGTAAATAAAATGATACAAGTACCTTGTTTGTTTTATTGGGCAAGGTACGAGCTTAAATAACTGGTGTTGTGCAAGACAGAGCAAAACTATGCTAAGAACATAAAATAAGGAAGTATTGGAGGAGTATATGATAGGAGTTACCAGTTTTTGCAGTTGGAAAAAAGGAAAATCAGGGAAGCCCAGTACTTTTGGCAGCTGTTCTTGCCGTATCAAATTTCTAATTTTAGCAGCTGTAGATAATTGTGGTTGTAATTGACCATTTTTTGCATGAATAAAAGCTCTACAAATATTTCGAATGAATGCTGCCTTTCGTCTGTCTCTCTTTTTATTAAAGTGAACTGAGCATTAATCAACACGACCTGTTCTAGTTCTTCATCTACTGTAGCTAATTCCTTTTATACCTCGGCCGTTCTATCTCCAGCTCTGACATTTCGCGAGAGGGGGAAGCAGGCTGTTGCCAGTTCTTTAGCGGGAATTTCAAGCAGAGGAACAATGCGTATTTTAAATATTTCATGTATTTGCATATTTCACGAACCAGTAGCCATATTATTATAATAGCGATAATAATAGGACTTACGAACACTAAACATCGGAATTCACGCACGAAAAATATACCAAAGAAAGTTCACTATTAGGCCACGTGGCTCAAACAAATTTAAGCTGGCAACACGGTGTTGGGTTCGGGAGCCACGCCTACCAGCGACCATGCTGATTGGTGCTAGCAGACAGTTTTAACTTCCTGACCACGACACCGGATGTAGAGACTCCCAGTACTACCAACAGATGTTGTTAGTGTGTGTGTGTGAAAGGTGTGAATGAAATATTCGAATAGAGTGGTGTTGTAAATAAATATCTTGCATTATGATGAAATTGTAAATTGTATTTCAGTGTTTTAAAGTTAATATAGTCCTATATTTTTATTCTAAAGATAATTTTGAGGATATGTTTTCAATTGCTCATTACTGTATGTTGGTACTATTAGGTTTCCCCTTCCACCTTTTACAGTCGAAAAACGTCAGAGCCGGAGATACAGCGGCCGGACAGTAAGTAATATTACCTAACTTTTTTACGCCTTCCTTCAACATCATCTCATTCAAATTAACCTTACGAATGTTGCTGTTATCATGTATAATTATTGATTTAGTAGCCGTCATTTGTTCCGTGACCAAATGCACAAAATCCCGTCAACTTTGCTCTAATTCATTTATATCATAATTATATTTCTTAGCATCTGAAAATGACAGGGTATACGGAAGAAAAGTTTTGAATATCCCCAAGAATATTTAAAATCCCGCTTTTCCTTCAGAAGCTATGTAATGTCCAAAATGCTGACATTCAGCGTAATGATACCAAGGCGTTCAATTTATTTTTAAGTAATATTCTCTAACCAGGACCTTCTGAAATACAGACCATACACTGGCATTCAAAATGGCGGTCGTAATTGTTGAGAAATGCTTATGCACAACTCCTGTACACAAACTAGAATTTTGACGCACTAAAATGCAAATGTGGTGTAATTACAGTCTATTATGTTCATAAAGATTGTGTTCTACACAAAAACACTTGTCTCAAAAGTAAAATAATGCAGTTTAATATGAAATAGTGACCAATGAGTAAATCACTATATAACTTAAACATTCTTGCAGTCTACAATTTAGCATATCATAATGTAACAGCGTTTATAAGTTACGGCTACACGTTTTAAATTACAAAGATAAAAGAAGAACTGGAAGTAGCGTACCACATATATGATACAGAACTGCTACAGAACATAATTATGAATTCACATATAATTATTAAACACTGTTTATCATATTTTACTAACACTACATTGTATTCTTACACAAAACGTAATGACTGTTTGACACAAATTCTGCTATCTAGAGTGACTGGCAAATGAATTTAGAAGCCATAGGGTGAAATTTACTTTTCATTTTACACAAAACTTTTAATTTCTCAGTAGCAATATCTTACTAAGCACCTTAAAAAGCTTCTTCACTAATTTTTGCAGATCAAATATATACTGATAAATGAAATACCAGAAATAGGTAACCCTAAGCCAGCAATCTAAGTGAAATACATAACCTTAAATCAGCACCTAAATATAAATTTCATGCAGTCTGTAGTTTTGCATGCAACACATAACAGTATTATCTCTAAACTACAGTTGCGTATTTAAATTACAAATAATATAGTTTATAAAATACAAGCAGCACGCTATTTCCATGAAAAAAACTGTTAATATTGCAGCATTCACTAAATCATTTCACTAAAAATTGTGTCACTATTTACATTGATCACAAATTTATGTGCACAAAATATGTACACTGACAACTAACACATGAAATGCAGCAATTGACAATTAGAAGTCTTAGACTGCACTTTTACTTTTGTTTCCCTTACTTTAATTACATTTACACCTGGCAACACAACAATTACGGGACATAGTAATGTTTTAGGTTAAGTAGGCTATGTAGTATATTTATGACAGTAAGATTCTCTACTGTATCACTTGTTGTTGTACCCTCACTATTGAAATCGTGTGACAAATAATATGTTCAGGCAGACAGAATAATGCTATTTTATGTTTGATACAGCTATAGTCTATATAGAATGTAAACAAAAAGGCGTGGAAAGCACGTGGGACAGAAAACGCATTACTGGAATTATTCATCTTTCCTAAATTGTACAAATAAGGGTTCCCAAATACTCTTGCTTCGCTAATGTTTAGACAAACTGATATTGGAGTTACTAAAACGAATGATAAATCACATTCATAGAAAACAATATAGCAGATAGCGTGTAAACACGTCAGTTATCACCGCCTTTTTCCGGGGCCATTTTTCTCAATCTCCAATGCCAATGTCAGATCCGTAATCTAGAACGTGCTGTGCTAACCCTTCGTTGATATGATTCGCTTCGTTCCCACACTCCTCTGATATATTTTGTGATCAATATAAGTGACTACCTTCCATTTAGTGTGAGAGAGCACAATTACCTACTTTATTGTAATAGACAGAGTTGATTTGGTGTTACGTATCTCTTGCGAATTTACTGGAACATTGTAACATGCCACTATCATAATCAGCTTTATCCACCTTCATAGTTGTATGTCGACTCACCTAGCGTTCTGGCCTGATAAATAGGGTTTCAAACTACTTTTGTGTATCCCAATATGTTTCGTTTTCCCCATTACATTAGAATCCTTGTCGTTAATTGTATCAAATGGACCCTTCCATACAGGATCTAATTTTTGTCTTCCTTAATTTTTTACAAGTAGTAAATAATATTTAGCAAAAGTAATCACTAATGTTGGACCTTTGTCCTTTTGTTGTTGCTTTTTCTAATTTAGCCTATCCTTTGCAATCTGCCATGCTCCGTGCATTTTCTGCTTGATATCATAAACATCATCATTATAGTTATAGATATGGGAAGTCTGTGCACACTCCCTGACAAATTTGCCTTCAGTCTAAATAATACCTCATATAGAGTAAACGCTGTGATTGAATCTGAAATATTATTGTAAGCAAATGTTCCAAAACTAACCCATTTATCCCACTCATGTTGTTTCTCCAAACAAAAACATAGTAAGTGATTTATTAGATATTTATGTGTCCGTCCTAACGCTTCATTGGATTCTGGGTTATAAGTTGTTCTGTTTATCTTTTCAACTTTCAGTAATTTACATGTCCTCTTAAACACCTCACTCATTAAATTTGTAGTTGATCATTTAGAACACTATCAGGAGAACCATATTTCTCGTAAACCAGAGATTTACTAATGGTCTCTACTGTTTGATTTTCTTAAGATATGAAATGTTTGCTAAAATTGTCCTGTAAATTCAAGATATATTTATGACCATTCCCCTTAATGGGTGTAAGTTCTGCTATATCTAGGTACATTATGTCCTACTACTGCTTTAGTTCATTCTCCATCTGTTTTTGCTTCTGACAAACATTTTTAAATGTATTCCTTGATCTCTCTTTCCATCCCTCCCCACTGATTGTATTATATAACGCGTTCTAACGTTTTGGAATTTCCTTAGTGAGTTCCGGTAAAACAATCGTGTATTTCCTTGATTATCCTACTTTTTCGTTCTGGTGTCACTCTTCTGAATTTATACTTAAATAAGTAAGAGAATATCGGGTCAAACTGTTAGCGCTACATGCCCACCATCTGCTTTGTGAATTGCCTCGTAATGATATTCCTCCAACAGAAGCTCCAATCTAATTAACCTCAAGTTAGGATCCTTAATGTCAAATATCCAAACAAGACATTTATGATCAGTTACAATTTTGAAATGCCGTCCAAAAAAGGTGAAAGTGTTTGCATGCTTATATAATAGCCAAAAGTTCATTTTCTATAGTAAAGTAGCTGCGTTCAGCAGAGTTTCATACCCGACTGCTGTAGGAAATAGGTTTCTCCATTTGCTCTTTACATAAAATTGCTTCTGTAGCGTATGTACTCGCGTCTGTCGTAACGATGAATGGTTGAGTAAAGCCTGGATACTGAAGTAAGGAAGTTCCCGTATAATACAAGTGATGCCGTATTTATTAGGCGTATGATTGAATACGGCTTAAACAATGAATAAAATGATAATTAAATTATAATGAGGAAGTAGTGTGAATGAATTTAATATAATGATTTTTACGGGTGTATAAGTTCATGAAACGAAGCAATAGTGTTTCAATTCAATACTAGGATGCGAGTAAATATTTTAACTCAGAGCTATGTAATAATGTTGCTAGTCTATGTGGATAAAATGTTACTTCTAAAGGTGTTGTCACGGGATTGTTCGCTACTTGGGTCATTAGCAGGCCGGTCGGGACCGGTCCAAACCTGGCTCAAACCAGTGTTTCCGGGAAATGTCCAAGTGTTGGCGCTTCACTAGCCTGAGTGGGTTTCTGAGAAACTAGCCGGAGACGAGGCTATATCTGTTTTTGGTAGAAGAGATGATGATCTAGAGTCAGTCTTCTGGTCTGAGACGTGGTGCGGTGCCTACGTGTCTAGCCGACCCTTGACAAACGTTGAGTTGCGCAGAGAAGTAACAATCAGTAGCGCGTATCTTATAGAGTGATTAATATCTCTCAGCAGTGAAATAAGCGCCGAAGTATATTTTTAAAATAGTGCCAGTGATTTATTCCACCGTGATAGATTTCAGCCACTCCGTATAGCTTAACCATGATAGTGGAAAGCTATAGTCATTGGAGCTGAATATGGCGGCAACTCATGGTGAACTGTGAGCACGGAACAAAGCTGAGAAATAAAGCAATAACAAGGAACTGTGTTATTTTCTTTCGTCAACCTATCTCACACATACCTTACAGATAGCGTAGTCTCAGCTCTCTTGACTAGCCAGGGCAAAGGAATACATAGTCAAAGTCGATACTGACAGGCTGTTAACAGCCAGAAGGTTTTTGCTGCGTACCCACCCAGGTTTTGGGTCTGACCGCAGGTTGAAAATTTTGATGATTACAGGATGAGATGGGATTATTTTAATGAGGAAATTTTGATGAGGTAGCTTTTTGCTCCTCTTTATTTTGTACATGATGCCAAACCGCTTTTTTGTTTACACCCTGGTGTTTTGTTTGTTATAAAAGTGGGGTAAATTTTGTAGCCAAACAGCTCATTTGGAGATTTTTGAAATTCAGTTTATGCTGCTGTTTGGATTTACTCCTTTGTTACCTCGCGTGCCCGCATGCCATACGGGGTACCCGGTAAAGCCTGAAGCGGCGTCTCGTAGCGTCGTAATCTCCTAGAGACCGAACCAAGACGCTTCTGTCAGCTGGAATTTGAGCGTAGAATTTTGTCGCCCGGCGCCTAATTTCGTCCTCCACGTATGGGAGAAGATAAGCTTCTTGAAGCAACCTCACGGGTAAAGAACGACTCACAGAATAGATGGATCGGAGTCCTCTATTCTGTGCGCGCTGGAATAGATAGCTAGAGAGCTTATCTACTAGACCAGACCATCGGGATCCAGGCGGCTGAGATCTCATCAACAGGCAACAAACACGGTGACACAAGAGATTTGGCAACCCTGGTTCGAAGCCTGTGTGTCATATCTCAGATCTAAAATACGTGAGAAATCCAAACGTATAGGCGTATAACTAAAATACAGAATCTCTAGTCAGAAAATATTTAATAACCTTGAGGAGCACATAAGGCTGACAGAAATATGTCTCAGGAGTAAGTAAAGCTGGCAAACAGACGGAAGAAGGAGAAATATCTGTCATGGCGAAAATAAGTTATTCTTGGACACATGACTCTGCAAACACACCTTCAAGGGTCGAGAACAACAGCGAAACCAGACGTCCAATTCGCACCTAGTGAATTCATGGCTGTCACCAAGAGTGAGGTGACGAATGCACCGTTTCAGCATTCAGTTGGTTGGTGTCGAAGTAAAAGGGCATTGAAATAAGGATTACCGTTTTAGGTAGAATCCGCTCATGAATATTCCATCCATTTCTGGATGTGTCAGTTTTCTCTCAAGATAGTGGAGTCATCATTTGCAAATATCTTGGAGTGTAAGCATACCAGCGCTAAACGCATATTGTGTAGAGCACACAATTCTCTGTCGAGTGACATAATGTATTGCCAAAAATTTTATTTTGCATGCAAAACTCTCACTTAAAGAAAACGTCAGAACTTGTAGTCTAACTCATTACATACATATCTGTAAGAACGCAACTCTGTGTTCATCTTCACGATCAGCTTCACTATCATCTAGTAAATGCTTAAAAATCTTTTTGTTCTGGTAAAAGCCTCTGGAATATCATTAATGTTACCTTACTTAAGTGACATGTGGTAATATTCATAGTACATGACAAGCGACAATTTTGTTGATTTAGTCTTATCCCTCTGCTTCTGAATGTATATACATATGTATATAATATATATTATATAATAATATTAATAATATAATATATAATATACCTATATTCAGAAGCAGGGGAGAAGAATAAATAAAAAAAATTGTCGCTTTTCTTGTACTATGAAGATTGCCACATGTCACACACACACACACACACACACACACACACACACACACACACACACACACACACACACACACACACACACACACACACACACACACACACACACACAGGACCGTATTCCTAACGAAAAAAGTGGGGGGACGCATACCTAATTTTTTTTCCAGATGCTGGAGAACCGATCAGAATTCTGCACATGTAGATTCGCCTTCCTGCTTTGGTTTTCCTCAGCATGCGTACGACTTCTTATCCATTCTTTTATGTAATCCTCTAGGTTCTACATATGTACTGGAGGTCCGTTAATAGTCATAAACATTATTTCAATGTATTTTGAATGTAAGTATAGATATATTTTATACGTTTGCAGTATTTTGAATGTTAAATTAAGAAAGGTGATGAATTAAAAAAAGCATAAATAATATTATTAGTAAGGGGACAGCGTCCCCCTCCGAAAAATAGTGGGGGGACGGCGTACATCCGCGTTCCCCCTCCACTACGGCCCTGCACACACACACACACACACACACACACACACACACACACACACACATATATATATATATATATATATATATATATATATATATATTCTCTAGTTTAGTTAAATGTTTGATCTAGTTTAATGTTCAAAATAAACTGCCTTCAGCAAAGAGTTCAAAGTAAAGCTCTTGCTGAGGATGCGGAATATGGAATAGATTCAGAAGAAAGAAACGAGTTCTTTTCAAGAAAACATTTTTTGTATAATATAGTGTAGTGTGGAAACTTGCTCTAATAATATGATTAAAGGAATCTCAATAATATGAAGTTCAGCTTCCTAATACTATTTATTAACGAGCCCAACGGAAGAGCCCCAGGCACCTAAAGGTACCTATGATAAACTGGCCCAGGGTGCCCACAGCCTCGATAGTTTCCGGAAAGTTCAATTGAGGAGCTAATTGATTGAATGGTAGCGGCCGTTCATTACCAAGACCGCGTTATAGGATGTGATAAAAATAACGTAAATGTTCATTTTTCTTAAAGAATCTATATCTATTCATCAATATCTACTTTATCCCCTTCACAGAAATCCGCGTCGGATATAATACACCTGTGCCAGCGCTTTTTCTAATCTTGGAAGCACTTCTGGAAGTCACTTTTCGTTATGAGCGATTCTGATTTTATCTCATCAATGGTAGCAAAACAACGTCCATTCATGGTTCTCCTCAGCCTGGGGAATAGAAAGAAATTGTAGAGGAACATATCCAGTGACTATATGATTGAGGTAACATAACGGGTTTGATTTTTACCAAACAATCTCTAGCAAGCTCTAGTAAGCGGGAACATTACGACATGCAGTTTCCATAATTCTGGCCTGCCTCTCGACGATTTTCTAGGACTACCTTCTTTTTTTCTCCCACATTGTCGGGAGGGCGTCCAGAGTGATCGTCGTCTTCAACGCCTTTTCGACTGCCTTTGATGCGTTTCTACCAGTCATAAACTCTTGTCTCACTCATATTGGATTCCCCAAAAGCTACACTCAGCGTTTCAAATGCGGTGTTGCACCAGTTTTTTTCAAGAAACATTTAATGCAAGTTAAGTAAACATTCGCCGGGCACTATAAGCTTTTCGTCTATCAACAGTAAACTAAATATCTAAAACAACCGAAAATACAAACATACATCAGAAACGTGCACCAGCAAGATACAAAAGTTTTGAAAATTGAATGTGTAAAGTCCGTGAAATTTAAAAAAGAATATCACGTTATTTTTTATCACACCTTGTATACCGGCAGGAGGGACCGGTGATCACATCCAACCCTTCAGAGCTGCACCCCCACTCATGACGCCTGTAGTGGACAAAGGTGGGAGATGCAAATGCCGAGTGGTAGGCTTTGCCTCGGAAAGGACTGTTCCATTGCGGGGTTAGTTAATTTAGCTTTCGTAAGAATAGTTTTCAGAAACAGTACAACAAGAGGATAGCGGGTAGAAAAAGACATGTGAAAGTGACACTCTGATTTTTGTTTACTGTAGGCTCTGGGAAGCGAATTTAATTCCAGAAACCTCCTCAATATGCTATGTGTTTTCTCTGCATATAATTAGAAACCTTTGGGGTAATAACAAAACCTATTGTCCATTAAATAATTGGACTGGCAACGCAACATAGGTGTTCACGGCAGTAAAGCGAAACCAGTTCCTATCACATGATTTACCGGGTAGGGAAGATATTCTGATGTGTGTGATTGGCTGAAGTAAGGTACGAATAGATTCCTATTGGATAGAAGAGGGAGTGCAGCGAACTCTACTCCAGCCAATAAAGAATGCTGTCCCTACCACCTCCATCCATAGGAATCAATTCATATCTGACTTTAGACAATGAGATATATCACAATATCTTTCTCAGATTGAGTTAATCAGGTGATAAGAGCTGGCTTCGCTATCCACACCTGTGTCGCGATGAAAGCCTATTATAAGATAGACTATTAAGAAGGTTTCACCCAAACTCTGCTCTGTGTAAAGAAGAAACAATGAACGGTGTCGTAGCAAGAATGAGCCTGATATAGCTAGTTGCTCGAAGAGTTGCAACCTGTAGGCGTAACTTCAATTAACCCATGACGGTAATTACATGTTACCATGTATGTGCGAGCATCCCATCTTCAAAGCCACAACAAGCCGCGTAGTTTATTCAATTCGCTGAATTTGTAATTAAGGTTCCATCGCATGCCGACCGCTGAAACCTACGTACACATCATCAATTACATCCATTCCTTGACCTCGGCGTTGTTAGAGAAGTTTGCCAATTACTGTGAAATGTAATGCATCTGGTACAACTTCCCTCATCAGGAAGAAGGTAATTACAGGGTCTAGAATTTGATGACCACGTTTTATTTCCTCTAGTTCCGTTGCTTGAGCTCTTTCCACCTTCATACTTACTCTGGCAAGTACTTACATATATAACTCGCAAACTCGTTCACCATCCTCGGTCACTCAGTAACTCGCAAACCCACTCATCGAGATGCTCACTCATGAACATGCACTAGCTTAGATAGTCATCTAATCCTGTCACTCGATCAGTTACTCATTTCTTTTTAACTACTAAATCTTAATTATGTTCTATAACTTTTTAAACTAATAACAAAAAGTTTGAAGATATAGAAATTCAAAAACATTTTGGTGCGATAATGGAAAAAAGTATTTGGTAGATTATTTAGCAATGAAGGAATCATAGGAACGGGACATATATGTGGATAAAGTAGATAATGAACAAAGGGAATCAATATCATGGCTAAGAACAGGTATTTGGAGATTGAGAGGATTAAGAAAAGGTATGCCACAGAGCGAGTGTCCTATTCGTGGAGGGAAATAAGATATAGAGCATCTTTGAATGCCAAGAAATGGATTTATGGAGAAAATGATTGGAGCAGAATGGGAGAAGGTATATACAAATATAACCATCTGTAACTTAAAACTTCACTTATCTTATAAGAAATGATGGTGATTTTCTTAAAAATTTTCCGGGATCGCGATTTTATGTTAAAATTTTACATATCCTCAGCCGAAAACTCAGCCGAAAACTCAGCTAAACTCAGCTGAGGATATGTAAAAGTTTTACATGAAATCGCGATCCCGGACAATGTATAAGAAAATCATCATCATTTCTTATCAGATAAGAGAAGTTTTAAGTTAAAAATTGTTATATTTGTATATATTTGTTTGCTTCACTGTTAATAGCTTCATATTTTACGTATTTATGGGAGAAGATGTTAGGAGAACAGCATTAAGGAGGCTTTTTAGTAAGGAGGGAAGGAGGTTAGGTCAATTTTTCAGTACAGTAATGGAAAATGGAAGTGGTCAGTGCAAAGGAACTCACAATTTATAATATATTGAAATTAGCAATACTAATGTTATCACATGCATAAGTTGGCTATGAATGCAACTAACCAACAAAAGAAAACTTTGTCCATACCTCCGCAATAAAAGTATATGATTCTTAAGGAAAAAAAGATTGCTGATTTTGAAAATCGCTTCAGAAATCTCCTATCACGTCAGGTTAAAAATATATGAAGATATTTAAGTTTCAAATAAGATATTGTGTTACATCTATTATTGTGTTATAATGTAATACTATATATCAAAGTGAATTATGATTAATTCAGAATGTTGTTTTACATGCACGCAATAATATTAGGACTAAATATGTTAGAGAGATACCTGTGACTGTGCTTAAAAGTGATTAGTAACATGTGATTGCCCCTTGTACTCCTGTCTGCTTTCCCTCACAAGAAACCAACAATAATCTCCCAGCATTACTGGGTCCTTACGACCCTAGTACCTCTTCTCCATAACGGGAATATCCAGATTCCCCTTGTTCATCACTAACATAATCCATATTTTCCGGAAAATATGTCTAAATGTGAATGGAAGATATGGATTTTGAAAGACATTCTACAATTCATGTCTTTGTAGCATTTCAATAAATTTTAGACCAAAGTTTTATAGTTTTGTCTTGTGTTTCCAAGAGAACGACGCACAAACCCTGTAAATGATTGCTAAACTGCTATTTCCACCGCCTGTAATTTTCTTTTCTTTTTTCAAACATTTTGTCCTTCTGAGTTTTCGGATTTGAAGTCCAACAAAAATTACTTCTTTAAGTTTTGCATAAGTTAACTGTGGAAAATTGCCTTGCAAATATGTAAATCCAACACCATCTTTGACAAGTGTCTTAAGAAAATCCATCAGCCCAGGTTTTATATTTAAGGGAAGGAAAAGAATCTTATCATGCTGAACTAATAGTATTTATTTTACATGACTCTCCCATGGGACACCTTCCTGCCGCTTGCCCCATCGTTGTACCACATAATGTTTTTGTGTATCACAGCTGTCCCCCCTAAAAACAGTATTTTGTGAATCCCCCCTTGTAATGCAAGCAGCAAACCAATTACTTTGTCACCACATATTTTACAACAATGAACCTCATGTTTGAAAACTTTGGCCACATTTTCACAACTTTAAGACTTATAGAATGGAAAACTGGAACAGATGGAAGTTCATTACCATTATGAAGTAACACAGGTTTTAAGCTGAACTTTGATGAATCTGTAAACATTTGCCAGTTAGATAGAGTCAACATTAAAACTTCAATGCCACGGCAGGGATTTGAACCACGGATCTCCTGGTTTCCGTCCAGTCACTCTAACCCTTTGAGCTACCATGGCCAACTTGCCGTCATGGCACTAAATTCTCCATTTAACTCGTACATTTCCCCGGTAAACCACTAGGGGCCCTGCATTCGAGATACACCGTTTGTGGCGACTTACTATCGTAAGTACTTAAGACCCATACTTCATCATTTAACTCTTATTTTTTTTAGTTAATTGATGGAAATTAATCATTTCTTCACACTAACCATATATAGATTAAGGTTTTTGATATCTAGAGTCAACACGAAAAATTCAATGCCACGGCTAGGATTTGAACCACGGATCTCCTCTCGAATGCTAGAGGTTTACCGGGGAAATATACAAGTCAAATGGAGAATGTAGTGTCATGACGGCAAGTTGGCCATGGTAGCTCAATGGGTTAGAGCGACTGGACGGAAACCAGGAGATCCGTGATTCAAATCCCGTCCATGGCATTGAATTTTTCATGTTGACTCTATCAAAAACCTTAGCCTATATACGGCTAGTTATTTGGATTATACTCAATTCCTAGCTCACTTATTAAACCATTGATGTCTACAAACATATATTCTCTTCCACTGAAATATATTTTCCGAATGTCTGAGATCTATTTCCAAACTGTAATGTTTATACCAGGTGCAAGTAATTTCCATTATTGCAGCCTGAAAGTTAGAAGTTCAGGTCCTTCTTTTGACAAATTTGAAGTCGCGTGCCAAATTATTCAAGTCCACTTGCTCTACAAAATGTCTTTCACTTTCAGAATTTTCTGGTTGAAAGTTAGGATCTTTTAAAGTAGAGGCCTGGTTAAACTGTACAGCATGTTTACATTTTGTAAGTACTTGTGTAAGTAATCATGTAGGAAAAGGGTGGGCAACCTATGATATGCATGTTACCGGCTGGTAGGCGAACTCGTTTTCCATTATGTTCATCCAAAATATCTGAAACTTGTGACGTTATGTGCCATTTTAACCATAATTTTCAGAATATATATGTAAAAATGGACTGGAAACAGATATTATCTTCGCGGAGATATATTTCATGTTGGATAGTCTAATGGCAAGGAGTACTAATTATTCCCCTTATGAGTCATATAGTATAAGGGTACAAAGTAACATCTAGATAGGCCTAAGAATGCTTTATTAGTACATTTAGGGGTTGAATATAAGGGTGGCTTATCATTTGTCTTAGTTTCTAAGGTCTAAATCTACTAGTGTTGTCTAATTGATTTGTAAGTGTTAGAAATGTGGATATCGACATCTGCTAGATAAGTGGCTAGAGTCAACCCCAGCAGATGCCATTTTGTAAAGTTTGGTACAAAGTAAATAAATAAACAAATAAATAATATTCTTGCTGCTTGTTTATGTGGTCATTAAGTGTTAAATTAACAAAACTTAATTTTTTACCATAATATGGATGATTTCAATGGAAGTTGGTAGGGATATACAACAGTTTTCTCGGTTTCAAAAGAGTTGAAGGTAGACAAAGGAGGGTCCCCGTCATTACGGAGGTATGGCTGTGTGCGTAGGCCAGTACGTCACTACCGCCACAAAGATGAGGGGAGATATCCGAAGGATGACGAGATCCAGATGACACGGGACGCAAGGATAGACGGAGTCCCTAACAGATATGTCACCGTCCACCGAACCCGCCGAACACCGTCTCCTGGTTCTGCAACCCTGAAATGGATGAGAACAAAATGATAGGTACGGAAAATGGTGGATTGAAAAGTCGCGGTATATGGATGAGCACTACAGATTTCCCTAAGTGACAAGAGCACAAGACAGAGTGCGCGGTCGGCAAGGTGTCAAACTTAGACCTCTCGAATCGCTTACGCCACCTCTCTCGATTTCAAAAGGGTTAGTTATATTTAAATATGTTGCCTAAAAATAGATAAACGTTTACCTAATGGGCAGGATAAAAGTTTTTATTTCAGCTTATGTTCTAATACCCTGCATAAAATTTATTTCATTTATCAAGAATATCAGCTGCATCTCATTTAAAAGGTCATATTTTTTATGTAGCCAAAACTGCGCTGAAACTTAGGTTAGCTAGGAATGTTATACTTACATTTTAATTAAATTAATCCCTTTTTCCCAAAATTTGATATATAAAAATTCCATGAAGGTCTCAGAACAATAAATCAATATTTTTTTTTTTTTCCATTTTGGACTAAAGTAAGGGTAGCATGTACATAAAAACAGGCGTTATTGAAATCTTTCACGGCATTAACAGTGTTGAATGTTTAAATTGGCAAAAGCCACATTTTAAGGTTCAATAAAAGCCTACAGGAAGATGGCGAAAATATTAATATCTTAAGATAGAAAATAAAAAAAGTATAGAATGAAGGAAGAAATAATTTATCTTGCCTATTTTAAGGGGTTGTTGTGATACAAACGTTTAAAAAAACAATTAAAATCCCACAGCAGACCAGACCAGATATTTTCACAACTATTATACTGTAATATTAATGGAATACTGTAGAATACTATATTAATAAGCTGTATCACTTACTGACACATTTAAATACATTTGGTGTTTGATGTTTGTCTTATTGCGGCTTATAAAAGTGCAGTAAATGAATAAATATAATAATAATTCCTAGGTCGTTTTCCATATATAAAAGGTAGCCTTATCGCCTGGCCGCTGCGTCCTTCAGTTGCAGCCAAGGCCAAGGGTGAAAGGGCTGGCGAGGCTGTGTGCGCCGACTCCCCCAATCGTAAGACGATTGCTCGGCCTTTTAAGGACGTTGTCTTTCCAAATGATTCGATGTGATGAACCAATATTTATTTCTTAATCTTTTGCGTGAATATAGAGTACAAAAGTGCGTGTAGAAGAATTAAGTTGTTGTGGATAATGAATTTAAAATACAATGTATGAGTTTGAAATGTTTTCCAAAAGGAAAGACGTGCTTTTTTAATCTAAAAGGCATATGTGGCTGGTGATGGAAGCTTGAAAATATTGAATAGATATCCGTTAACTGAAGCCCCCCCCCCCCACCACAGAAAAGAAACTGTTTTGATCTGTCAAGCCTTTAAGAGCAACATGAAAAACAATGCAGAGATAAAATAAATGAATGAAAATGAATGAAATGAAATGAATGTGTAGTTTTTAACACCCGCTTTTATTATATACGGCACCGCAGGCGGTGACACTGATGATACATGACATGAAGATGGAGCACCGGTGGAATGACATGGCAGGGGAAACCAGAGATCCCGGAGAAACCCTCCCCAGCGCCGTGTTGTCCACTACATATCTGGTCACGCCATGGCTCAGTGGTTAGACCACTTGGCTCTCACCAAGGCGGCCCGGGTTCGATCCCAGGCGACCGCAAAGTGAGATTTGTGGTGGATAACAAGGCGCTGGGGCAGGTTTTCTCCGGGACCTCCGGTTTCCCCGCCATCTCATTCCACCGGTGCTCTATCTTCATCTCATATATCATCAGTGTCATCGCCTGAGGTGCCGTATGTAGTAAAAGCGGGCGTTAAACACAACACTACAAATCTCACATGCGGTCGCTTGGAATAGAATCTGGGTAGCTTTTGTGAGAGCCAAGCGGTCTTACCGCTCAGCCACGGCGTGGCCTAGGGTAGCCGGATCTTGGAGATATGGTAGCAGAGGGTAGAGTTCCTACAGTTTACAGACTGAGACTCCCTAGTGGCAGCCGTACAACCACCTCTCTGTCGGCTTAGACATCCTCTGGGGGGTCCAGAACTCAGAGATCGTCCCTAATCAGGAGGACGAAGACTTACGTAAGGTTTATTACTTTTACGCAACACCAATACTCCTGCTGACCCTTACAATCCCAAAACAGTCAAGCAGGATGATAGTGAAGGGACAGGAAATTCAGTGGCTGTAATAATTTTCTTCCATCACTGGCCTATTGACCTAAAGAAGCCTTAACTCTATAGGGTCTTCTCGTCCCTTAATAATATTTAAGTCTTTTTACTTAAATTCTAAATTCAATTTCAATTAACATAAAACACTGGGTCAGGAAGGTAGGCCGCAGGGTTCGAACGCACGACCTCCTGAAGGCTGGACGCACAGGTTACCATGGCGTCGCCTCGGTCGGTAGTCTAGTGATTAACACACCTGGCTCATTATGAATTTGGGCTCTGAGGAGTGGACTCTAGTGCTTCTGTTTGTCCTTTGGTCATAGAAATACTTTAAAAGTCAGTTGTTAGACAGGCTGATCCAACAAATCGTTTATTTATCCCTGGTTAGTGATTCAATTCGATTTCTTCTCACATGGATACATCTAGAACTTGACTGCGAAATGTATATATGACTCACTTTATGTCTCAGACGTGCTTAATCTCTGTTGATAAAATGCATTAGTCAACTATAAACTACGCAATTATTCTTCAATACATTTATTGTTCTTCCACGCATGGCGTGTGCAGGAAAGGTAGTACCAGATTAAACATATCAGAACCTTAGTCACTTTGAGAGTTGTCGTGCGGGCGTGCTGTTGGCATTGTAATTGAGTTGGTCTAGATGAGTCAAGAAAGGTATGTGTTTCAAATGCCAACCAATGTAGCATTAAACTTTTCAGTCTAATTCTATCTTTCCAAAATCTTTAGTGTGTGTAGTTTTTCATTTTGTACCATAAAGGATTCAGATAATAGAATATTATGCTGTTATGTGGGATTATGATTTGTAAGAAGGGCAATGAGCTTTTACTGAAAGTCTACGTCCAACTTAAGCGTGTGTATACATGTTGAAAGCTTTCAAACGGTCCTCTTGTTACTTACATTAAGTGGTGTTGCATATCAATGCAGCATCTAACTATATGGACTT
This sequence comes from Mantis religiosa, assembly GCA_030765055.1. Classification (NCBI taxonomy): domain Eukaryota; kingdom Metazoa; phylum Arthropoda; class Insecta; order Mantodea; family Mantidae; genus Mantis; species Mantis religiosa. Next base: position 84,304,374 of record CM060950.1, on the reverse strand, counting down.
TCTAAAATAAACTTTATTATTATTGGATAGTTAGAGTCAGACTGGAAAAAATGATTAATTCACTATTATTATTATTATTATTATTATTATTATTATTATTATTATTATTATTATTATTATTATTATTATTATTATTATTATTATTATTATTATTATTATTATTATTATTATTATTATTATTATTATTATTATTATTATTATTATTATTATTATTATTATTATTATTATTATTATTATTATTATTATTATTATTATTATTATTATTATTATTATTATTATTATTATTATTATTATTATTATTATTATTATTATTATTATTATTATTATTATTATTATTATTATTATTATTATTATTATTATTATTATTATTATTATTATTATTATTATTATTATTATTATTATTATTATTATTATTATTATTATTATTATTATTATTATTATTATTATTATTATTATCATCATCATCATCATCATCGTCATTTTCCAAATGAATTTGTCACTTTGTCCACGTTTTCAATAGTGATTGTGTGTATTTTTTTTCACAACTTCAAAAGCAGGTGTAACCTCAACTCCTAAAAGCGACAAAATAGCTTATGCCTTATTTTTGAACATGCCATTGGCTTACATTATTTGTATTTTCAAATGTTATCAGCAGTTCCGGCTGCCAAATTTGCAACCCTAAAAGCATTTTAATTTTAAAAATTCAAGCAATCTTTTGCTTTTAAAGATCATTATTAAATGCTTTATATTCTTTTTGTGCATGAAAATTATTATTGCTGATTATTATGTATAAGATTACATATATGTGTGTGTGTGTGTGTGTGTGTGTGTGTGTGTGTGTGTGTGTGTGTGTGTGTGTGTGTGTGTGTGTGTGTGTGTGTGTGTGTGTGTGTGTGTCGGTTAGTTGTTGGTTTGAATTCTTTATTATACAAGTTGACGAAACAATAAATTTAAACACTGAAGTGATCATTGTTTATTATGTAATATCATTTGATACTACAATTAGTTAACTGTATATAAAAACGGGATTAGAAATGGCCTGATCTTCACGGTCTCATTTTTATACTGATTGTGTGTTCAAGGCGTAGCACCATATCCCCTTGGTATGATAAATTAGTTTTGCTCCATTATCACATTTTAACGGAGTTTTATTTTAAGATTTTTAAATGTTTTCTCGCATGTGATTTTTGATCCCAACATTAAATTATTTTAACATGTTGAAAATTCAAAACTTTTCAGGATGAAATTTCATTGTAACAGCTCATGTTATTTCTACGCAACTGCTCATACATATGTAAATAAATACTAAGTCGCCACAAACGGTGTATCTCGGACGCGAGAGCCCCTAGTGGTCTACCGGGGAAATATATGAGTCAACTGGAGAATTTAATGTCAGGACGGCGCGTTGACCATGGTAGCTCAAAGGTTAAGAGCGACTGTACGGAAACCAGGAGATCCGTGCTTCAAATCCCGGCCATGGCATTGAATTTTTCATGTTGAGTCTATCCACCAAATAATTACTAACTTGATATTTTGAATCCTTCATCATATTTTCTTTTCTTCGCCCGCCTCGGTAGCGTGCTGGAAGCGTGTCTGCCTCACGTTCAAGAGGTCCCGAGTTCAAATCTCGTTCAGGTTGAGCTACTTGTATGAGGTTTTTTCTAGGATTTTCTCTTTTCCTGGAAGACAAATTTTGGTTAACTCTAAGCTCTATGGACCCTGGGATCATTTGAGCATCATTTCACCCATTCCATTCATCGTCTGATATGACTTAACGTTGGAGGACGTAAATTTAAAACAAAGTTTCTTTTCTAAATTATAATTCAAATAATAAAATTTCTTTGTTACCTCAGCGCAAACCCACTCTTGTTACATTAAAATGTGCACTCTTTAAGATTTCAAATGAGATCTGGATTATATTGTTGGTAATTCAAGTAAAATTTATGCAGATTTTAGAAAATGATGTTAATATTGCATTTTTTTACTGTTCATCCAGTAGATATTTGGCTATATCCAAGGCCAGAGAGTTTTAAAAATAATAATAAAAAAAGAACTTCTTTTGTAGTATAAGTGATATCATCAAGTGATGGGGGCAATACCACTATTTTTCGATACTCGATACTATTTATGGAAATTAATCGCATAATATACCTGTTAGGTACTGTCGTGATCCGCTTATAATTTACATAAAAGCGTACTGACATGTGGAAGAAAAGAAAAAAATATGTAAATGTCTTGTATTATCTGACGTTTTAAATTAGCACTTGTTTCTCTTGGATACACAGTTTCAGTCACCGCAGTAGGTAAATGTAATATCCAGAATGAGTCACCAGGCCACTGAAGAAATGTCATTTAATGTGTCGGCTAAATCAGCGTCATTTAAAAGACAGATAACGTTATTCCTTCCCGCAATTGTCACGTATTCATTTATGGAATATTCCATTCATTCACTCACAAGAAACGCAGTCAAGGTTTATCAAGAACTGTACTTTAGCAACTATTTGGGAATATGTAAGTCTTGGCTTGTTTTATGTCTTATCTACCGTAAAGTTAAACAAGAAAACTACAATTAAACATTCAAAATTATCGAAGGTTTATCTTAAAGAATTAGACATATTTCGATACCGCTGAGTATCCAGAATATCGAGTTAGGAAACCGAGCAGGATAATGATAAATGTCAGATTACTTCAATACCGATAACATACGAGAGAAGAGAGACAGAGACAGCGATAGTGAAACAGATGCCAGTTAGGGTTTTGTTTGGCTCGAGGAAAAATGACAGATACCTTTTATTTGCACGCCTTTGCTCACTCAATCAATACCCCCACACCTCGCGCACTGAGACCTTCTCAGATCCATTTTCTTTGTAACTCCCCAGGAGGAAGTGGTGAAGTGAAGAAACCACAGGCGGCTAAAGGTAACAGACAGACAGGCCTGCCCGCATCGGTAGCGTAGATGGTAGCGTGTCTGCCTTACGTTCAAGGTGTTCCGAGTTCGAATCTCGGCTAGGGTGGGTTACCTGGATAAGGTTTGTCCTGAAAGACGAATATCGGGTAACCCTAAGCTCTATGGACCCTGGACGCATTTCAGTATCATTTTTACCCATTACATTCATCGTCCGGTATGACAACGTTGCAGGACGTAAATTAAAAAGAAAAAGACAGGCCATATAAATGCATCGAAGTCCATAACAGTTACATGATCTAAGGCCCGACTCACGCTCGAACTGCTAAGAGAGACCAACGAACGATCCTTTGACCAAGCAGCCCTCCAGTATTCACGGAAAGTGCCCTTCCCTTGGAATAAGTACCGTGTCACCTGTCCGGCATTATCGTATCCCACGAAACCTGAAACGGGGAAGGTAACGCAATGAAAAAAAATGGTGTAGAGAAAACCACGCAGTACTTGTCTATAGATCAGGGCAAACCATGAAAAACCCAAGATTAGTGTGGGTGGTCTAAGAGAATAGAATTGCCGTAATAATATTAAAACAAAATTATCTAAATGTTTAGTAAGAACTTATAAAATAAAAATGAGATCTAAATATACATTGAACGTTATATTTCAGTGCGTTCACAGTTTTATACTTGTATGATTTACATTCTGGTATTTAGTATCGTATATGAAGCATTTTTAGCTGTATTACATATTCTTAAATCTTTATCGGTTTCAACCAAATTACAACCATTAATATTCACTTCAAATTAATATCACTCTTATTTAAAATGTCTACTTGTTTCCTCTCAGTGAAGAGGAGTATAACAAAGCCATTTCATTACGTATAACAGCATGCAGCTTATTTGCATTTTGCAGGCTTACATTCTGTGCGGGGTTTTACCATTCCGTTGTATGATAGTGCTTTTTATGCATATAGTTATGAGATCCCTCAAGATTTTATTTAATTTTCATTGTAGGCAACTTTTGTATTGTTTTGATTTGTGGAGATATCTTAAGTAGTGCCCCGACAACATTGGCAATTCGGATGCATGTGGAGAGGCCTGAAAGAGTTCATCTTTAAAATAAAAATTATAGTTTTATCTTTCATTGGATATACAGATACAAAAATATATTTAACTAACTATTTAATACAAAATAAGTTGATCAAACATTTTATGTGTATGGGAAACTAAAATCCAGTTCTTCAAATGACAGTCACAAGCACAATGTATTTCTATGGGCTCTGGGCTCATTTGGGCATCATTTCACTAATTTCATTCATCGTCCGTTATAAATTAACATTGGAAGACGGAAATTAAAAAAATAACAAAATATTACACCACGCAGCAATGTTTCAAATTGTTATTAGTAAAACATTAACAAGTTTTGGTTATTGGATACCATTAAGGCTGCATTCTGGTATTAATGACTATAACAATTAAATAAAAGACAGTGATTATTTCTTCTCAATCATTTTCACTCAATCACAATATTTTATCCCAGCATTTCTTTTAGAAAGCAAAGTTTCAAACCTTAAGCCTCAGTTCAGAAATATTCAGCTGCAACCTCGACTTTATACTACTTTATCGTAATCATGTTAATCTTAGATCAATTTAAACAAACTTTGAGATTTGTTGATAAATTTTGTTCAAACATCTGTACACGAAAGCTGAACTACGTATTTGGAGCGGCTCAGCGTAAAATTGAAATCTTTTAGGAATCACATCAAACCTACCCTTAATTTTATTCCAATTTCAATCATATTGAAAGTGCTTTAACAAAACTTCCTTGTAACTCTTATGTATAAAAAATTATGATCTTTTCGTGCATGCAGCTGGACAGAAAACAAAGCGATGCTAATAAGTGCTCCGCTATAGTGTACACACTTGAAAATGAGAGATACGTACTAATGAAAAAGCAAATATGAGAAATTGTCATCGCAAGACGCAAGTCTAAGTGGCTCATTGGTTAGGTATGAACTGTTACTCTGTTCACGTAGTCGATTTATTTACCACTAAATGATGAGTGCTGCAGTTGCTTGTTATCTTCTTTATTAGAAGGGCCAAATATTAGTAACTTGGCATACAGTAAGTTACGAAACACAAATGGAGCACTTGGGAACAGTTTGTTTTATATGAATGGTTAGCTAATTAATTATCTTACTCAGATGTAAACTACAATTGCAGCGATTCGTTTTGTCGCTTGACACAAAAGGATTTTGATCTCCATTCTCCTTGTCACAATATACAATCACGTTATATATGTTTTCTTTCACCTGCCGATGTATCACACGTTACTGTCCAGAAGACATAATTCCATCTGAGTAGAGTGTACATACACTGACTGGTCGTGTATGTACGATAGGCTTGCGTAAACAACTTCGTTGTTCCCGTATTTTCCGATATTCTTCCACGTTTTACCATATTAGCAATTGCTGTCATTATTCGGGGGATGTAATTAACCTAACCAGCATTCGCCTGGCGACCCGGAAAACCCCCAATAAAACCCTATGGGTCAGGTAGTCTCTCTTATTGCTAACGGAAATTATTTTAAGAGAGAATAATAGTAAATTGTTTTTGAAGATTTTCATATTTTAGTAACATATTAAGAAATATGAAAACTTCTCTCCTGTGCCTGAATTCTATATATGTAAACCGTAAAATTCTTGTTCCAATAATGGTGACAAGCATGGTTTAGAATATGAAATTTCGTATTTTACCTATTTCTACCTATCATTACGGTCGACACCTACGCCATGACTGTGGTTCACTTAAGTACTTTTCGTCTTCGTGACATCAGCATAGGGAAGTAACAATCAATCTAAAAGGGTCCACGTTATGACAGGGTGCCGTCCTTGCTTACCACAAGACATAGAAATGTTATAGAAATGTTTAAGCAATTCTCTTCAAGGTAGCAATACTCAAACTATTATCAATATATAGAACTTACACAATAGCGGACAAGGTTCACTAGGAGCAGGTAAATCAGTAGTAATTATTCATGACTTCCTGAGTCATCAACAGATGGTGTGATAGATGGGGAGTGGTTTGTTATCTAAAATGTCATTGAGTAACATCCGGTAACACTACACCTTAATTGGTTTTAGTCCTGCATTTAATACTTAATAAGCATAATATAGCGAATACAATTTAAGAATTTCAGGCTCTAGAAAAGATAGTAGGTAAACCACTTTCAAAAGTTTGGATTGGATCCCTTAAAATAAATGCTAGCTTATAACAAAGCGACAATTTGGCGGTAAAGCTATTGAAATACTCCAAATCATTCTTTCTCAATGTAAAAGTTTCATCTACAAATGCCTAATAATTTTTAAACTATATTATTATTATTATTATTATTATTATTATTATTATTATTATTATTATTATTATTATTATTATTATTATTATTATTATTATTATTATTATTATTATTATTATTATTATTATTATTATTATTATTATTATTATTATTATTATTATTATTATTATTATTATTATTATTATTATTATTATTATTATTATTATTATTATTATTATTATTATTATTATTATTATTATTATTATTATTATTATTATTATTATTATTATTATTATTATTATTATTATTATTATTATTATTATTATTATTATTATTATTATTATTATTATTATTATTATTATTATTATTATTATTATTATTATTATTATTATTATTATTATTATTATTATTATTATTATTATTATTATTATTATTATTATTATTATTATTATTATTATTATTATTATTATTATTATTATTGTTGTTGTTGTTGTTGTTGTTGTTGTTTGCTATTCATATCATTGTTACTTTATGTATACTTGTTTACTTTGGCTGGATTCAATCGCGTACTACACCATATTGAATTGCAATACAATTTAATTGAATTGAATTGAACTACACGGCATCCATGTAAATGAAGTTGACTACGTGAAGGTAATCAAAGTACTCGATTTTGTTTGGGAGCCATCAAAATTGATATAAAATCTGATCTCAATCTTGATTTGATAATGAATTTTACAGTTAAAAAAGTTGCAGGTTAATGTGATACAGAATTCCTCGGCTATGTTCGAAATGGCATAGGATGTAATGTAATTGATGTATTACGTGCTCGGTTGATATTTAAGGTAAAAGTAGTCAGTTTCGTGGTTTTTTGAGAAATCTGTTTACCTTAGATGAACTTGAACTAAAATAACTTGCTTCCCTGTTAAACCTCACATAAATTGCTAGTGCTGTTAATAATTCAGTTTATACGGATATTACCAATATACATTATGTTATTATGCAGTATTAGGCCGCGCCATGGCTCAGTGGTTAGACCACTTGGCTCTCACCAAGGCGGCCCGGGTTCGATCCCAGGCGACCGCAAAGTGAGATTTTATGGTGGACAACACGGCGCTGGGGCGGGTTTTCTCCGGGATCTCCGGTTTTCCTTGCCATCTCATTCCACCGGTGCACCATCTTCATCTCATGTATCATCAGTGTCATCGCCTGCGGTGCCGTATGTAGTAAAAGCGGGCGTTAAACACTACACATTTCACATTATGCAGTATTGCGCAAGATAAGAAACAATTTGCAACCAAGTAAACTTAAACTTGATTTTGTTTTCTTGCTCTTCGCGAAATATTGTATTAACACGAAGATGCGAATATTAAAAGATAAACGCCTATTTTTGATAACGATTACCATGGCCAATAAAACGCACCTCTAATAACTGTTGTGTTTGTTGAAACTGCTTGTCAGTACCTGGAAGGCGTTGTCAGGATGATCAATTCCTTGAGCAGTTTTATCTTATTAAGAAAAGTCGCCCAGAAAGATGGCTCAACCAGGCTCGCATTCGGGAGGTACGGGTTCGATCTATGGTGGCCGCCCAGTCTGACCAAGAGCTGAGGAATACTGAAGTGATGACTTAGGTTGGCAGCGGCCAGATATCAGAATACCTGAACTTATATACCTAAAACCTATATTAGTTGTTTTATTACATTTACAAATAATTTTAATAATTCTACTAGGTAGGTGCTGACCGGCTCATTTTGGTCTCCTATAAATGCAGGTGGATGAATTGCGTGAATTGCGCAATCCTGTTTCTCGCACCTAGCGCAGATACACAATGGGAGCTACGTTATTGCTCCTGTGAGCCATAATTAGTGATTTTTATTTATTATTTATATATTTATTTATATATTTATTATTTATTTATTTTTTATGTACTTATATATTTATTTAATGTGAACATTACAGGTTCCCGCAATTAAAATGTTCACTATAAAGCTACAATATAACAAAGTGTATAAAAAACACAAAATTAATTACAGACCACGTGATAACAAAACTAAAACAAGCACAAACAAGTTGGCAGCATTGGTTCACATGTAAGTATACGTGTAATTCAATCATTCTATTAGTAACAAATAATCACATAATAAAGCAAAGTTTCTGATTTTCAAACTAAATATATCAATGTTTAAGGGATGTAATTTATTGTATAATGACTGCATTCTATGCATAGGTGAATATTTATATAAATCAGTATTAAACTTCTGAGGAAAACAAATATTACGAAATCTATTAGGTACAACATTTGGAACGTAAAAGCGTATTGATTGACTTAGGTTAGGGTCATCAATCATATAATGAAGTCATTTGTAAAGGAAAAGCAATAACTGGCAATTTATCGTATGTGATAGACTTCTAAAGTCGAATAAGTGAAGCAATGAATCACATGATATGCACTTAGGCAAATAATGATAAGTTTTAAGTTTTGAAAAACACATACATACCTTAGAAATTTGTATTGAGTAGCTTCGATAAGTTTAATAAATTTGGCGGTATAAGGACTCCGTACTAGTGAACCATATTCGAGCCTGGAACTTACAAATGAATTATATAATATAACAAAAATGTTTAATATCGTTGAAGTTGGATAAGTTACGAATAATGAATCCCAGATTTCTATATGCTACATTGAGTACTGTGTTGATGTGTTTATTAGAAGATAGATTCTTACTAAAAATAACTCCTAAATCATTTAAAATAAACGAAATATATTTTATAGTAAAAAGATACTTTATTAAGTCTAGGGAAGACCGTAACCTGGCATGTTGCTATATTAAAAGAGAGATTATTGTCTTTGCTCCATTTATTTAAAGCATTCAGGTCTTTTTGAAGTTTTACGCAATCAGAGATAGATTTTAAGGAACTAAAGGTTTTTAGATCATCCGAAAGAAGTAATATATTTGAACATGTAAAAACAGATGATATATCATTTATAAACAAAATAAATAGTAGTAGACCTAAATTCGAACTCTGAGTCACGCCGGAGTAAACTTCAAAACTATAGGATATGCTGCTTTTACATTTAATAACTTTAAATCTCGACTGTAAATAGGCTATACGTAATTAGGGATAATACCATGAATACAGAAAAACCGTACAGCCTAACCCAACCTTATGCGAAAAAGCCAGTTCTCGTAGCCGTGGTCGCTAGAGTGAATGTCTGGCTTTCCGCTGCTTAGATTGTTGGGGGTTCGAGCCCCACTTTGAGCATGGGTGTTTATGCAAATTCTCTATATGTGTAAAACAACAGATGAGAAAAACAGCAAAGCTACGAAAGCGTAAAAGCGGCGAAAGCAAAGGAAAAATATATAAAAAATTTATACTGTATTCATATTTTTTTAAAAAAAGAACGTATGCGAAAAGGGGAAGACCATTTGCCTCCACTTCCTTTTCGCCGAGCTATAACGCATTCATGGGCCTGGAAAGCAGTCCTCTCCAATGAATGAAGGGAAAATGCTTCAGATGCAAATGCCTCTTTCACCTTATTTATGTATGCCTACGATGTTGATGAGTAATTTGTTGCTCACAATTGATACGAACACGAGGCTAAGGCGGAAGGATACAAAATGGTTTGTTTACATCTGTTCTGGTTCTAAGGCTGGATCGACTATTGTAGCATTATCAAAAGACATTAATAGTTCTATAAAATGCATTGAAACAAGGATACTTTATCGTGTCAATAGATATATTAAGAATGATACACTATAAATCAGACTTAGACAAGGAACATTCAGAGCAACAATAAATTAAATAAATAAAACTAAATAAAGCGAAATACGACCACAGAATACATTGTTCAGGCGGATTGTAGAATAATGACATGACTAACCTTCATCTATAATTAAAATAGCACCACATAAATGGCAGTTGAATTAATAATAACTCACTAGTTAAGAGTGAAAACAATTCTGTTCCAAAGAAGCGTTTACTAGGCTGAGTAGCGAATAGTGTACTTGTGTGGATTTACTTCTTATATCAGCCTAGGCGAGGTGATTCTCACCACATAACCTGCCAAAAGCAGCCTGTGAGATGCGGAGAGATGTATGTACCACGTGTCGGTGCATTCAAGCTGCCAACAATGTTTGTTTAGTGCCTTGCAGTGAATGTTGCCGTTGAAAATTCATATTGTGGATGATTTTTAAAGTGATTTTATGCTAAGCGTGTTTAATAAATCTTTTCAATCACGTGAAATTTGTGATAATTTAGAATTAGTTTAAAAAGGGACACTTGCTCCAGATTTGGAAGAATTAGACGGAGAACAAAGTGTGGAACTTCGTGTGTACATTTAAGTATTACAAAAGGTTAGTTTGATTATATGACTCTGAAACGTTGTGTACCTTCTTCTGTTAGATGGGAAGAATAAATTTCCTTGGAATAGTAAACATCGGTGTTATTCGTTTATAATACAAGTAATTTTTGAGTTTCATGTGGCATGTCTTTGCAAAAACTCCAATTACACGACTGTATAGACGTTACCACTTAAATCAGATATATTAATGGCGCATATTGAAACCATTTATAAAGACTCTACTCCCAGTTGCAGAAATCACTTTGTGAAACGAAAATGTTGCATGAATATTTACTTTCAGTTGAGTATGGCCAATAATTCTTCACTAAGACAAAATACATGCCGAATTTCCAAATTTGGCTGACAAAGTGTAACGACGCTGTTGGAGTGCAACTTTTCTAGCGGTATATAATCCTTAAAACAACTTTTTGTGTATGCTTATACAGGAATGTTTAATGTCTAATGAAAGCAAATAAAACCGGAACGTGCCTTATTTAAATTTCAATGGGTATATAATATAAATTATTTTAACCTGAAATATTTACTTTTTTGCACTCAAAGCAACCTTCCTGAACCATTGACTTCTTCCGGGGTTTCTCTGGACTTCTGGACGAATGGTGGAAGGAATAATTACGTTCCTCTAATTTCCTGTCCGTTCATTTCACCCTACTTCACGTCTCCTTTCAGTTTATTATCATCCTATTGGTGGTTCCAGGATTGTATGCGAAGGTAGAATCTCGGCGTTGCGTGGTAGGGTAAAAGGATGCCCTCTGTTGGAGGAAGACAGCTTCGAGAGTTGTGACGTATTTCAGCCGAGAGCGAGGCCTGCAGTGAGTGTGACGTCAGGCAAGAGCCGTGTAGTACCAAGTTGTCTATATATAAATGGCGCTGTGAGTACAGAATCTGAGGGTTCAGTCAGGTGTACCGCACTCAGTGACAACAATGTAGCTGCCACGTACCAAATGGAACTGTTAAATTTACAGCGTGACGATTTATTGGATGAGAATATACACACAAGAAAGGCTTGGCTGATTTTTACAAGCATGTCCCCTAAACCAGGTTTCCGAGGTTGTATTCACTTGCCGCATTGACATTGTGTATGTTTAGCTCGACATACCTACGTGTGCGATCAATTTTTATTTCTGTTATGAAATTAGCCAATTCCAAACCCCGAAGTATCTTGTCGTATCACAATCTAACATGCAGACTTCGATTACAAATTTCCCAGATATTACGTTCTGACATTGATGAACTAGTTAAAGAAAAAGGAAACAGAAAGTGCTGGAAAATGTCTACGTAATTTTATTCTGAATGGGCCTCCTCTAATTTGCAGAGAAAATTACTTTATGTTTTATTTTATTTACTTTATAGCATGCCTGACCTTCAGATAAACTACGAGTTGAAGTTTTATATATTTTCTCATAGCACAGAGCTAAAATGTAATTGTTTATAAACTGTGACCAATTGTGCAATTAAAGCAGGCAGCATTAATATTACAGCACCCAGGAGTAAGTTGTACATATTATTAATACCGGTATGTTTCTTGTCTTTCCTACGCTGTCGGAACCCCAACACATCAAACTATTTCCTTCCTCTTGGACAGCAGAAATCAGCGCGGTGACGTCACATGCTAATCTGCCTCCCTTCGGGGGCATATTTGGTGGTTAGACCTGACGGAGCTGGGTCACACCGCCACTACCTGGCTTCCCCTGCCCTCTGTAAACATTTGTCCTCCGGATTGAGCGCGTTCTCCATGTTCTACGCCCCTAGCGGTATGTGTAGATCTGTAGGGTAAGGAGAACCGGTTGTACGAGCTGCCAAATGGGAGTTTCAATCTGTAAACTGTAAATTCTGACCTATGCTATCATGTCTCCTCTCACCTCATCCCTTTCTCCCAGTGATGCACCGTCAGGACACTTGTACGTACAGAAAATCTTCAATAGGTTGAGGTGCTTAGTCCCCTTCCAAAACTTGCCATGCCTTAAAACATAACCTTCATAAGCAAGGTTTATTACTAATAGATGCAAAAGAGTTGTTATGTTTGCCTAATCTTTTAATGAAAACCAACAAAATTTAACTATGTATTTTTATTGAAAAATAAGGAAATATCTTAGTGCTTTACTTCGTTTAAAAATGTAATAAGCTAAACTAAAAAATAAATGTCTTATTTTTACTTAGTCGCCAATAAAAGGAAATAAAACCACATACAGTATTGGTAACGGTCTTTATAGTGTAATGCCATAGCTGTCTGAAATGTGTTTGAGGTCAGTATTTCATGACAATGTTGCACTGTCTTAATTCCAGCGTAAATTTCGAAATATACAATGAAGAATGCTTAACTGTGGTCATGAGAAAGGTTTAAGGAAGTAAATGAAAACAGCGAAAACTCTAGACCAGCTATCGTTCTATCATATATGCCAACAAGACCTGCATTAGTCGTTCCAAATAATTTTAGTACAAAAAGAATTGTACAAAACTTACTTTTTCTAAACAGCAAGTGTTTCACTTGGAGGTCAAAGGTCGCTGAGTAAAACCATACCTTAAAACATTTAAATTAGAATAAACGTTTAATTTCCCTTAATGGAAATAAATAATTTTAAAATCAAATTCATTTCAGATACAGCATTACTCCTGTTATTCATGAGGTCGAGTTTATAACTACCTCAAGGGATATATTTCTGGGAGACTTTCGCAAAAACAACCATATATATTAAATGTCCTTTCTCGCTAGCAGTATGCAGGACAAGGTTTGGATAAAGAGGCAACTGCACTTTGGTTACTACTCACAAATAAGTTATGGAAAGTGCCAAATTACTGCTGCGTATTGAACAGACAGCTGCTACTATGAAGCAATCATACGCTGAAGAGACTTGTCGCCTTGCTTCCTTTATAAACTAAATAGGTTTCACAAATTGGCGTCATCAGCGTCCGTTAATTCGACAAATGACCAAAATTACTCTCGTCGCAAGCATTAGTTAATTTGGGCGACAGATGTGGGGGATGTTAAATCGTCAGTAGTATAGCACTTCACACTGTGTAATATGCTATATTTTAGAACGTGTCACCTTGTCTAGCTCTTCAGTGTGGGAGTAAAGAACCCTGAAACACAACGGATATCTTAAGCTCTTGACATTCAAGGTGAAATTGGAAGCTTCTGAGCGAAGTTTTCTGGCGGGAAGTTGATGCCATGTAACGTTTCACTGGATCTAAATATCAACACTGATATGGTTATGCAGACTACTGAATGATTTATAATGCATTTAGCAAGATTCTCAGAGGTAGCTTAGTGGTTTCTTTCACGGCTGACGTACTTGGAGCCCGTGGTTCGGTTCCTGGCTCTAAGGTGGCGTTTTAAGTCAGCCCTATCCATGCCTCCACCTCTGATTAGCTCATGTGAAGTATTTCCAAGGCCCAACGTGTTTCGGAGTCCACAATGAAAGCTGTAGATCTCATCCCATCCCAATTTTCATCATCACCCTACCGTTGGAAGTAACTTACTCCGCCCTGCGAGTACCACCATTAGAGTATGAATGGTGTGAGGTGGTATAAGGCTGCCCCCGAAGGTCATAGGCCATAGAGGGACGTTAGAGCCCACGCGCAACGAAGGATTCTCAGAATCCCCATGTCTGTTGTGATTGCGTTTGAACAACCTCAGATAGTACTTAAGTTCTATTTGTCGGTTTGAAAGTCTCATTTTAGGCTACAGATCAAACATATCAATAAATAGGTAAATAAACAAATAAATTTAATACATTTATGCGGACGCAATATTATGGGTGCAGAAATGAGAAAATCGCTGTGGAACAGAGCGATACATATTGTAGATGCTCCTTCACAATTTATTGTGTCTCTATCAAACTCTCCGTAGGGGAGGGGATCCGTCCCCTTCAGCTGCTGTGGTGTGGGCGCTGTGGACCCCTAGCACTCGTGGTACATCTGATGTTACTAGAGGAACCTCGGGCCGAACATTAGAGCCCCTCCCTTATAGGGAGTTCTTCGAATTGGGTTGGACTGGAGGGGGCAGTGGTTCTCTTGGGTGATCGGGTACGTCTCCGAACGGGGTTGAGGGAAGCCAATAATTCTCCCGGGTACTAGCCTGCAAAGCTAGTAGAAGGTGTGCTAGATCGCCAGGCGGCCCCACAGAGGTTTTTCAGTAGTCTTCACCTTGAGTGTTGACGCGCGTAAGTGGCGTATCCACTTCCATCCCGTCTTGTGTCCACAGGACCAGATGAGGGGGGCTTGTTAGTCTCTTAGGTCTTGCCCTATGGAAAGCTCCATGGAGGCGCCGGCCGCCCTTTTGGGACAGCTCGGTAACTTCCTGGTTGAAAGAGGCCCGGGCCTTTGGCCCTACTGGTCCAGGACTAATGGGAGTAGAACCTCTGGTACTATCATAATAACTGTCTCTATCAAAGTAAACAAGTCAGTGGCGTATTACAAACTTTGTGAGTTACGTAGTTCTCACTTTTGCCTTCTGGGAGAAAATATAAGATGATCCCTGGTTTACGACAAAACTGAATCGTTATTGAAGAAGAGAAATCTAAAAAAGCAAGAAAAAAAGTTGGTGTTAGAGATGTTTAGTAAATTATTTTATGAAAGTGTTATGCTGTTAATGCAAACGTGTTTTTTTTTTTTTTTTTTTTTTTTTTTTTTTTTTTTTTTTTTTTAATTTACGTCCTCCAACGTTAAGTCATATCGGACGATGGATGAAATTGGTGAAATGATGCTCAAATGAGTCCGGAGTCCATGGAGCTTAGAGTTACCCGACATTCGTCTATCAGGCTAAGGGAAAACCCCGGAAAAAACTTATCCAGGTAACTCAACCAGACCGAGATTCGAACTCGGGACCTCTTGAACGTGAGGCAGACATGCTACCACCACGCTACCGAGGGGGGCGCAACCGTGTGTAGTGAATACAACACTGGATTAATATACATTTTTCAGTTACTGTTAATAGAGTTCATTTTATTATTTTTGCTGTGAAAATAATGTTCGTGAATATTTAATCAAATTCAAGAAACAGAAAAAATCCCAAAATAGCTAATTCATCACTCAAATAATAGCAATCCCTCAAATAATAAATCTATGTAGGCTGCAATTGTTCTAACAATACCATGTAAGCTTAACTTGCTCCAATTTGAAACACGCTATTCGTAATTTTCAAAAGGCATAATAAAGCGCTTTATCACCGCTGGTAGCCATATCTGACTGGCACAAAATTGCGTTTCAGCACCCAAACATTCGCCATGTTTAGTAAGACACAAAGTTGTATAAATCAGAGCTAGTAATATTATAATACCCAAAGACTTCAAAAATAATAGCTTCAAGTATAATAATAACCGACCCCGCATAGAAACCAAGTACGTCCACAAGCATTTAGACATAACAGTAATATTTTGTACACACTGGGAAATGTGATCGTGATTAATTGATTACCTTGGAATGTGATGACTGATCGCGATTGAAATTAAATAATCGCGTTGCTTGCACAGAAAGTAACTCTGTACTCTGTTTGCACCAGGTTCAGTTCAATAACTAGAGCGTTACAGAGTGTTAACCTAAAAGGAGAAAGACCAATAATTATAAGTAAAACATTACAGAAACATAAACAAAGCACACTTCTGGAGATTACTGGAAATCGGAACAAAGATTCTTGCAAGTAAGTATTGTTTGTTTAAATTAATAAGTGAAAACGTGGCAGAAGTTCTGACGTATGTAGAGGTATTCGTTGACTAGACAGCGCAAATCTTGCCAGGATCGTCTTGCCTGATTGAGATTTTATTTCAGATTTTAGTCTGTATCAATAACTCGTAAATATAGGGAAGATATCCTAAGCTCAGGCCTGGGACGCTTCTTTCCCAAATATCATTTCATTCCATGTATCACTAGCATCCAGCACTGGTAGTGTCGTAGGTAGGAGGAATCGGCATTAAACACTAGTTTTAAAAAACAGCTGCAAAAGTATTATTATTGCCTTCAAAATGACTGAAAATTCAAACACCGAAAAGTAATACGATTATTAATTCATATGGAAATCTTAAACGATGTTATATATTATAATCACCCACATTACATTAAAATTAAATAAGCAATTGAGAATTTTACCTCAAATCAGGGCGACATTGCCTTTCTGTAATGTTTGTGTAAATCTCGAGTCGCCTTCGTTCGATGCTGTTAGCGATTTTCTGGTTGGTGTAGGTATATAGTGTAAGAGTGAGATAGCTACCCATATCTGCATTATTGGATGACGCTCTGATTCTTCGTTCAGCTCAAAACAGCATCAGAAATCAGTTCCTCTCTCTTGTCATACATGACATGCAAGTGCGATATATTCTCCAAGGTCTTAGGGGTCACACTTGACTTGCTAATTCCAGTATGCCCCATTGGAGAATTCAAGCAAGTGGCATGCATAATAATCTGTACGATTAGAAGCGCGGGATTCGCTTATGTAAGGTGTTGAATTATCAGGCTATTGTTACGTTATTTGTCAGCTTTGGGGAGTCACAAGTGGGGTGGAAAACGTGTAAAGACTCCGAACTATAAATGCATTCTCTAGTGTTTCTAGTGATAGTTGAGACTATGCTGTCGTCATTTAATTTAAAGGGTGACAGGGACACTTTCGACCTCGAACGCTCAGAGCCGCACAAGAACCTGCTTGGAGTAACAAGCAATCATTAAAAAAACACTGTTCTATGACAATTCCATGCAAAACTTTGCACTTATGTGCTAGCGTCATCTCAAAATATGGGCGCTAGAAGAAGCTAAACTGGTTGACTTGAACAATTTCAAAGCTTCGATATCTAGGCATATCTACATCGAGGCATATTACTACATTTGTCACTTGTAAAGACATAGAAGACGATAATAGTATAACTCAGAAGGCACAACAGTTTGTAGAGGAAGTGAACATGTTTGTAACAAAGGAGGGTGTGGAGAAAGGTAAAGTTAAGGATGCTGACTAGCATGAATTCCAGGATGAAATGTCTTTCGCATCAACACTGTCTCACCGAGGAGAAAAAGCTACAGCTATTGTGTTGCAGTATGTAGGTACATAGTCTACCCATACCTACAAAATTGATGTGGCTTTAACAATGATAGGCAGACTAGCAAACAAGATGTACATTTGTTTTCAAGAGACCCAAAGCACTTCTAGCCCAGTTATTTCAAAGAATCTTGAAGTAATCAGTCCACGAAACATTCATATGGAGGACAGCAGAAGTGGAAGACGACTAAAGAATACATGAAACACTTTCTCACTTCAGTCCTTGGCGAACGTGTAACAAGTACAAAGGATCCATTTCTGTGTGACTCTTGATCAGATTATCCAGATCGTACCTTTCTAGATGCAAGTTTACCAAACAAAGGCGTTATACTCAAGATATTGCTACCGAAAGCAACAAAATATTGCCAACCCCGTGATGTTAATTTCTTTCGGTAGTATAAGCTCTAAGGAATGCTGATTTTGTAAGACAACAATGTGTCAGGCTGGCCCCGTAGCTCAGTCGGTAGAGCACCTGCCTCCCTTGCTAGGGGTCCCGGGTTCGATTCCCGGCGGTGAGCGTGAGGATTTTTCTCCGTCCAAGATAATTTCTCATCTTCCCCAGAGTCTGGAAGTATGAATGAGAGTCCGAATGTCGGCGGTGATGTAATGACTAAAGTCAACAGAACAAGAGTAACACCTTCTATATGTCTCCAAAGGAGAACGGCCGCCGATATGACCATTGCAGTTAAAGGCGGGGTATAAATTGAACAAACAAAAAATGTGCCAAGCTACATGTGAAGATATATGAGAGTTATTTTATCATCAAGTTTCACTCTGTGTTAATTTGCTGCACCAAAGTGTAAACCTATGTTGGAATGTACTTGGGGAAAGGCAGGTTGACGTACAAATATAATTAGTATGCCTTTTGATACTGGACTGATCGAATGCGAAAGTGATTTGGGATGTGAGAATTTGATAACGTGACTTTACTGAGGTGTGCACATTGTTCTCTTCCACTTGTTTTAACCACTTCATCAAAATCTCGCATCCTCACTTCGAGGACTAATTTAAGCACCATTAGGTGTGCATTGTTGTTTGAAAATGTAATGATACACTGACGTCATTGAATTACATATAATTGGCCTCCTATGTTATTGATATCTTATTACTTCGTTCCTCTCTACCTAAATGTCATTAGAGGTGAAATGCTACCTTATGCATGGAAATGAGACAGACCACTGTTTTGCTTATGCTCGATTGTTATTCTAGGCTTGTTTTCGTGCGGTTCCGAAGTTCGAGGTCAAAAGTGTCCCTTGTGAGGTATATGTCACCTCTGCCTTCGGTAACGTGTCAGTCGCTGTAACAAACTACACTAAGTTGAATTAAGTTAGTGCTTAAGTGCTTATGCACGTATGCTAGTAACACTTATATTCATATGGAATACTTGTCCTCTCGCTATTGCTGCGTCGTAGTATGTTCTGAAGTGTATTTTATATTGGTAGTTGAAATTGTACATAGTTTCTGGAATATTTTTATTTCATTTATTGCAGCCTTGGTAATTTAGAGATTAAAGAGAGATTAAAGAAAGTGAAATAACGTTTTGGTGCTGGCTAGTTCTTGGACCTGTTCTGTGTTAATTTGACTTGTCATTTGAAGTACTACGTTTCAGGTGCATTCTTAGCATTTTGGAGTCATGTGTGTGATAGGTATTGTTGCGTAGATTGTCTTACTATGACAGTAACATCTACATATCTACAATGGTCTATCCTTAAGAAGTCGCATGTGCTGCTTAAGTTAAAAAAATTGGTCTCAATAGAATCCTATGTGGAATCCCATTTTATTGAACTGCTACTGGAAATTCAGTCCCTTACGAGGTACGGACACATCAGTTCTATATGTAATCCCTAATTAGAGCTATTGTGGAGTCTGAAAAGTTGGGTTGACTTGGGTTTCTTAGTAGCATATAATACCATACTTTTCGAATATACATTGAAGATCTAAATTGATGATGCCCGTGACTCGTTTGTCTTAAATTATTTGGTGATTTGTACAGTCATGCGTAGTAATTGAAGGCTGGTGGTGTGTTTAGATCTAACTCAAATTGTATCGGGATGTGTGTGTGTGTGTGTGTGTGTGTGTGTGTGTGTGTGTGTGTGTGTGTGTGTGTGTGTGTGTGTGTGTGTGTGTGTGTGTGTGTGTGTTCAACGGTGTGTATTTATTGGCCTAAGTATAACCTTTACTAAGACGTTACGCAGTCTATCTACAAGGCTAATTGGCCTGTAATTGATAGGCAAGGCAAGATTCATGTTCTGATTTTGGGAAGAGCAGAATTTTACCTTAAGTCCATTTGGAGGTAAACTCTCCATGTTCTATGGCGTATTAAAGTACCAGGCAACAGTTTTATTGTTACTCCCTAAAGTTAGTCTTTTACAGTTTATTATATGTCGAAATTTGGCATAGATCTTCTCCTTGTTTTCAATCTCTAGTTCGAACTCATTTTGCGCGCCATTTTGGAGGGTGTCCGTCAAAGCTTTGGTCTTACCCCAGGACACTTCGACTACATTATTTGTTGATTTCTACTAGATTGGATGAAGCTCACGTGGACTCTGCACAAACGTTGAAGACCATTTACTTTTGGATCAATGAATTTAAACGTGGTCGTAGAAGCACCGAAGATAAATAGTGCTCTGGTCGTCCAATTGAGGACACCACACAAGACGCCATTGAAAAAATCCACGATCTGGTTATGCAAGACCACCGAATCAAAATTCGTGAGATTTCTGAGACTGTAGACATCTCTACTGAGCGAGTGCACAACATTCTCATGAAAAATTGGCAATGAATAATCTGTGTGCAAGATGGATGCCGGGATTGCTCACAGTCGACCAGTCACAGTCGGCCAAAAGCTTATTCAGAAGAACACTTCTACTGAGTATCTGGCGATGTTTAATCGCAATCTGCAAGACACTTTGCACCTATTTGAGACCGTGGATGAAAGTTGGATCCATCATTACATACCAAAGTACAAAAAGCAGTCAAAAATGGATAAAGTCTGGTGAAAGTGCACAACAGAAGGCAAGGACCATTTTGTAAGCTGGTAGGGTGAAAGCCACTTTTTTTTTTATTCTCAAGGAATAGTCGTCATATACTACTTAAGAAAAGGCAGAACCATAACTGGAGCCTATTATGCTTCATTGTTGGGTCGTTTGCAACATGATTTGACTGAAAAGAGACCGAGATTGAAATGCAAAACGGTGCTGTTTCACCAGGATAATGCACCATCGCACTCATCAGCAATCGCAATGGCGAAAGTGCATGAGTTGGGCTTTGAATTGGTTCCTCCTCATTCACCTTATTCACCACACTTAGCCCCAAGTGACTTCTTTCTGTCCAAAACTTGAAAATTTGTCTTGTGGTAAGAAATTTTCATCAAATGAAGAATTGATAGTCACCGTCAAGGAGTATTTTGCGGACCTTGATGGAACCTATTGTCCCGACGGGATGAAAAAGTTGAAACATCGCTGGACCAAGTGTATAGCCATCAATGGAGACTATGTGGAGAAATAAGGTGAGATGTTCGTGGAAGAATAATTATTCTTGGCTTTCTAACAGACCTATCAAAGACCCTCGTATATGCTGAACGTAGCTGTCTTCTGGATTTAGGTTTTCTAGCGTGTTGCTTCATTGGTTACCGCTGTAACTTTTAGTGCATGTTGCTAAGTTCTTTTTTCACAATATCCGTTTTGGTGAATAATGCTTTTGCTCGTTGCTGCATACGTCTGGTTCTATATTGCCTTTCTTTCAGTAAGTTTATGACTGACGAAAATAAAAACCGATTGAGGATTTCAGTTTCAAACGCTCACACGTTGTAGTAGCAGGCTTCTCTCCCGTTTTAAGTTAATGCATTTTGAAGAATTGATCCTCTGGGGAGCTTACTTCGACATCCGGTAAGAAACGTTCTACCGTATTCTTAAATCTCTCCGTCTGGCTACATTGGGGACAAATTGGGTTTTAAGAAAACCGTTTTGTGGTTAACATGCGCATCAATTCTAATCAGTAGTGGCAAGTAACACGCATTTATGCATAAAATGGTATATTGCTTAGGATCACAATAACAATACCTAGCACTGTGGTTCGGTTCTTTTGGATCTGTTATTAGCTTTAGTGTTATTCATAAAATTTAATAAAAGTTTGCTCTGCGGATTGAGGATTATCCAATTAAAAACAATTTATCTTTAATCCCTTTGCGCAATTATTTTTTGGACTTTGTTCAGTACTCAATCTAATTTATCTGTGCCAATTGCCTAAAAGAGGTTGAATACCAACGCTATAACAATTTCAACGTAATGAGCTTTTGCTTAATTTTGGCCATGATTTCGGCGCAGTTTATGATCGATTTAGTATCCTTTATGTTTTCTGAAATAGCCATTGTAGCCCTTTCTATTCTATGATCCATCGGGAACCTAAATATGACGTATTGCTAACAATGGCTATTTGAATAAAGTCGATTTAAAGAAAATATTTCTTAAGCATACCGTTGCAATTGCACAAAATACTGCATCAAAATATCATAACTATAAGAGACGTCACTAGTGAGTGAGAACGTTGCTAGTATTTGCTCTTGGCTAAGATAATATATCGCAGAGTGTTTCCAGAATGTGTTCAATGGTGTTCATTAGTACATTGTCTCTGAGCGTGCCTATGTAATCTACTGGTTTACCCAATGACTTGCAAGCATCTCTAAATGTTTTCTTATACTCCCGACGAGATAATTATTTGATCCAAATTGAAGCTGTCCATCAGCGGTGTGCGTGATTTGTATTTGGAAGCGATGCCTGAGATAATCAAGGGTGTCGATTTTACCTGATTGGTTCTTCCTAGGCTAGGTGCTTTAGTTCCCTACCTCGGAGTGTTCTGATAATAAAGCTATTGCATTTGGCCTTTATTTTCGTTACTAAACCAATCGGAATTGTTTGTGGCAGCCCGAAATGGTTTGAAGTTCTGTCTAATCTGGTATTCCTGAGTGGTTGCGCATATGGCATAGTCTTGCTGACTGTAGCGCAGTATGCGGTCCAATCACTCCATATTGCATAGTCCTCAGCATTACATAATACACATGTAAGATGCACAGGTGGAATGCTGCATGAGTTTAAGAAATGGGGCCTGGTATATTTGGCACAGACTGGAGTGGGGATCTAATCCTTCCTGCATGGCTCATAACTGTTGGCAGCATGAGTGTTGTCTTAATTCTGCGATGATCCCATATTCCTCTATAGAAACCTTAAAATATGCCAAAAAGCAAAGGTCAGGTATTTTCATATCTGTCCTAGAGATGTTCTGCAATCCTGTGAAAATCGTGGGCAGAGAGATTCTATAACTATTATCCTTCCGCACCTGAAAGAACCGTAATGACCGAGATTTCCTTAATCTTGTCTACTGAGCTCAGTTAAGTCTTTAATCACAAACCTAGTGATCATGTTTCTTCAGGGTGGAAGAAGTGATACTACTTTTCATCACGGGTCTTTAGGATACCCCTAAATGATTGGTACCGCTAAAACTGGACATCTACATAGTTGGGTTGCCAGATTTTCTCGTCGTGTGTGTAGATTATTCAAATTTGGTGGGATATGTGCGTCTAAGTTTGTCATTAGGTGATATATTTTTGCGGTCCGGGACACTAAGTGGCCATAAACAGGCACAACGTGTTACCTTCTTTCCTTATCTGAAGAGAAGGGGTAATTGTGAGTCAGGTATCGTTACGACGCCTTTGGTCTGTGCGTGTTTAGTTGGTATGGTTTGGAAGGAGAAGGTGCGTTAGGAATGCTCATAGGTTTAGGGCTGCTGGGAATTAAGAGGTTAGGCAATTAAGGCAAGAAAGTTTGTTTTGTGTGACCATGTATGTCACAGTTGGTAAAGTCGTTAATTTCTATGAACGTCGTTAATTTACTACATTTTGCCATATGTAATAGTCTAGCTAAGAAGGAAAGAAAACAAACGTGACAAAGAAAGCCCATAAAATGTAGCAGTATGCCCAGGTTAAGTGCAGTAGTACTCTTTAATGGCTGCAAGCAGTATCTGCTTTATTGCTGTGTTCTCCGCGATCTCCTTACCATCGCTTCACTGCAGCTCCCCCAGGGATGATTTCGATATCTCACACCCTTTATGTCGCAGCATTTTGCTGTAGCCGATTATTTCGCAAAACTCGTAACAGATAATGAAAAGTGGACGTATTAATAATAATAATAATAATAATAATAATAATAATAATAATAATAATAATAATAATAATAATAATAATAATAATAATAATAATAATAATAATAATAATAATAATAATAATAATAATAATAATAATAATAATAATAATAATAATAATAATAATAATAATAATAATAATAATAATAATAATAATAATAATAATAATAATAATAATAATAATAATAATAATAATAATAATAATAATAATAATAATAATAATAATAATAATAATAATAATAATAATAATAATAATAATAATAATAATAATAATAATAATAATAATAATAATAATAATAATAATAATAATAATAATAATAATAATAATAATAATAATAATAATAATAATAATAATAATAATAATAATAATAATAATAATAATAATAATAATAATAATAATAATAATAATAATAATAATAATAATAATAATAATAATAATAATAATAATAATAATAATAATAATAATAATAATAATAATAATAATAATAATAATAATAATAATAATAATAATAATAATAATAATAATAATAATAATAATAATAATAATAATAAATATGATTATTAATGGCTGATTCTTTTGGCTGAACAATAGTTACCTTGCGCGTTTTTCTGATCCCGGACATTCATTTTGTCTGTTTCCAGCAATTTTGCTCTGTATAATGTTTGGTTAGTTTTAGAGCCTTTATAAGGACCTGGCTAGTGTCCACCAAACAGTTTTTAGTTGGCAGTCAAATGACAGCTCAGTGGACAACGCCGAGTGCAGTTCTATTGTGAGTGGTGACTCAGCAGTTCACATTGTGATTCGATATATCATTTGTGATTTGTTCTGAAAGTGCACAATAGTGTCTGAAAAACAAAGTTCGCGGTATGCTAAGCGCTTAAGTGACAAATAAAGTAGGACACCGTATATAGGACAAGCCGGAAGGACCATCGCTACCAGGATAAACGAACATGAGCGGAGCATTCGTTTAATGCAACTTGAGAAGTTTGGACTGGCAGAACATTGCTGTAATAACGACCATAAACCCAACTTTCGGGAGACGACCATCTTGGCAAAATGCAGCAGTTACTGGGTGCGGAGAGTTAAGGAGGCTTTGGCCATTTCCTCCGAGAGTAGCACACTTTATCGTGATGCTGGATTTCAGTTCAGCTCATCTTGGAAACCGAGCTAAAAATGGAAATAAATTGGCTTAAGAAGCACAGATCTATATAGCTTTATCATCAAATTAAGTAGCTACGTTTCTCTGACCTAATTGATTTTCTACACTCACGCCATCTTCTGACCTGGCATTTAATTTACTGCAGTTTATAACATTTCTTATAAATATCCTGATGTTGGGAGCGATGTACGCTCCCCAAAGATCGATTTTTAATCGTCGTTTCCCCTGACTTGTTTCCCGAGAATATTTCCCCTTGTCTCTAGTAATAAGTCAATTTGTTAAAAAAAAAAAAAAAAAAAATCTGTTTGGCAGTGTTTAGTTTAGTATGTCTTATATAAATTATTGCTGTTCAATAAAATGCATAATAAAACGTGCAGTGTATTGCTTAATTAAGGTATGTGTTTAACTTTTGTTAAAGACGAATCATTCAGCTTAGTTTGTCAGTACTGTACCCTTTTATTACTTTGTTCAATATTTGTAAAGATTTTATAACTGATCATTGAAATAAACATAGGCTGTGATTCAGTACTTCGCCAAGTTTTCATAGAAAGTCCAAACCCATTACGTTTCCAAAGAATGGTTATTATATCATATTTGAATTTTATTTTGAAGAAAATTAATAATATCGAAATAAATGAGCGCTGATATCGATGTTCAATAATACAGCATCAGTAATTCCATCTCAGATCTCTGTGCTTATGTCAGCATACCGTAGGTGCAAGCTTATTGGTTAAAAGCGAACAAACGAAGGTGCATAACGATATAAACAGGGTTTGGGTGCAGTCACAAACTTTCAGTAGATCAGATGAACTTTCAATAAAATGAAGTGACTTTGGTTTAATTGTGAAAACAAATTTCTACCTAAATTCTCCACCTATTTACAATGACAGGATTTATATCAATTCTCTCTTATTTTCTGTTGTTTTGTGTGGTACTGGAATTTCTTTTTTATTAAATAGAAAATTTAAACACGAAGAGCGTGAAGCTCCAAGATTCATTTTGTTTTCCCTGTGGAAACAAGTGGATTTCAACTGAGTGTTAAATAAATTGTGCAACTGGTGCCAAATAAGTTGGTGTCGTTTCCCTCCTCGTTACAAACTTTAAACAGAATTGAATGTAAATAAATAAATGGAAAGGCTAAGAACGAGTGTTAGTAAATTGTTGTTAAAAATTTGTATTTGCACGTAAATATGTGCAACAATTCATAGATGTAGATTAAATACAAATCTGTAACTTTACTCAACCTTTGGGTGTTTTAAAGAATACTATTTCATTGGTCCTAATGAGTTAGGTTGTTAACTCGTGTATTGTTGGAGGAACGACACTCGCTACCGGGTACGAATATCAATACATAATTGTGATCCCTTGAGTCGTTTTGTTAGCCGACCGAGACTACCGATATGTGTCGATTACCAATTTACTGCTAGTTGTCAGTGAGAAAAGTCGATGTTCAGGAAAAGGAAAGGTCCAGGGAAACCAAGAAATCATTAAATTAAATTATAAAATTATCCCCATACTCTTTCATGCTCTGTTTTCTTTATTTTTTTTTTTCGATTTATTAAATATCTCTGTGACTTACCTATGGCAAGCAAGAAATAATTTCATTCCACAAAAATTCGGAATCAGGATTTCACTAAATATACATGTCTTGAGCTTCACTGAATTTAAAGAAAAAATCTGCGTTCATTTTTTGAACTGTATAACTCAAAAGCGAAAGTCAAATAATTGACAAACTTAGTATTTAAATGTTGCATGTTCTAAGGTAATAACAATAGTTTTTTTCCTAAAAATTGTCCCCAACTCAAACTATCACTTTTCGTCGCTATTAGCATCTAAAAACTCAGCGAAACAATTTTATAAAAAATTCAGTTGTGTAAGACATTTGTATATTCGTGTATAGCTTGCCAAGCACACTTCATTCTGAATTAATTTTCTGTAACTTCGTTTAACCAGTAAAAGCAAATGGTAGACAAATTATAAATGTTACACTGTACAGTTGAGCTAAGTAAGTTTTTGTGGCATTAACCATTTGCTTTGTTACATATACTTTACATTTACTTACTTCATTGTTTGAACGTTCAAATTTGGTAAGTCTCCCTCCCTTCTCCCCCCCCCCTCTCTCTCTCGGTATTGCAAAGAGTGGAATTTCAGAAACCACTTCATAGCGTAGACTTCATATATTTAAATATCCCCTTGGCGTACTCTGTATTTCTCTTGTACCACAATTAAATGTAAAGTAAAAGGATTTCTACAAAATTTAACTCCAGTAACATGAAACACCTACATGGAAAATTGACTTTTGTGCGAATGGTTTTCAGAAGAAAGATAAAGATAAACGATAATTTTTTTACAGAATATAACGTGATTGTACCACATTAGATGTATATCTTCTGGGTTTCTTTAACGTTTTGGTCATACCGGATACTTAATATTATTTGTTGAGTTTGTTTTCCTGATTTCTTTAACTTGTTTTTATATTGAAACACCTTCATATTCGCTCTCCATTTAAAAAATGGGAATAATCTTATCAAAAGACAAAACATTCCAGCAAGGCTGATTCTGGGGGCAGTGTCTCTGTGACATGACACTACCTCAATAAAATGAGAATCAAAGATATTTTTCAGTGGCGTGGCGTTAATGTTGCCTGTGTTGCCGAAGAAAATGTATCCAAATTCGATATTATTTTTTATTCAAACAATAATGGAAAGTCCAAGCTATTTCACTTTCAGATTTCATTTGCGTTAATTTGTGACCGACCCACCGGAACCGGTCGGTGATAGATTCCCCGAGATCGATCGCCTAACATCCTCCAGTTCTACCGTCCGATATGACTTAACGTTGGAGGACGTAAATTACACACAAAGAAAATCCTCCAGTTCTAAATTGCTCGTTATGTTTTCAGTGGCGATCACCGGCAAACTCAAAGCGTACTCGTGTGGTATGTCAGTGATCTTGCGAGGCAACCCACTTTAGTTTATTTATAGAACGATTGTTACCAGTGCACTCCCGTAGGGGAGGGGATCCGTCCCCTTCAGCTGCTATGGTGCGGGCGCTGCGGACCCTTAGCACTCGTGGTACCTCTGACGTTACTAGAGGAACCTCGGGCCGAACATGCCGAGCCCCTCCCGTAGGGGAGTTGTTCGGATTGGGTTGGACTCGAGGGGGCAGTGTGTTCCCGACACCCACGGGTAAATGGGTACTTCCGGCCAGGCTACGGCCGCCCAGAGGGGGTAGAGGGTTGCCTGAATAGTCCCGGGTACTAGCCTGCAGAGCTAGTAGAAGGTGTGCTAGATCACCATTCGGCCCCACCGAGGTAATCGGTAGTCTTCCCTGCGGGTTGACGCGCGTAAGTGGCGTATCCACTTCCATCCCGTCTTGACGTTGTGCTCAGCGGGGGGGGGGGGCTTTTTAGACTCCAGGTATTGCCCTATGGAAAGAGCCCCGGAGTATCCATCGCTCCCGGGTAGAAGGAGGCCCGGGTCCTCGGTCCTACGGGTCCAGGACTAATGGGAGTAGAACCTCTGCGCTTAACTGTTACCAGTGCACTGAAACGGCAAACTATGCGTTTTAGTGTTAATTCTTCAAGGGTAACTGTAATATGGTGAATGATTTAATGTTAAATATACAATAAGAAGAATGACATCAAATTTGGGGATAAAAGTGACCGTGTTTGTGTAATCGAAACCTTTTAAATCGGTCCTTGAGTTCGCATTCATTTAGTGAAAAATTTCACATAATTTCAACAGGAAGTCCAACTCCGGATCTTAAACCTTTAACATCTATATCACACGATCACACGTTTAATTTTGATCATTCCTGCCACCAGTGCATAAGCAGAACGAACTTTTTCAGCGCTCCGCAGAATACACATTTATCTGAGAAACACTCGGACTCAAAATGGACTTTCATCTCTGTCCTTGTTATCAAGGGAAAAGGAGTTGTTTAATAAACTTAAAAAGCAACATCAAGCAATATTTTAAAACTATCATTGATGTTCTCTTGGAGAAGAATCGGCGCATTGATCTGAGATACTAATAGACACTGCAAACTGGAAAAATTGTAAATACAGTTTAAATAAGGCATGTCGCTAAAATGTTTATTTATATATCTGTGTTTCTTTTATGCTATGAAACAACCTATATAATACTCACCTGGAAACCCTCGTAATTCGTGACTGCCACTCCCCAGAGTAAGTCTGAAGCAATCGGCAGCACTTATGCCATATGGCACCACGCCACGCCGCTGGTTCTTTTATCTTCCACGATTGCTTGGAGAATACAATCATTATTCTTGTTATTCTTAAAAGCGCAATAAAATATGTTACCTGACAATAGAAAACCACAGTAGTTGAAGGAAGCAACTCACAAGTTAGAGACATTGCTTTGTAATCTATGTATCCATGACACTTCACAACATTCTGAACATTAAGTTTGTACTCTAACGGGGCATGGAGAGGCAAGGGGATAGCCCATATCCGTGCCATTTAGTTCTTGTCACGGCTCGTCTATCGGTGGTACATGAGAATAACATGTATCAACTTCATTACACATCTAAGACAAATTGTGTTATGTGAAGACATAAAAAAATAAGTTACCAACCACTGATTTAACTTTAAAAGCAGAATATCGTGTTTTACTATATCATATTTGTCATTAATGTTCCATTCTTTCCAATTAAAATTCAAAGAATTGCTATTATTTTCTATAACGCTGCTTGCATTGGAGTAATCCCGCGGTCTATTGAAAGAAATATGTGCTAGAAAGTAGGAATGATAAACGTTGTTGAGTGTTGAGTGCATGAGTGAATAGTCTTTTCTGTGCTCTTTGTTTAAAGTAATATGAATAAAGGAGGATATTTATTAAATACCCCATTTTCTACCTTATCGTTAGAAGACAAAGTGAAAGTACAATGGGAAGACCTATTGGTGATCTGAGCCCAAATACAGAACGAAAACATGCAATGGTTAACACGTTAAAAGAATAATCAATAGAGACATTTAGACAAAACAAAATGGATTTTTGGTTATATATAAAACCACAAATACATTATATATAAAATTCTGATTACTATGCATTCTATTTGCTGGGGAATAACCATTGGCCAAGAGAACCCGTGGTGGATTTATTTCACGTGTGGAAAGAAGTTAAGGTTCACGATAAATTCAAGCACAAAATAAACTATATGATGCATTGGGCTGTACTAATCAGTACCGACAACCGAACTAAACTTGACACCCAGGATCAGCAGTCCATCCTAAAGAATAACCAACAACTGAGCAGAAACAGGTATGTTACATACCCATTCGTGTAATGTTAGCGGAACGTGTGCATGATGAGTAAGAGCACTGGAGTAATAGCCATATTCCGAAAGTTATTCTAGTTCAGTGCTAATGAAATGAAATGCGCAGTGTATAACGTCCGCTTTTACTACATACGGCACCGCAGGCGATGACACTGATGATGCATGAGATGATGATGGAGCACCGGTGGAATGAGAGGGCAGGGGAAACCGGAGATCCCGGAGAAAACCCGCCCCAGCGCCGTGTTGTCCATCACAAATCTCACTTTGCGGTCGCCTGGGATCGAACCCGGGCCGCCTTGGTGAGAGCCAAGCGGTCTAACCACTGAGCCACGGCGCGGCTAGTTCAGTGCTAAGCCGCATAAGAAATTAAAATGTCACTTTTCATCTTCTTCAGCAATTTAAGAAACATATAAAACTATTCAGAATTTCATTTTGGAATGTATGTCTCATACAGGTATATTATAAGATCATTCAACAAATAAGTAAACCTAATATATTGCTATTATACCATTCATTACTTCCGGTGATTGGAATACATAATGCTGAATACTAAGCCCATTTTCTTAAAACTTTATCCCGCTGACATGTATAATTTTATTGCAGAAAACTTAAGGCATCATTCTATGGCTTTCGATTCTGTAGTGCACTGCCGTATGTGACTTGGGCTTCAGTAGGACTATCAGAAACAGACAATATTAATGCTAACTTCAAGAACAGTGTATTCAAATACATTTTTGTTGAAACAAGCTGTAATACAGCGTATGTTAATCAACAATTATAAAAGCAAAATAAACAATGTTACTATACATGTTTATATATACATGAATTCCAGCCGTGTTTGTTTATGGGTGAGCTACGTCGACACATTATAAGGTAAATAATTCGTTGTTATATCTCCTCAATTCAGTTCAATTCAATTTTATTCATCGATATAGCATATACATGTGGATTCGTCCAGTATTTTAAAAATTTAATTATAATATTATAAGAGTTAAACAATAATTAGTTAAAAAATTATACTGTACCTACATGTAGATTAAACTTTTACATTGCTAAAAAATACAAGTGAACACTTCATTAATGCAAAAACTCATCAGTTGAGTAATTACATTTTTAATTAAAAATTACTTGATGTGCTTTTTGAAGCGCGGAATGGAATTTCCATTTTTTATTTCAACAGGTAATTTGTTGTAAAATCAAATGCATCTACAGTAGAAACTATTTTCAAACATTTTTTGTTATATGGAGTTATAGGTAGTTTTGCTTTATCTCTTGTGTTATGACAGTGAATTTCAGAAATTATGGTAAAATCTTTTATATGTTTTTGCATTAATACAATTGTTTCATATAAATATATAGGATAATAGCAAATTGTTTAGTTATTTAAAGAATGGTTTGCAGCTGACAACAGAAGGTAAATTGAGAATAATTAAAAAAACACTTTTTTTGTAATTTGAATATTTAAATAGCTTCGCTACCATTTCCCCCAAGGATATTTCATATGAAGTCAAGGAATGAAATTTGGAGAAATGCTTGGTATTTTTACACACCGAGTGTTTCAGAATGTTAATTTTGAAGCAGATTTGACCCAGTTTTTTTTAATTAATTCATTAATATGAGGCTTACAACTGAGATTTTCATCAATTAAAATTTTTTATTTATTTGAATATATTATATTTATTCCTTCTAGCTGTATGGTGAGAAAATTTAACGCGTTGTTGTTTATGTGAGGATATACTACAGCTAAACTTTTCCTTATTTAGACATAGACTATTTTCTTCAAACCAAGAAGAAGTGTGTAATGTGACTGCATTCATATTTACTATTTTTAAAGCGCCATCATTTATTCTGAGGTTAATATGCTAGTATTATCTGCAAATAAGTATTTTATACTATTATTTTGATTGTTATCAACAAGATCATTTATATATAAAAGAAACAAAATGGGCCTAAAACTGAAACTTGTGAAACTCTGCAATCAACTGTACGCTCATTTGTTAAAAAAGATTTCACCTGATTTGTGCAACCGTTATAATAATCTGTTATATACAATAAAATAAGTATGTCTTTTTCCACCGATAGAAGAACAAAATTCTTCAAACGAATTTGCTATTGTGTTGCCAGCAAATAAAATGTTATTCGTTTCAAGGCTGAAAAGCTCCTCTACAATTGCAGCACTAGAAGCAATTTGTTCAACCATAGTTTATATACTTCACTTTACAGAACTTCAAGTTTGTTTGATTTTTTATAATGAGCAATGGCTCCAACGGAGTTATTTAGAAAGTTCTTGAAGTAAATATAGCACTGTCAGTGCATTTTTCAAAGAGAGTATATCGAAATAGGAAGCATGCGGTTGTCTCAGTTCACATAACACATTTTTTAGAAAAGCTTATTCGTAGCTGCAAAGCTTTCAGCATCCAGTAATGCCAGGTATTTTATCCATTTCAGTTATTAAAAGCTCTATTTTATTTGAGTTATTTATGTGCAGGATTACGAATAATAGGCTTCTTTTTCATCACAGTTTCTCTATCAAGACCTTTCTTCGTTCTCTTTATTAGCAATTCTTATACACTCTGACCATATTTCCTTAAATCCTGTGTTTCTAATATTGTGTAGTGTGGTAATAAATTCGCTTACTTTTTCCGAACAGTAACAGATGCTCATGTTCTTGTTATGTAACATTTCAGAAATAATATCTGAAAATGCTAAAACGTTACGGAACAGAATCAAGAAAAAATTGGTTGAGTCCTTGAGTATTTTTGTCTTTTTTTGTAATTTTCTTCCTCCAACTTTAAGTTATATCGAACGGTAAATGAATTGGGTGAAATGATGCTCAAATGCGTCCAGGGTCCATGGAGCTTAGAGTCACCCGACATTCGTCTTGACGGATAAGGAAAAACCCCGGAAAAAACTTATACAGGTAACTCACCTTGACCGAGATTCCAACTCGGGACCTGAGATAAGCTTCTTTTCCGGGGTTTTCCCTTATCCTTCAAGACGAATGTTGGGTAACTCTAAGTTCCAAGAACCCTGGACTCATTTGAGCATCATTTCACTCACCCAATTCATTAACCGTCCGATATGACTTAAGGTTGGAGGACGTAAATTACAAAAAAAAAAAAAAAAAAAAAAAAAAAGTCCTTGAGTAGAATCGCACAAAGACGAAGTCGTGTTGACTTCGCTAGACTATGGTTCTTCTTCCACTGAAGTAAGGTAACTGATAAGGTGACTTTCTATAGTTATGAACTCTGCTTACAAGCCTGGAAGCGAAATTCAAACACTTAGGTGTGTTACCTCGGCATTTTGTTTTCAGTAAAGACTTTAAGAACATCTGTACGTGAACCGGAAAGTGGGAAGAGCGGGTAAACCATTAGGAGAAACAAAGAATTGTCTGGATTCCTTAATAACATTCACAGATTGGCAAAGCATGAGATTAAGTCTGTGGCTATAACAGTTAATTAAGATAGCAACAGGATACTCCGTTTCAATTAAAGTCTGACGTCCAGAAACATGTCCGGCTAATACTGCAGCAACATCGAAGCTTGAACAACAATTCTTTTAGCATCCTAAGTATCTATAGTCTCTTTTACATATTGAAATAAACCACTGGATGTTCGGTCAGAACTTACGTCAGAATGTAGAAACCTTTCTTGGCAATTGTCTTCGTCATCAACTTGGCATAGAATGGTAGACAATTGACTTTTATTGGTGACATCAGTTGTTTCATCGAGCATGAGTTCAATAAAAGTAGCCTTATTGATATCGATTTTATATTATCTCTAACACTGGCTCAGCACCAATTTGACCTTTCTGTATTAAGAGCTGAGTTGCCTTTTAAAAGTGATAGCTGTCTTTAAATACCAGACAGTACCGCGGTATAATTGGCTAAACATTTTAGTACTTATACCAAATTGTCTCTATGAAATTACTCCTCAACTTTTCTCGTGGTCCACAGCACCGATTTGGCCATTCTGTATAAGAGCTGAGTTGCCTTTTAAAAGTGACAGCTGTCTTTAAATACTAGACAGTACCGCAGTATAATTGGCTAAACATGATAGTACTTATACGAAATTGTCTTTATGCAATTACTCCTCAAGTTTCCTCGTGGTCCACAGCACCGATTTGGCCATTCTGTATAAGAGCTGAGTTGCCTGTTAAAAGCGACAGCTGTCTTTAAATACCAGACAGTACCGCAGTATAATTGGCTAAACATGTTAGTACTTATACGAAATTGTCTTTATGCAATAAGTTTCCTCGTGGTCTATGAAGAAACATCCTTGTTTTGCAAGGAAAGCGAATACATCAATCAGCCTATTCAATACATTTATATTTTCTTTATAGTTACAATGAATAAGTACTTCATCCGTTGAGCACCGAAACTTCTTAATTCTATGAAAGATTTTATATGCGTTGTCAAACTCTTATGTTCATCCAAAGCTGTAGTTAAATAAGCTAAATTTGCGAAATCTGTCGCGTTCCAGGACATTTTCTCATTTGCAAACAAGCATGAAACAGACAGCCACACATATTTATAATAGTTTTCATTAAAATACCTTATCTATGGTTACTTATTATTTTCCTTCTGCTCACACTCCAAATACAGAATAGCTGGTGTAAGCCTTCCCATTTTACTATCACCATCTTATTCACGCATTTCATTTGCGAGAACAGTCTTTTCACTAATTGTTTTATTACACAGTATTCATCAATTCCGAATAATTAGCACTAGAAACTGTCTTGGTACACTGTACCCTATGAAATAAATAACACTAATACTATAACAGTAGTTTAGGACCGTAACAATCACACTATTAGTGCCTGTGTGGGATAAGAAATCACGGATTTCTAGAAAGAAAAATCAGTACTCGTCCTCTTGCAAGGTTCTGTGATAAACATTTCAGGGGGAAGGTGGAAGGGGGTTTACTGCAGGAATCTGCACACTTGAGGAAGCAATGGCGGAATAAAACTGACAACAAAGTAAGGTAATGACCGGAAGAAACATACCTTCTCCATTGTAGTGAATTGGAGGTAACTGAGGTCATCCCTATACTATTCTCTCTCTTTATAACAACTTAAACCAAATGGACTCTAAACCACGCTTATGTTTAACACCGCGTGGTGTGCAAAATTGCACAACAGTCTTCTCCTTAACGCACACTTCGGAGACGCTCGTGAGATGTACGTGAGATTCCACAGATGTACGTGAGATTCTCTATTGTAGAGAACAAGACACTCTGTCCTATCCCCTATTTCTTTATGAGAGACTTGCTGGAATAGAAATTATTTATTAGTGTTACTTATTAATTTATAGTTTACCTTAGAACTGGGCTTCGGAGATATCGTTATAGCAAACAATATAATGCGCAAGATATACAGTGCAAGATGGTCTCTTTAGTACGATGGTAGCGATGCTGCTTTCAAAGCTGTTCAATTCTCAGATCGGCGTGGGGATCTTCTCTCGTTGGCAAACCTAGTCCGGGGTGTACTCAGGAGTGTTAGATTCCAGGGGCAAACTGGAAAGTTACTTGATTAGAATTTACGACTCTTGGTTACGAATACCGCATATAGCAACCGGGAAAGACCGAGACACTGACCATGGTTCACCTTTCAGTACTGTACCGCACTCATGGCTCTGCGGTGAGCAGAGTGGGGTGACAGTGGCCGGATGGTAGGCCTTAGCTAGAACGTGTCATTGTGCGGCGGGGGTTAAAACAGAAGAATTTTCTGCAAATAAGTTTATGCCTACACACAAGATTGGAAATTTTAACAACTACCTATCATAGAGTATGTAATAAATCTACAACTGGTAGAAGCTCATAGAAGTCTCTATTCTGAAATATATTACAGGATCTGCACAATATCAGACGAATATATATATCGACACAAGATACCCTTCATTGCTGCTGGAAAGTAATTTTGGTTAGCCAAGTCAAATTCAATCAAAATGTTACGCAGGACGTACTGATCATTGGAGACACTCCTCAACCGTCGATATATTACACTCAACTTGTTGAAAGAACATGTTTTGCTTATTGCTAAGGCAGCGAAAACCCGCCTTTACACCCAAATGTCTATATAGAGTTGATGTAAATAGCAAATTTACTTCTGTTAACTGTAGGAGCATACTAAAGGAGGTAGTGAAACCTATCCCCTGAAATGTTGTCCTTCCTGGTAATACAGCAGTGGAAATAATTTGATTGGTAAGAGCAATAGCGAAATGTTTTTAAAATCATTTTGGATTTGCGATATCAAAATGTATTAAATAATTCATAGTTAAAAAGTATTCATTCAATTAGAATGAAATTTGATGTTTATATTCATTTAAGAAAAATATGATCACAGCAACATTTTCAGAAATATACATTAACAATATGAAATTTTGAAATTTCACTCCCGGTGTCCCTTTGTCCCTTAACCTGCGGGTGAGGCCAATATATCACCCCTTGAGCCCTACCAGGTCAGCGGTCGCCCCAGATGGTGAGATATGTTGCCCAACATTTTAAAATTCATGTGGAAGATTTGGCACGTTTTTCACATTCAGCTTCAGATTGGCTGCCTAAAGTGTCTGTAAAGCCTTGATCAGTTTCTCGAGATGGTCTTAGAAGATGCTGTTAATTACGATGATATCGTCTATGGATAGCAGGCAGGCGTCTTGAGTCACCCCCATATCACAGACACCACGAGACCCAGGAAGGTGGCTGGAGTGTTACAGAGGTCAGAGGGCATAAAGCTGCCAAAGCAATCGTTCTTCGAAAATGCGGTCTTATCTTATCTCTGGGATCTAAAGACGCTTTCTGTTTTTCAACTCGAGATCCAAAGTCGAGATCCACGGACAGCAGCAAGAGTGTCGAAGGTGATGTTAACCCAAAGTAAGCAAAAGCAATTCCTTCTGATGACAGTGTTTAACTTCCCTTAGTCGACGCTGAAGCGTAGTTAACTTATTTTTTTCATCACCATAGCTACAGGGGAACTCTAAGAATAGGATTCTTAAATGATCCCTTGGATCTCGTGTTTTCGAACATATCCTCTGCTTTCTTAATCATAGGAACACGCCTTGATGGTGACAGATATTCCGGACCACACCAATGTCGCGATGGTGGCGTACCCGGTCGTAATCGCCGCTCCCTTGGCTGAAGACAAATGGCTCTTGCCATAGTAGATACCGGACCATCTCCAGTTACCCACGGTTAGACGGTCGACAGCCTTCTCCACGAGTCTTCCAGTCGAGGTCCCATATTTTACAGTGGTATTTTTCTACGGATCTGTTGTACAGCAATACACTCGTAGTTGGCGAAAACCCAGCTCCGTTCCGGCCTATATGTCTCACTCCATGTCTGATGGATTCAGCAACCTCATAGGCACTTCCTTCCTAAAAGACTGAAATATCCAGGCAGCGCATAATCCGTATAAGGGTGTCTTTCGGCCAATACCAGGTTCCTTGACAGATGTCCATCAGGGCACACCTTCATAACCATCTCATTTTTTGCGGGGACTTCTAAATCCTCCATCAGAATTACCCTCTACAAATCCCCGAATGTTCGTTTGTCTACTGGCAGTTACTTAGTTGTAAGACCCTTATGCAGAAATCGGCCATAGCGTCATTGTACGATATCATATTCTCGGCCATCCTTGCAACGAATAGCCATGGACCCGCGATGCTAGGCCTTAGAGTCAGCTCCAGCAGAGCCTCTTTCCCTACGGGCAAGATGCCACCGATATCCTCACTAGCTGGTAGCTTCGATTTGCTTTCGTTTATGGCAACTCCATAGCAGATTTATAATGGTTAGAGCCGCATCTGTATTTAATAGTTCCAGGAGAAACTTCCATTATATCTATCAGTTCACTATGAGCCCGTCAACCATTGCTCTTACCAAAGAACGATACTTCACTC
The DNA here is from genome assembly GCA_030765055.1 of Mantis religiosa. Classification (NCBI taxonomy): domain Eukaryota; kingdom Metazoa; phylum Arthropoda; class Insecta; order Mantodea; family Mantidae; genus Mantis; species Mantis religiosa. The sequence goes on along the minus strand of CM060950.1, from coordinate 84,266,211 downwards.
GAGGAATTGTCGATAGCGACACCAACGTGTCCCTTCGCTACGCCGGTACTCACAAGCTTCCAGTCTATTCGATGGCTTAGTATGGGTGGTCATTCACCAGGTGTCCTGGATGACTTCATCCCAAATTCATACAAGTTGATCTTGTTGCTTTTACTGGGTTGATCCTCTGAATCCTCATATTGCTGATCTTCTGGGTAGGAGATACTGGGCGTTATGGTCATTTAGATGCTTCTGTAATCGTTGAGTATCGGACGCTGTCGTATCTCGACGTAACGTGCTCTTCGACGAGGAAGGACGCAGCTTCCTGCGACATATGGCCGATTGAAAATTTCACCATAGTCTTGTTCACCAGCGGTTCAATTGTCAGGGTGAACCTCTGCAGATCTTCCTATTACTGCAGGCTTGGTTTATGTTGGCTGCTGGTTACGATAGCCTATGGTTAAGTGGTTGTTCGTGGACCACCCATCGAAAGCCTCCCAGGTATTTCCATACACCGCCTATGTCTGGATCGCATTGAAACACTCTGCCGCTCATCCCTGGAGGACATTTAACCATTGTGCGGTTTCCTCTTCTGCTGATTACCTATTGTAGGCGAAGATGGCGACGGACTGTCGACAGAAGACTTCAAAAGTTGACCTTCCGCAATATTTGTGTGTTTTGACGCCAGCGGTTGATGTTTTGCATTCTAGTATCTCGATTTTAAAGTCCTTAAATCATTCTCTAAGCATTTCTTCCTCTATTGTGTTCAATTTCTTACTATTGCTGCCGATTGACCTAGTAAACTTATGGTCCCAGAGCATATACTTTTTACAATAAGCCAAAATAGGTTTGAACCTGTATGCGACTAATACTACCTCAGTGGTAATCACGCGGTTTGCTGTGCTATACGTAAGTGTACAGAATGACTAGTGGAAAATTAGTGAGTTATCGAGCAAACAATAACAGATTTCAGGTTCACATTCTGCCAAGTATATCTTCTCTCTCTCTCTCTCTCTCTCTCTCTCTCTCTCTCTCTCTCTCTCTCTCTCTCTCTCTCTCTCTCTCTCTCTCTCTCTCTTCCTTTATTTCTTCATTTATTTTCATTCTTCATATTGTTGATTGTAAAACATACGGAATATTCCACTGCGCCATTTTTTACCAGTTCTGTTAATTGATCAAACAAATGAAGTTATAAACAGAAGGGAATACTGGAACATTCTAAACATGCAAAATAATTGTGGAGCATAAAAACTATATCCCCATGACCTGGACCAAAACGCTATTATGCTTATGGATCGGTAGAATCTGCTGTTAGTTCTGGAAAATAAGTAACTACCCGTAGTCTGCAAGACAAGCTACGGTCACATTCCTGCTTAAGCTTTATTCTCTTCCAGGAACCGTAGAAAGGCTCAGATATATGGAAACAGCTAACAATGAGCATATTCCCATATGAGAACTCTTATTATCTGAAATATTTCCCTTTTGGAAAGTATACGCGGAGCACGAAATATCAATTCTATACATCTGTAGAAAGTCATATATTAAGTTCGAAAGCGCTTACCGTTACTCCCCGGAGAGCTCACTTGGTAACCTGATTGGCTATCCTGTAGTGAAATGACGCTGTATTGGATTTCATCTGTTAAATAACTTTCGTTTTTTATTTTTGTGTTTAAAATGAGAGGAAATTGAATTAAGTTTTTCAATATATGTGCTTCGTTAACTATTGTTCTCAGCATCCCATTCTATATTGGGCGTGAAAAGCCGTCTGTTTTCATAGGCTCTTTATCAGGTTTGAAGTTATTTTACGTGCCGTAAATCTACTAGACGGGACCTCCGGTTTTTCTTCCTTTCCGAAGGATTTTTACGTCCGAAAAAATCCATTGCCCTCCCTCAGGTTTGAACCCATCAGCTCGGGAACTATAGGCTAACAGTTTACCCCTAGACCACCTAGGACTACAAAGATGCTACCTACACGAATGGCAATGCTAATGTTTATTTCTGTATAATACAGAGAGAGAGAGAGAGAGAGAGAGAGAGAGAGAGAGAGAGAGAGAGAGAGAGAGAGAGAGAGAGAGAGAGAGAGAGAGAGAGAGAGAGAGAGAGAGAGAGAGAGAGAGAGAGAGAGAGAGAGAGAGAGAGAGCGAATAAAGCTTGCCCGGTTTCACCAATGGATGTTAAGACTTAACACGGGTTTAACAATAGTTACAACAAAAATTGCATTTCACCAACAAGTGTTAGCTTAACACTTGTGTTAAATCTGTTGTTAAACTAACATATCAAATTTTTTATGTTAAGTCCTTAAAAATTGTAAATAGTCAAGATGGCGAGCATGAACGCAGCTGTTGTCGATTTGCTATATTTAAGACCGTGTAAATAGCATTCTTAATAGAGAACGGCTTATGAGGAGAAATTATTTTGAGGAGCTATCAGAAGAAAATTTTCTACAGAGGTATAGACTGTCGAAACAAGCTGCTATGAAGGTTACTGCGGAAGTACAAGAGAGGTTAAAACATGCATTGAAAGGAATATGCCGATCTCGCCTTTGCTTCAAGTATTAATAACTTTGCCATTTTATAATTCACTGAATTTTTTGGATTATAATTCACTGTCCATCTCCCGTCTTGAAACGTTCAAGTCACTCGTCACTTGTCCTTCGCTCCTCGTTTTAAATTTACGTAATACTGAGTTAGAACGTGCATCGAAAGGAATATGCCGATCTCGCCGTTGCTTCAGGTATTAATAGTTTTGCGATTTTATAATTTACTGAATTATGTGGATAATATACTATCTACATTCCGTCTTGAAACGCTCAAGTCACTCGTCACTTGTACTTCTTCGCACCTAGTTTTAAATATACGCAATACTGAAGAAGATGTTTCGTGTTTCTAGTAATGACGCATGCATTGAAATTAAATTTGTTTCCAATTTTTTCCCCACGTGACATCTTTCTCTTAGCCGTCCTTCTATTTTCCACGATATCCTTATACTTCGTCACCAATTCAATTACCAATTCTTTTTCCATCGATGAGAAATTTGTTTCACGGCTTTGTTTACGATTATGTTTATCATCTGTTGGTGAAATCGGGCATTATATATATATATATATGTGTGTGTGTGTGTGTGTGTGTGTGTGTGTGTGTGTGTGTGTGTGTGTGTGTGTGTGTGTGTGTGTGTGTGTGTGTGTGTGTGTGTGTGTGTTTGTGTGTGTGTGTGTTTTTTTTTTTCTTTGTATTATTCAGAAATTAAAATTACCATCGCTATTCTGTATGCATGCACCTCTCTACTTAAAAAAAAGAAGAAAAAATACAGAAGTTACCTTAATTTTTTTTTTTTTTTTTTTTTTTGTAATTTACGTCCTCCAACGTTAAGTCATATCGGACGATGAATGGAATGGATGATATGATGCTCAAATGAGTCCAGGGTCCATAGAGCTTAGAGTTACCCGACATTCGTCTTTCAGGATAAGGGGACACCCCGGAAAACCCCTTATCCAGGTAACTCACCCTGACCGAAATTCGAACTCGGGACCTCTTGAACGCAGTTACCTTAAAGGGGAATAGAACGCAGTACTTTCTCACTGTAGTCAACCATGCTATCCGTAATTTATTGTTTCATAGAATATTTAACATTATTTGCTTGCTTACATTTAACAACTGTGGTAATGACAGAGTAGTGCAGCGTTCCATATCATTCACAATGAATCGTTTCAAGAAACAAGCTAATTAAAAAAACAGAAGAAAAAGAAACACTTCCCAGTGCATTAATTTGAAATTCAATATCGCTTGTTCGCGTAATCCCTACTTTAGCACTGAGGCACACACGTCCACCCCGTGGGGGAATAGCAAATACGTGTCTATATGCCAGAGAAAGTGACAGTGACGTACTGGCCCAAATTTACTTTTGTTTATTGCACAAACCATAAACCATAAGTGTCATGTTTCCAATTGTTCTCCCAACAATATATAGTCCCTCAGAGTGGATCGAAGTCTGAAACAATATGTATATGTGGCTATTGCATAACTTTTAATGTAAAATATTGGCTTTAAATGAATTTGTTTATTACTGCCTTCAAATGGTGATATTTGATATACTATCCCTAAAGTGAGTCTTGGCTCTTTAGAAGCCTTTGAATGTATATAAATAAATAAAATACTAAAACCACTTTGAGATCCCAGGTTCTAAATTGCTTGGGTGGTTTTTCAAGACCAGAAAACTGGTAACAAAGTATTCGTTTTTTCCAAAATGCAAATAATTAACACACAACACCACGACATGCATTAGCAACTGTTGGTAGAATTATAACTGAGTTGTATCATCAACTGTCTTGTGGATTATGTTGGTACAATCGTACAATCTCGTAACCCTGATACCGCAATGCACAACAGCAGTATCCAAATTGTAAATTACATCCCATATAATTCAAAAAATAAAACCAAATATCCACGGAGGAAATGAATCTTAATATTTAAGAGCTATTCTCTATTGGTGGTAGTTATATAATATTATTGGGCTGGCTGTAGATGCAGGATGCATATTTATTGTCTATCGAATGCCAACGCGATTCCGCAATAATATCGCGATATATCGCAAACCACACACACACATTCATTGTCTCACTCACACCACCTGGTTCCTATTCCTTTAAGGCCGCCACTACGAAAGTTGTGGGGGACGTATTTGTGTGAAATGTGATCGTAAGAAGAAAACAGCGTGCCGTTGGCAACGCTAATTAAATTGTGGTGGTAATTATAATTTATCTTTAAAATTGTGTGTTTGGTTGCTTAGCATGCGTGGTAATGCTTAAATTAAATAATTAATCTCATAGTAGGGTTAGAATATTAGGTTAGGGAGAAAAGATTGGTAGCGGTAGGCCATTGGTGGTTTTGATTGCAACATATAAGAATTAAATTTAATTAGGCTGTATATAGCTTTTTTGAGTACAACATATGAGAATTAAATTTAATTAAGCTGTATATAGCTTTTTTTTTGAAAGCTAAAGTAGTAGCTTCTATATGATCGAGTATTGCATGTGAGTTGGGAAAGCTTGGTGGTGACGCATTTCAGGTTCACGAATCAGAACGCCTTGTTTTGCGAGGTTAAACAATGATGTCTTCTTTGTATTATAATTATTTCCTGAAGAACATCTACCTGCCTGTAATGGTGAACTGTAGCGCAGACTTCTTTGTCGGTTTTAAAAATATGCCTCTTAAACATGAAAATGCACTTGATGAGGTTAGACTGTAATGCTTAAGTTTGTGTTCTCATGTGGTTTCCTTTCGCGGTGAATTTTCGGAGGAAAATGCAAACGATCGTTAAGTGATCGCAGTGCAATTCTTAGGTTACACGGATATTAAGTAATTTGAGTTGATCCACAGACAATTTTGATTAATCGCAGAAATTTCAAGTTGGCTATATTGTGGCAATCGCAAAGCATTTGGTGTGTTTTGGATTATGTATGCCAAATACTTGACGAATAACTTAAGTATATATCGGAATATGTCACAGAAGGATTAACATTTTGCCACTATATGCATTTTAATTTGAATACTTTTTTTGTATATTTCTATCCATTAACATGAATTGTTCTGTCAATTGCCATAACTTTTATTTATTTATTTATTTGTCTTTAAAAAAATACAAATTTGTTGGTAGCTTTGGTAGTTTGGTGCAGACTACATCTGATTAACCATGATATTACAGATATTAGATTGAGGGAGATACTGAAGTAGAGTACAGCAAGGAAGATGTCATTGTAATGAAAATGTTGGTACTTTTTTGTCTTTTTACTTCCATCTTCCAAGAAAAATTGCGTAAGTCTCCAAGTCATTTTCTTGTGTTGCGAGACTTACTTTTTAAATTTGATGCAGTTGTAGCCTGATATTGGGACTATTAATATAACCTTTATAAAACATGAAAAATAAGTTATTTACTATTCGGGTGTGTGTTCCATTATTAATGAAATTACATTTTGAACATTGACTATTACACTTTCCTGTCTGGAACTTAAAACATACTTAACAAATCTTGCACCATAAAGAGCATGTTTTCAGAAAGCATTAAGTAGCACAAAGGTGGTGATGGAAATGACTATGGGGAGAATGTCATTGCATGATTAACCTAATGTAATTGAGCAAGTGCTTGAATTGTACACATAAGCTTTCCATTAACTTATTTCACAAGACTTAATTAGATTTCAAAATAACTGAACTATTCAGTGGGTACTAAAATCTACCTAGTATTATTTATACTGTGGTATATATGAGATGAAACACAAATATAATGGCTTGGAAATGTGATCATATCTCAATGTATAGGTTAGTCTGTTAATGTCAGATATATTGTGCTGATGTGCAATTTGCTGTTACATACTATCAAAAGCTTAGAGATCTGATGAATTTAAAAAGTGGATGTAACAGAAAAGATATAATGGGTTCAAATCAGAAAGCTGAACTGCATTTATCTGGGTTTTGTTACTGGTGCTTTTGCCCCATTTTACAAAAAACCTGAAAAATGTAAATTTATAGTAAGAAAAAGTTACTACAGGTAAAGTTTTTATATCAACCTTACTGTGAATGGAATTAAATTTAGTTCAATTAAACTAATTGAATTTAAAAAAAGCACAACAACTTTTATTGGTCAATTTAATTTTGCCATTTTTTATAAAAAGGGAAATTGTGACAAATGTTTGAAATGGCATAGTGTGTATAACAAAGAATATGCAAGAAACTATTTTCTCCTTTCTAAATACTCTGAATTAAGTAACTTAAAAATGGATACCATTAATGAGATGAGTGTGCAGTGGTGAGCAGCTTTAATATTGGTGGCACTGATGTCGAGGCAGACACTTCATCTCTCTACCAAGACATTGTAACCCAGGCAGCAATGCAACTGCTCAAGTAGGTTGAATGAAGTGATGGTGGGCCCCACTGCACATCTGAATTTCTTCCACTTCTGCTCTTAAGGCAGTTTAACTTTGACTTCCATAATTTTCTTACTGGCCCAAACAGAGAGCAGTAACCTTTAACAATAATAATAATAAATAATTTGCATTATTATAACATTTGACCAACTAATGTATTTGCTCTAGTATTGGAGATGAGATTATTAACAGTGTTATGGCAATCCAATTGGCCAATGATATTCAAACTATTATACACAAAGAGAAACATACACTAAAATGGGCTTAAACAGTCACCTATTGTGTAGCGACTGGTTGAAGTTAACACTTTGTTAAAGTTGCTATATACTGTGTGGTATTCTGTGAAAAACATCTTGTGTTAAGAGGAAGAAAATTAGAAAAATTATACCAAGAGCCGAGACTATGTTCGTAGACTCCTCCTGCTCTGCTGCTGGCTGAAAATGGAAGGCACTTAATGCTTTTTAAATGATTAAGAATATGAGTCTTCTTAATCAGAAAGTTATAGAATAGCCCTAAATCACTGCTAAGCACAGAACTTGAGTGTGTCTGCCTTGTTGCTTCTTGTAGGTTAAAGAGATAAAATGTTTCTCTCAGAAACCACATGCATAACTACACATGTACACTTGGATAGTATCTTCTCAGAAATTAAGCTTCCATTCCATGCATTTTATGACTTCACATATTCTACAGATATATACTGTCATCAGGGATCTGCTTGTTAATCCTGTTTGTATGCATGTGTGATACTGAGCATTTCACAAGACAATAAGGAAGAAAGAAAATTTACTGTGAGAATTGCCTACTACCTTTCTAAATCTGAGTTACCTGATGTTAGAGCAGGGAACAGCAATTTAAAAAATAAAAAGCATATCGAGATTTAACTATATTGGAACATCACAGTGAAGCGAAATAATTATTAATTTATCGATGAGTCGTATTTATTACACATCTGCTTCACTTTCATACCTATTTTGAGGACATGCTTCGCAAATCATTGTTTGCATCTTCGGCTCTTATGCGACTAAAGCTTGATCCAGTGGAGTGGGTAATTCTGGAGTTGCTGCTGCCATCTGTTGATTTAGTGATGAACTTAAATGTGGGATTCTCTTCTGGCAGGATTTCAAAGTTCATTAGTTGGTTTTTATGTTTTTCTATGTATATTCTCTCCCATATGACGAGTTCACTATGTTTTTGTACGTATTTTAGTAATTCTGTGCTATCTTCAATTTCATGATTTTCAGACCAGAAATGAGCTGCTATTGCGGACTTATCAATATTTTTGTATCTTAAGTGCCTGAAGTGTTCTTTCTTTCTAGTGCCTATGTTTCTTTTTGTCCTCCCTATGTAAATTTTTTCACAGTCTTTACACTTGTAAATGCCTGACTTTTCCTCTGGTGTTGTCTTATCAGTATTATTACTGTGAAGTAGGTTTTTAATGTTGTAATTGTTTTTTGGTGCCAATGTTATATTGTATTTCTTGAATATTTTTTGGAACTTTTTTGTGGCCCATGGGTGGTAAGTAAATTTAGCAAATCTAATTTCTTGTTTTATTGGTGTGAGAGCTGTGATCTGTTTTAATCTCTTTTGAAGTTTGAATGATTTTAGTTTTTTATCTACAAGGTTTTTTCCATATCGATTTTTAATTGCCGTTTTTAAGATTTGATGGTATTCGTTTTGATATTCTTGCTGGCTGAGAGGTAGGTTTACTAATCTGTGTGTGAGACTGTTGATGGTTGCTGGTTTGTGTGGAATTGGGTTGAAACTATTTGCTTTGATGTAATTATCTGTGTGTGTTGCTTTTCTATGGATACCAAATTCTAGTTTTTCATTGCTTTTTGTGATTTTAAGGTCTAAAAAAGGTAGAGTACAGTCCTCTTCAGTTTCCACTGTGAATTGTATGCTGGGTTCTTGCAGGTTGAGTAGTTTCAAAGCATCATCTAGTTGTTTGTAGGGCACTATTGCAAAGATGTCGTCTACGTATCTGTACCAAGTTTTAAAAATATGAGGGAAAGCTTTAGTTGTGTGTTTCGAAAAAGCTCATGTATAGATTGGCCAAAAAAGGTGATAGCGGGCTTCCCATAGCTAGTCCTGAAATTTGTTTATAATATTCTTCAGTATCTACTTCATTCTTAATTTAAGGTATTATAGAGTTTCAAGAGTATTTGTTATATATTGAGCTGTAGATTCATGCAGATATCTGTATCATAGCCTGTGATTCTAACTACTGGCGACATGCTTGATTGTTTTCCCGTTTTTTGTTTCATTTCTTTTTGTATTGGTTACACTTGTGCTTAATTCCAGTCTGGTAGTTGCTACCAGTGCCTTACAATGGTGCATTCATTCATACTCCAGTAATAACAAAAGACATGGATCAACGTGTGGCTGTTCTCAACCTGATTTCACAGGGCTATATGGTCACAGAGCAGGTAGCATTTGTTTTACATCCACTGTAAAGATTGGGCAAAATTGTATTGTGAAAATGCATAGGTTGCTGCAAGGAAGAGTACAGGTTGCTCATTTGAGAATAAATACAGGTCTCTGTTGGCAGAGTTTGAAAGAAATCTTTTTCGAATAGCTATTGAATACAATGCTTTTTCTTTATTCCAGTTAGTGCACAGTTGGTAGACAACAGTTGTAAAGATGTTAGAATTTAGCATAGACATGCAGCAATTAAGTAAGCACTACCAATGTCCATAAAATATGAAAGGTTGGCATTTGCTGAAGAGTATGAGAACTTTGATTAGAAAGAAGTAATTTTCCTGGACGAAGTTATGTACTGCAAGTGCAAGTTTTACCATTTGTTGACAGGCTCAGTAGGACTTGCTGTGAATGACAGTATCTTACTACTCCTGCAGTGAGTATTACACTTGGGTGTGGGTATCTCAGGATGCTGGAACGTGTTAATGAAAAGCTGAATGAGGAAACCTGTTTGGAACATATTCTGCTCCCATCTGCCCAAGAGTGTTATCCTGAAGGTATTATTACATTCCAACAAGATAACCATTGGGTCCAAAGGTCAGCCAATGTGCAAAAGTGGTTTTTTGAGCACGTGGATATCTTAAGAGTAGATGCTATGGCCTCCAAGGTCAGATTTGTACTCTATAGAACATGCTTAGGCAAAAGTTAAACAGAGGCTTTCTCAAGGTCTGATATTCACTAATGCTGCACAACTTCGATGGCTTGTTACAGACTCTTGGGAATCACTAGCAGAATATGTCAATTATTTTAAAATGCTGCTGTATTAGATGCGCCAAAAATTGGGGGCAGTTATAGAAAATAACCAGGACCACACAAAGTATTAAATTTCTTGTTTCTTTTGTTTTATTAGCTTTTTGTTACATTTAAAAGTATCCAGAGATGGCATTGCTATATTTTTCTGTTTTATAGTTTGCAAGAACAGATAAATGTTTTACATATCATAAGTGAATTTTGTATTATACTAACATAATTTACATTGGTATAAAAGGTACTGATATGAAAATGAGTAAAAAAAAAAAAAAAAAGACTATGCAGGTCACTAGATTTAAACCTATTTTTTGAGTACCACATTGAGTTTCAGATGAGGAACATTCACTCTGTTTACACAGAACTGTAATGCACAGTTCAACTGTCCAAGTTTGGATTAAAGTATTTGGGTGAGTTAGTGAAGAAGCGTTCTTTTAATTGTTCCCTAGTTATAGTAATGTAAATAAACTCTTGCCTGTGTAAATCTGATTGCAACATGCATATGTGAACCAAGCTCTGTGAACTTCGTATGCTTCCATGTGACCAAACTGACACTATGAAATGTTACAGCACAGTCAACTTTTACATGGTAGGAGGTACTTGCCTACATAAGGTTGTGATAATGTTTAAATGGTTTTACTCCTGATTAATTATTGCAGTGTCATTTATTTCAGCCTTAGAACCACTGTTAGCCTATCATTGAGTAATCCCAGTTCCATTACAACTGTTTCTTTACCACATTGTCCTTTAATCAGCATTTCTGCTGTAGTATTTGAACATATTTACATGAAGCTTTCTATTCCTCTGCAGTAACTAAATTTATCACGTCACTGTGAACTTTTCTATCTGACTTGCAGCATGTCATAATTTACTCTGTTCACCTCTTGGTGATGGTCCATATGTACTCAAATGGATTTAGTTGCAGTGATAGCACAAGTGTCTCACTGTCATTTCTATGCTAGCAAAACAGTGTGAATTTTGTGTATGGTCAAACGCTTATGAGTTCCAGTAGTTATGCCCTCATAATGCAATTCACACTTTGTACAATGTTCTGTGAATGAGTTTTTAATTGTGTATTGTGTGACTTGTCCATGACACTGTGATAAGTTGTATTAATAAAGATGAGCAGTTCTTTAGGGGGCTAGTTAAGGTAATTTCTTTGTCCAGAAGTTGTCTTAATTCATCTTGTGATGATAATTTCAAGTTTTCTGTTTGGCTTTGAAACTTCAAGTTGCATTTGGAATAAAATTATTTCCTCCACCTGCATGAGGGATAATGAATCATGTCCTGCACTTTGGTTCTTTTTTACTCCAAAGTCAGTCACTCTATCAACACTTGCTGTGTAGTGAGGGGTAACTAGGTTTCATCATTGCAAATTCACTGCCTCATTGTGTTACCACCAGATTTTTTATTTTGTTTCTTCATTCTTAAATATAGTTTTTACTGCTAAAGTATTTGGCCGCATTGGAAAAAATTGGATATTTTTTAAACAAATTTTAGGATTGTTGGAAACAATTATAAGTAATATTTGTGATTGTGAATGATCGGAGGAATTTAGTAACAGTGATGTGAACATAATTGAAAACAGTATTTGTAGTTGGTTTTTAACATTCATCACTTATATTTTTATATTATATAGTGACTAGTTTTCAAAGCCATTGCATCCATTATCAACCTCAAACGTCTGATGTGAGACGATAAGGGTATACGGTAATGGATCTTGGTCTTTGTTGTAAGGACTTTTCTGATAAGGCACATGAAGAGCCCCATTTAAGTATCATGGCACTGCTTCAGTAATTTGTTTACCAAGATGACATGGGTAGCAGAGGTTATTAGGTTACTGACTCATTAAAGGGAGGTCTGCAGTTCAAATTTTGCCAGTATAGTCTACCTGACAGGCTTTTTTCAAATTTTCACCAGTACTCATAACTGGCAAATGTCAGGGAGGTACCCTAAACTTAGGTTTGGAGCATATTCTTCCTAAATTTGCATTCCTAATTATCATTTGATTTCATGTATCAATGTCGACTACCTATGGTTCCATGTGTAGTAAAAACAGGTGTTAAATACTACTAAAAGTTTGTTTAGATAAGTAGACAACCCAGAAAAGTTAAAAAAAAAAAAAAAAAATGCAGATATTCACAGGAAAGAGCCCAGAAACAGGATTTGGAAAGGCAAATTAATAATTTACAATTATTCCAAAAAGGGCTTTATTACAATGGAATAACATTTTATTTTACTTCCGTTATATATAAAAGAATTATGTATGAACAAAATAAGTTTGTCACCATTAAAGCAACTTTTTATTACTCACACCTTCTCTACTGAGGAGAAATTTCATTCTTGAAAAACCACTTACAATGATTAATTTATATTGTAAATATGTTAGTATTCTTGCAAATAATTGTATATTTTAAATACCAACAAAATATTTAAAGTGAGGCATCAATTTTTGGTTTCTTATGAGTAGGTGACATTATTTTTTAAAGATTACTCGCTCAAACCACTTAAACAAGTGGTTTACCGGGAAAATGAGTCAATTGGAGGGTTTAATGTCATGTCGGCCTGTTGGCCGTAGTAGCTCAAGGGGTCAGTGCGACTGGACAGAAAAACCAGGAGATCCATGGTTCAAATCCCGGCCATAGCATTGAATTTTTCAGTTGGCTCTAATTAATTAAAAACATCCATTTACAGGAGTTGTATTTAAAAGGATTAATTTCTCAATATAAATTTAATGTACTGGAATATTTAAAGAAAAAGTTCTGATTTTAGAAAACAATCATACATAGGCTGGCTCCGTAGCTCAGTCAGTAGGGCACCTGCCTGCTGTGTGAGGTGCCCCAGGTTCAATTCCCAGAGTGTGGAAGTATGAATGAGAGTACCAATGTGTGCATGATTTAATGATATTCTAAGGTATGAGTTAACACCATTGCCAATAGGCGATATGTTCCAAAGGAGAACGGCCACCGACATGAACACTGCAGTCAAAGGCTTGGTATAAATAGAACAAAACAAAAATTGTACACAATTCAGTATATGAATACATGTTAAGGATTTTCTACTTAAACTAATGAATCAATCACTCTGCATTCACACACAATCTTTCCTCTTCAAAATTGACACGTGGAAATGCCTGAGAGAAATGGCTCATGTACCTTGCAGAATTTTGCAAGTGATAGTGCAGTGCATTCCATTTCAAATGGAAAGAACATGTGCTATGGTCAAAATGCCATTTGCTATGTTGTCGAAAATAGCTGATTGTCATGTAACAATTTAGTAATTGATTTTGTAAATAGTGTATTTGTGCATATAGAGATGAATCAAGCTTGTTGAAATCTAAAAAGTTTAGAAGACTTACTGCTGAGATTTACTGTTCTCCAGGAAACAACAGCAGATACTACCATAGGCTTAATAAATATTGGTCGTCAATATAAACTGGATTCTAGGCACTTAAAAAGTTCCAAATAGTCGGGCAAAAAGTCATTTAAAAAGGCAGAAATAGGCAATCAAAATAGGTGCTAAAACCGTGAAATTAAATGCTAAAATATTTATAGCTACTTGGAAAAATATACAATAGGTGAGAAATGTGAATACATTTTAGATGTCTCCTGTTACTAATTGAAATAAGAATTAAATCATGTATGTAATTAATTTATATATCTAATATACTTAGATTAACACAAATTGCATAAACACATAAATAGTGGCACATAACCAAATATCTGTATGAACAGGAGTGCTAATTCATTAGTGAATTGCATCACTTTTAACAACTTTTGCCAATCATTAACAAATATTCATTTATTGCACTTAATAACCAGTACTTTTTCAAATTCTACACTTGTAAGTTGTCTCCTATCAGACAGTATATTTTTGAGTACTGATAAGTGACTTTTCCATTCCTTCTAATGTTATTGGAGCACACTAGAAGAATGCAAGAATTTTTGAATCAGTAGCAGTTGAAACCCTTTCTTTAGCATTGAGTAAATGTCTATTAATTGGTGAAAGTCACTTTATTTTGAAGAATCCACTCCCATTTTTCTCATACACGATGAGAACAACTGGAACAACTCAAATTTTCTGCTCAGCATTATCCACAACTTGCAGTTGTGGATAGTTCCATTGCTGCTTTCTTTGCTTCTCCTCAAGGCATTTGTTGGCTCTTGTAGTACAGAATAAGCTATTTGTTGGCTACCATAAAAGCCAAGTCATTTTACACAGTATGACAAAAATAAAGATTTGGGTGCAAAGTACTGCATCCTCCCCTTCAACCCGAAGGTACTTCTGTAACCTGTAAATAACTCCCAACCAAAAGACCTACACCACCTTCATCTTGCAAACTTCAATTCTAAATCTTACCTGCGGTAAAACCCTTAGTGGGTGGGCACGCAGCAAAAACCTTCTGGCTGTATATAGCCAGCCAGCACGAGTGAGCAAACAGTACGCTTCAGCAGCAACGGTTTCACAGTCCTTATTGTTACTGCATCATCTTCACATAGGCTTTTAAACATTTCCACAATCTTGTTAAAATTGGATGCATCATTAATGCTACAGTAATGCGTGTGCCCCATCTAGTTATTATTGACTGTTGAGGTAAGACTAATGCAGGGGCAATTTCTTTGAACATCTGGATTTTGGATAGTCATTTAAGAAACACTTTGACATTGAAAGTCAAGGAAATAAACCATGGTTTGTCTCATATACTCCATGCAGTGAAAGTTTGAGGCACATGACATGCACCATTTTAAGGAACAGAATTTTCAGCATCTTGCCAGTTTTCTTCATATAGGCTTCAGCATCAGATATAAACTGAAGGATATCCTCATACTTTATTCCTTTAGGCCATAATATTTGTTACAGAGTTAAAATACTTGTGACCTGACTGAACTGTTAGCTTTTCTAACTGCTTGCATGCCAATATATATGTTAGAGTTGATCAAAGCTCATGGTGCCAATCACTTCATTAGTATCATGAATCAGCCACAGGAATTGGTACTTTCGTTAGTCAAAATCCATATCTTTTTACCATTCACTCATTTAATTCTGTTGATTGCATCATTGTAACAAACATTGTATTCTGTAATGTAGGTAAAGAGATACTAGCAGCAGTAAATGCCTTGAAAAGATTCTTTTAAAACTGGCATTTGGAGATGGAGTAGGAGGAGATCAGAGTTGCTTTTGGTTCCTCCAATGCCATGTTCAGAATTTTTAGTTGACTGTCTATCCAAAACCTTAGTCTATATATGGCTAGTGTGAAGAAATGATTAATTTCCACCAATTAACTTAAATAAGAGTTAAAATGATGAAGCCTGGGTCTCAAATACTTACAATAGTAAGTCGCCACAAGCGGTTTATCTCGAATACGAGAGTCCCTAGTGGTTTATGGGGGGGGATAAGTCAACTGGAGAATTTAATGTCATGACGGCAAGTTGGCCATGGTAGCTCCTCAATGGGTAAGAGTGACTGGATGGAAACCAGATCTGTGGTTCAAATCCCAGCCATGACATTCAATTTTTCAAGTTGACTATCTAGCCAAAACCTTAGCCTATATATGGCTAGTGTGAAGAAATGATTAATTTCCATCAATTAACTTAAATAATAGGATTGAGAATGTTTCCCAATGAAACCCTTTCATACGATTGTTGAGTTTTAGTTTTGACATTGTCGGTTCTTTAGGCACGGTAGAATAACTCCTTTATAAAAGCTAACAACACACTTGCACACCACTTGCAAGAAGCGTTTAACTTCACTAAATGAGAAAAACAAACCATCTCTGCATTTTGAACTGTGCGGAACAGAAGTT
Source organism: Mantis religiosa (assembly GCA_030765055.1). NCBI lineage: Eukaryota > Metazoa > Arthropoda > Insecta > Mantodea > Mantidae > Mantis > Mantis religiosa. Next base: position 84,250,285 of record CM060950.1, on the reverse strand, counting down.
GAGGGGAAAGTTTTGATAATTGTGCATTTTAGACGTGAACAGTGATTTTTGCCCCTAGCGACAGTGCATCGAGTTGTAAACCTAAGTTCCTATCCTGATTGTTTGAGAGCTCCTTTGTGCCGTATTCTGGCAGGCAGTTTTTACCTGAAATTTTGTTTTGCACCAAGTATGAAATATCTTCCCTCTGCCTCCCTCCATCTCTATACCAATGCAAGTCTGGCCCCATTGCGCATCAGCGAGTAGAGCTCTTCTGCACACATTTATAACATTACAGCGTGTATAAAAACCTTCTTAGAAAATTCACCTTTGACTGCCAAGGAATGCAACATCATATGGTCAACAAAGTCCTAAACAGGAACTGTGAGAATAAAGATTGTACAGTGGAGATAGCTAGCTATCTTTAGACAAATGCAGTAGAAATGTCTTGCTATCATTAAAGACATCTGGTGGTGATTGTTATTTATAAGCAAATTTAAGATTGTTCAACACATCATTGAGTCATGAGATGCAAATTGAATGCATATTAACCATTTTTATGCATTTTTCTATAAAATGTCTCTCTGTAGAAAAAAAAAAGAAAGAAATAGGTATTATATTATAAAATACACAAAAGTAGGCATATTTATGTTTATTCAAAACAGCTTTGGATAGTGGGTTGAACTAAAAATTCTTTTTTCAGCTAAGGTTATTAAGAATAGCATTTTACCTAACTTCTGGTCTCTAGTCATCACAAGTATCTTTTCCTTGTTACACATTTTTGGCTCTTGAAATAACTCAAGAATAGAATTTTTTTATAAACTTATCTTTTTTATCAGAACTAAACTGCCCAACTAAAATATATCTTTTTATAAAAATGCCTGTTAAGACGTCAGGATGCTTCAAAGATATTTCCATGTCTTGACATATTCATCACTGAATTCAACTATTCTTTCATTAGAATAGTCAAACTGAAAAATTCAATCCATGGCTGGGATTTGAACCACAAATCTCCTGGTTTCCGTCCAGTTGCTCTTAACCATTGAGCTACCATGACCAACTTACTGTCATGACATAAATTCTCCAATTGACTCGTATATTTTCCCGGTAAACCACTAGGGGCTCTCATATTGGAGATACACCATTTGTGGCGACTTACTGTTGTAAGTATGTGAGTCCCAGGCTTCATCATTAAACTCATGGCAAGTTAGCCATGGTAGCTTAATGAGTGAGAGCGAGAGCCAGGAGATCCATGGTTCAAATCCTGGCCTGGCATTGGATTTTTCAGTTTGAATCTATTCAAAACCTTAACCTATACTTGGCTAGTGTGAAGAAATGATTAATTTCTATTAATTAGCTTATTCTTTCACTTTTGGTAAGTGGTAGAGAAAGTGGAAGACAAAATTTAGGAAAATGGAAATTAAGACACTGACGGAAAGGCTACTTTATTGGGAACTGCATACTATGAAAAATAAGTGAGCATGCTTAGCGTTAAGCAGACCTGGTAGAGATAAGCTGTTTGAAAGCTAAATCCATTTCAGCCATACCTCTCATTACTGGACTCAAGAAACCTTGTATGGGACACTGTAATCGCTCCACTGCTTAACTCCCAACTTGATGTATACACATGTTATTAATCATTAACTCCTGCAATACGTGGGAAACCAAAACACACATAAAATAAATTATACTAAACTCTGCAATTCACATTTTTATAATTATTTTCATTTAAAACTTTCTTGCCTGTCCATTCAAGATGCTGAAGATTCAAGTGCCATTTGCAAGTAACCTTTGAAGTGGCTCAAAAGTCTTAAGCGATGAATAAGAGATGGCCTCTATTTACAAGCTGTAATTTAAAAATAAGGCTTCATTACAACAGCTTTTATAAGTTCTGTTGTAATATTAACGAAAACAGCATTGATTTGTTTCTATGGTGTTGGATTAGAAATTAGCATAACATAGATCTCTGAAGAAATAGAAGGAAGATGTATTCTGCACACTCGTTCATTGGTATGGCTGGTCATCTTTTAGACTTCTTGCCTATCTTAATGTATTTATATTCTTACATGCATTGCCACAGTATTCTTCCTTTGATGAATATCCTTGGGTGTACACTCCTCTGTAGTGAGAAATTCAATAACAGCGATCTGTGTCAACTGCATGTCCATGTGTGACGATTTTGCCCATAACTGTGTGCTGGCACACTAGTATACTTGCACACTTGATATTTCAGTATCAAGCCACCTGTATCTACATTATATGGAATTCAGAATATTTGCATCTCATCAGTGCTTTTTTTTTTTTTTTTTTTTTTTTTTTTTTTTTTTTTTTTTTTTTTTTTTTTTTTTTTTTTTTTTTTTGCTGCTTGGTATAATGTATACTAAGTATTCTGTTTCTAACTTTATTGCTTACATTTTTAAATAACCTGTAATGGGCATCAAATGACAAAACTAATATTTTAATCCTTAAAACAGAGATGAAATTTAGGAAAAACCTTGTAAGCTTATGATGTTTGCTTCTGAATTTTATGGAGTAGGCTCCTTGTATGTGGCTTCATAGTAGCTGAGATGGTCGTTAATGAGGAGGTTGCTTAAGTGTGAAGAACAGACTGAAAAAAAGAAAAAAGATTTTGGTTAACTACAAATAAAATATATATGTATATATTTTTCGTTAACTATGCTTTCAGTTTTCATAATCATATCAGCGCTGTTTGTCCCCAAAAGTTATTTTATATGCCAGTAAATGTAAAGACATGAGGTGTCACCTTTAAGCACAGTTAGAAACCATCGGTCTGGACCGTATTTGAACTCGCGATCTTGAAATTAGTATGCCAGCACCTAACCAACTGAGCCACTAGACCAACAAGAATAGACTTGAGTTATCAAAGCAGAACACGTGTGTGATTTTGGCATTTTAGGAGCTGAAAACAGCATTCTGCTGAACAATTTGAATTATTATTATTATTATTATTATTATTATTATTATTATTATTATTATTATTATTATTATTCATTTTTATATATTTTAAATTCTTCGTCTGAGTAGTGCAGTTTCAATCGGATGTAAAGTGGGAGCAAGACTAAGTAAACTGTGATACTTATTCTTTAAGAAGTGCTGGGAAAATGTAAGGCCACGAATGTATTAGCAGGATAAAACAAAGTTAATTGACTCTAGCGAGGTCGGCCCTTCTGTTAAGATAACGTAATGTGCAGACCGGTTGTTTAGACAACCTGGGAATTCCCATGGGGAAAGAATTTCGCTTCGTTCGAATAAGTGGGCTATGCCAGCACGGGTGTCATCCTCCTAGATCAAGGGGCAACATGCTAGCCTCTGATTCCCGAGTCGCGCCTTCAAACCCGGCGACAAAATCCTTCGTGTGGTTTCCTTCGGAAGCGAAATAAGCCGATGGTTCCGTGGCATAGATAACGGCACATAAATACCTCAATTCTGTTAAAGAGCCACTGAGCTTCTTTCATATCCAATATAGAATGGGACCAGAGAACGCACTTAGAAAATATCTATAAACATAAAGTCTAATTTATATTTATTCGGTGCGACGCGCGCTCATAAATTGGAGTGCAGGGATATTTTAAAATGTGTATGGGTGATGGATGGCAGTCTTGAGGACTTAATTTGAAGGCGGTTTTGAGTTCAGCTTGCCCATTCTGATGTAATGAATGCTCCACATGTTCACTGAGATTTCTGGTATACGTACCTCCAGAGATACCTCATTATTTCCTCTTTGTGAAATCACATTGTATTTATCCTTAAAGTGAATGGATAAATACCCAGAATTAGAGAAAGGGTAGAGGGTTATTCCCAGTAGTTGACATGCTGTTAATGCAATTTTCAACACTTGTGATAGTTTACACGTGCATTTACTTTCTGTCACAGAAAATTAGCTTCGGGATAGGTTTCCACAATGTGAAGCACTGCCACACGAATTTATTGAAAGTTCGCATAGAATATTTACATAATATCGAAGCACATACCACTGTTGTATTCCACTGTATTGCTCACTTTGTTCTACAAACACTGCAGACGAGTAAATACAGAACACTCTTTAGACCTTTTCTTTATCATCAAATCGTCTTTAAGCTATTTTATAGCAGATTATGAACACTTAAGATAAGTGACTAGCACTTTTAAGGTTAAATCATTATTACATCATGTTCTGCATCTACCCGAGATAGCGCATCATTAATCTTATGTTCTAGTTCAGCTTTGCGGGTTACTGTTAAAATAAAAATACTGCCCGAGTAGTTTCCATGGTGTGAAAATAAAGTGGTAAAATGTGAAGCAATGTTATATGCCTACTGTACTGTTCGATAGGAGGAAATACTATCGGCTTCGCTTACTCTTGACACATTCCTAAAATACCAGTTCTTTGAATTGCTGGTGATTTTCATAAGCGAGTCATGAAAGTGATTTATTAGAAAGTCGTAATAAATAATAGGTTCAATATCTTGCAGGAGTACCAACAGATATACCTTGCTGGAATATGAAAATACATGATATAAAACATTCAGGAATGTTCACACCAAGATGTCATGTAAGACAAAATATTCAAAGACTTTCAAATTACGGGAGCAACCCTGAAATTTTTTAGAAAACAAAACAACGATGAGTTTTAAACAATTAAGTGATTTTATTGATTTTTCCAGATCACCTTGAACATCAATACATTCTTCGAAACCAGTCCTTAAGCACTATGTCGCTCTCCCTGGGCCACCTTCTGAAGTGTTTTTATAATGTTTCCATTACCTCATCTGCTGACGAAAAAGTGATTGATTTCATTGGAGACGGAAGAATGTATGGCGGCGAGTCAATGGTGTTGACCTTTAGAACATTCAGATACTGAATTGTTAGTTTTGCTTTATGTAACATGCGTTGGCATAATGTAAAATTATTTTGCCTTTTGAGCCCTCCTTATTAGCAAAGATAAGTAGTTGATAGAAGCCTACAGTCTTAAATCGCACGATAGTTGAAAAGCATAAAACTAACAAGGTTGCGCGACCGAATCAACGTCATGCGACCGCTGGCCGGAACATGTAAACCTTGGTGAAAAGGTAAGCCTGTGGTCGAGTGGCATCTAAAAGCACGTTCCTGTTCGTAGTATAGGCCCATTTCTATACGAATGGCTTCAGTCAGAAGACCTGCATAATGTGAGTTTACAGGTATTCATTTGAAATGACTTCTGGCGTATGCTAGAAATACTAAAAATAAGTTTTTATAAGTGTCATCTAGTGAGGCGTGAGGGATATAAAATATTGAATTAAACTCTTCTGAGATAGCGGGAAAAATGTAAGGAAAAAGAAAATAAAGATGGAAGGAATTATTTGGATTGAATGTAGAGTAACTTGAGCTACTTCTTTGAAATTCTCGGGGAGATGTCTGTTCCCTCACGTTGGTCGAGCGAGATGTTTCCGCAGTTGTATGTGCGACTCGCGTTCGGTGGGTCCCAGATTGAACTCAGTCGGGCCGGCTACGTTGTTCGTGGCTTCGTCTGGTAGCCGGTCGTAGGCGAATCTGGGAGTTCCACTTTCGCTATAGATTTACCTGTGCATTTCCTTTCACCTGTTAAGGCCACGGCACTTAGCGTGTTGCGGCAGGACGGTGGAATTAGTGCTCTGGAGAGCTATCTCCCTGATGATTGATAGGACTGTTTTTTGTTGTTGTTGTAATGTTACGTCCTCCAACGTTGTCATATCGGACGGTGAATGAGATGGCTGAAATGATGCTCAAATGTGCCCAGGATCCATGGAGATTAGAGCTACCCGACATTCGTCTTTAAGGATAAGGGAAAACCCCGGAAAAAACCTTATCCAGGTAGCTCACCCTGACCGAGATTCGAACTCGGGACCTCTTGAACGTGAGGCAGACACGCTATCATCTACGCAACCGAGACGGGCTGATAGGACTGTTGGTTCCTTTCCTCCAGAGAGCTGTATTGTCTGCATCCGGGATCCCCAGGTTGCGGGTGACTCGGACAGGGTTAGCCGGCGTCAGGATTGGTGTCCTGTTGTAATCGTTAGGGACTCCTTTCTTGTTAGTCCGGATTTAGTAGCCCTCCATCCTTCCTCCCAAGAGTCATTTTAGAAGCATGAAGGACTTAACGCTGTGTACTCCAGTTGGAGGCTGCTGTGTCTACTACTTCTGTCACATTTAGGATTTAAATTTCTGTAGGGGATGCTATTGAATGTTTACATAATATTAGAGTATCCATGCAGAACAGCCTTGAAGTTCCAGGGTGGAAAACTAAACTTTACATTAGTTAATGAAATAATATCTACATCTTTTAGAGCTGAATCACGGTTCTCGTTTTAAATAATCCCTTAATCGTACATATGTCTACCGTTCGAATATTATGCAATAGGGAAACCTAAAATGCTGTAGGGAATCGAAGTAAAAAAAATGAATATTTAATTCATCACATTAGTTTGCCATCGAGAATAGTTAGCAGTTCACACTCCCAACATTCTAGGGTCAATGATTAGCACTTTGCAGTCTTCCTCAATACACACGTGACGTCAACAGATCACACAGCTTCTGGTAAACAAGATGAACTCTAAACAGGTTTGCAGCATCACGTGGTACTTTAAATGACAAGCAAGGCCCCAATGTGATTTTAACTAGACAGACTAATAATAAACAAGGGCTACAAACTAACCAATCCCTTTTCATAATCCAGTTACTACTAGGTGATAACATCTATTTTTAAAACGAGTGAACAGGTATTCATCCTTATCAGATTGAACAAAAAATGTGATCTTTACGAATTGCACCATTCTGACAGTGTTTCCGAAACGGTATGAAACGTGTTGGTTGAATCCATTTAAAAAGTGTAATGAATTAATGCCAATGCATAATGAGAAAAGTATGTTGCTCGAGAATGAAAACCCAAAATTGTTGGAAGGGCGACTTGAATAGTATAAGCACCCTAATTTTCAGACATTAATTATAGATCGTAATATTTTAAACATTGTGAGGCATAATTCGGCGATAAAAGAACAACCATAAAGCAATAGCTTGTAGTGACTATGGTATGGAAGCAATAATGTTGAAGAGTTTACATGGCCAACAAATTAACTTGGCTTTGTTTTTACAACGTGAAGACCGTTTTACGCTAATATATGTCGCACCAATTTTTATATAAATTCTCTAATACCGTACATTTTTCAATGAACTTTTCTTTGTGTATTACGTGAATGAAAGGAAACCTCGATTCATAATTTCACAACATAACACTTTCTTCACATCCGGTCTTTAGAAATGAAACTCGTCAATCATTCCATGAGAAAACATTTGCCACGCTATACTTATTTGCTATTACTTATTATAAAGAAAAAAAGCTCTAACAAGCTTTAACCTGGATCACCACAGGGAAATAATAAGCAGGAAATACTTTTGATTCCGCAAAACAAGATATCCATCAGCAAACATCCATGCCTTCTGTCGGAGCTCCAGAAAACTGTTGGAAAAAATGGCTCTTATATATCGATTACCGCGCGCCGTTTGAGAATTGTACCGCTAAATTTTGCACAAGGGTGCCTTTAACCTTTAAACACATGGTGTAGCAGATATGCAACTTTAGACTGTATTCAACTTAGGAAACGTTTTAGTGCGTTTTATTTGTTATAACATTGTACTGGCCTTTATCAGTTACAGAAGATTTTGAGCCTTTTGAATTGTAAATATTATATTACATTTACATTATAGTGGCCCAGGCACATTTGACTGCAGTTGCCGGGATTCGAACTCACGACGTTTGGTTTTGAATGGATGGCCAGACAGTGGCAATTCGAATCGATTGCGTTGAGACACCGCAGAAAGCGATATGAAACCCGGTTTATGAATTACAGCGAGTGACATAAATAGCAAAATATGTACGTTTAAAAGTGAATAAAACTATAGAAATTAATGTGTTATTATAATTAAAGCGGACGCAGTACTTAAATGGAATAAACGCCCTTGCAAAAACAGATTTCTCGCTTCCAATAATCCTGTTAAAAAGAATTGACCATATTTCTGCTACTAACAGTTTATAGTGCGGATTAAATACATCGACATAGAAGGAAAGTTATATCATCGCGTGTAAGGCTTAATATTAAACGTGCATTTCCAGAACCCAGTGGAGTATTTCAAACTTGGCTAATATTCTTTAGTAGCGACAGGTCCATTGCTGCGTCTTATAATATGAGTACAAAGTTATTTTCATTTCATTCATCAGTAGCTTCCAATCTTCGTTAGACATATTTGTCATTAACTCATTATCCAAGATTGAAATGACCTCAGATCATTTTTTCCCCATTGAAATTTTGTCATCTGTCGTTTGTTATGAAGCTGCGTTTTAAGTCCTTTAACAGTGCTCAGACTATCATACCTGATATGTTGTTTTCTCGTACCTCAGGTAGAAGATCTGTTCTGCTATGGTGCATGTATATTCGACATTGCCACGGCATGCTACATGTATTCTGACATTAAAATATTCTAGTTACAAATTTACGTATATTTATTGGCATATTGCCCGATTTCACCAACAGATGTTAAGACTTAACACGAGTTTAGCAACAGTTAAGACAAAAATTGCATTTCACCAACAAGTGTTAACTTAACACTCGTGTTAAATCTCTTGCTAAACTAACAAGCCAAATTTGTTTTGTTAAGTCCCTAACAATTGTAAATAGTCAAGATAGCGGGCGTGATTGCAGCTGTTGATGTCGATTTGCTATATTTAAGACCGTCTAAATGACACGTAATAGAGTACGGCCTATGATGAGAAATAATTTTGAGCTATCAGAAGAAAAATTTTGTAGAGGTATAGACCGTTGAAACAAATTGCTATGAAGGTTACTGCGGAAGTGCAAGAGAGGCTAGAACATGCATCGAAAGGAATATGCCGATCTGGCCATTGCTTCAAGTATTAATAACTTTGCTATTTTATAATTCACTGAATTTTGTGGATAATACACTGTCCATCTCCCGTCTTGAAACGTTCAAGTCACTCGTCACTTGTCCTTCGCTCCTCGTTATAAACTTACCTAATACTGAACATGCATCAAAAGGAATATGCCGATCTCGCCGTTGCTTCAACTTTGCGATTTTATAATTCACTGAATTATGTGGCTAATAATGTCCACCTCCCGTTTTGAAACGCCCAAGTCACTTGTCCTTCTTAGCACCTCGTTTTAAATTTACATAATATTGACGATGTTGTTTCATGCTTGTAGTAGTGACACGTGCATTTGAATTAAATTCTTTTCCAATATTTTCCCACGTGACATCTTTCTCTTTTACATGCACCGCATCCGTTCCCTTATTTTCCACGATATCCTTGCACTTCGTCACCAATTGAATTAACAACTATTTCTCCATCGATGAGAAATTTGTCTTACGGCTTTTGCTTACGATTTTGTTGAGCCGCCATTTTTTCACCTGTGTGCAGACGAAAATGGAAACAGAAGCGCATCGCAGTACGTTCAGAAAATACGACTCATCCGTAGTCTTCTATAGCTGTAATATTTACAAGTCTCTTGTCGTTAATACATATTTGTCAACATTTTCAGAAAACAGGTTGGTGAAATGCAAGAAATTTAACAGTATTGTTAGCGTTGTAACAATTGTTACGTTACATTTGTTAACGTTGATTTAACATCTGTTGGTGAAATCGGGCAATGAGTATGGGTGGAAGTAATACCCTCTCAGTCCATTTTAGTGAGATAAATCTGAAGTATTCGATTTACATGAGTTCCTCTACTCTTCTGGCTTTGAGTGGGTATACAAATTGTTTCTGCGAAAACTTATAATTATTTCATTTTCATCACGATAAACCTTTGCAGACAAAGCTATATCATACGTTTCGTTATATAAAAAGACTAACTATAGTCCGATGTAGAAGAACTGTAAGTTAAACCCTGGCCTTAAAATGCCATTGCCTTTTTTTACATGCAACCACGAGAAGTGAAGATCGACAGGTTGTAGAAGGAACGAACAATTCAGTATAAAGCGGGTATTTCAAAAGTGACTTATACCACTAAAAAGCAGTTATTTGAAGTACATGATCATACAAAATACCTTCAAAATAAAGTGGACTTTAGAGGGACTTCAGAAAATTGAAGATACACATTGCATTTATCATGTAAATGTCTTAAATATATGACGCTTTAAAATTTTTATGAAGATCAAGCATTTATAAAAACCTTTCATGTAAACCGTAGTTTTGGGGTGGGGTAGTTTCTTGGAGCAGTTTCTTTGAAAGATACTAAACTTAAATACGGAGTATTTTATTTAACCGACCTTTTATTTTTAAATTATGCTGTTCATGCACACACACATCTCTCTCTCTCTCTCTCTCTCTCTCTCTCTCTCTCTCTCTCTCTCTCTCTCTCTCTATATATATATATATATATATATATATATATATATATAAACCGCCGGTATATGTATATAATGCCAAATATTATAAGAAGACACTTTCAAAATATTTTTCCTCAGGCTGTTTAGGCATTTTATTGACCTTTAACGCACAAATTGTTTTATCTGCATTACCATGTTCTAGAAATTTATTTAGGTAGTTTTATATAAAGAAAAAATGAAATACGTTTTTCAATTACAAAGGCACCATTCTTATTACAAGATGTAGAAGCGTCTTGCTTAAAATGTATACAACGATACCATGCTTTGGAGCGCTACCGACTTGTTAAGCCACAGTCTGTTCTTCCTAAATCTGCAGTAGACGCTATGTCACACACCAGACTCTTATGTACATAAGAGATTCCCTGTACCTTCTTATACACTCCATGGGTCCATATTGGATCACAGTAAATAGATGTCGAAACTTATTCGTTTGCAAATCAACGAAAATTGAATCTTTCGTACTTGTTTTCAGTTACGAAATTTAATATTTTCTGACCATACTTTTGAATCCTACTCTTATCCTGATATGTATCACCCCATTTAAAGTTAAACATTTCCAAAATAATATACTATGTAGTCAACTATATTGAAAGTATCATGGTGAAAAAAGTGTACAGGGTTCAGTAATTCTTTTGGTACTTTCTTTTAAAATCGTTTATCTGTGTTCTTTAACTCTTAATTCTAGAATTTCGTAATACCCTCTAAATATTAAAGAGTTCTAACATACCCTTTAAACAATACCATAACCTAAAGAAGGTGACCTGTTTACCGTAAATGCACGTTAAACTTCACCAATTGATACATAGCGCGTGTCAGAGCATAAGAACCCATTGTGAAACAAACCATTACAGGTACTGTAGTACTCTGTTCGCATGAGCAGTGGTTTCCTCGGGCGTACACCGCGTTACCATGTTGCCGGAATTCGACTTTTCTGGTGCCGATGCCGTGAGCGGGCTATGGTCAACGAGAAGCCTACGACAGTTTACGAGAAAGGGGCCTGCTGTTTCTAATAGCATATATAAGAATACTCGACACAATGAATGCATAATTTTAAGTACAGTTTCATAGTGGTTGATCACCAGGTTACAAACTTTGCTCATTTTCATCAGTCAATATGTATCTATAATTCTTGAATACAAATTATTTGTACCTGTAAGTCAAGGCAACTAGACTACTCAGGTAGGCCATTCCGGAGAGTCGCGGTGCCATTGGCTAACGCGCATGACGTCACTGAGAATACAGTTCAACCGCGAGAGTTAAACACTAGCCCCTCGGTATGTGTTATTTAAGCTCTGCTACGTGTAAAATCGGAAGGAATAAACATCCACTTGTGTATTATAATGAAGGTTATTTCTAGCAGTTGTATTAAGAGTTTAAAACATGTTACTATTCATATGTACTTAATCAGAGTAGCTCAAGAAAATGACGAAGCAACCCATTGAAGACTTTTCTTTGCTGCAAGTTTCCTGATCATTTCTGCCTTCGCTCTTTTGTTTAAGTGCCTAATTCTAATGAAGGTTCTTGTCCTCACATTAAGAGAGATCACTTTGTGATGAATTTTGGGAAACTTGGAACTTATTATAGAAATTAAGTTTTGCATCACTCCATTACATTTCGCAGCACTTTGTCCATGGAATCTACAAAATATTACTTCTGTACCTTGTTCTGCCGTTTCAAAACACTTTTTTCTTTCTTCAGGGCTTGCATCTGAGACTTTAGTCTAATTATTTCCTCTTCAGCAACAACAAAGTGGTCAGCTACCTCCGTGCTGGTCGTCTGGTCAAATTTGTTTTATTTTTGGGAGATAAAGATACTACAGTAGACAGCGCCCTCTTTCGCACGGTCCTAACTTCGCAACGGCGATCCCTTTCTGATATTGCCTATTAATAAAAACAGTTTTATTATTATTATTATTTATTATTATTATTATTATTATTATTATTATTATTATTATTATTAATTATTATTATTATTATTATTAATTATTATTATTATTATTAATTATTATTATTATTATTATTATTATTATTATTATTATTATTATTATTATTCCACGCATCAAACTTTTCTTATAAAAAAGGAGCGAATAAACTCAGTGTACACATAGAAACAAATACATAAATGGAATGTGTATCTGATAATTACCTGCAAATTGGTTTTGCTGGTACTTGCTACTTCCGCCTCGAATACATCCCCATGCCAATTAGTAATTTTCTATGACGGTACAGCGTCGCCCTTTAATTTTCTTTTCAGCGGCAAACCTAACAGCTCGTTTTTTAAATCCCGTTCATAGTTTTCGGGCAGGAAGTGATCGGGACAAATCCTTGCATTATTCACATTAACCGGATCAGCCCATTTACAGCGTAAAACCCACTTGCGCTGTAGTTCTCGATCTTTAGGCAAACAATGGAAAATCACATTCGTAGTTTTATACGAAGCATGTTTGCATTCAGCAACAGCGCAGTGGTTTCTACTTTTACTCATAATGTTACGACAAAAGACACAGCCAATAACTACAATAGCTCATAAGAAACTGCACCTCGTTTATTTCATTAGAAGGATTGTGGAATTTGCATGCATCAGTGCCTTATCTTATCTAATAATGTGCAATCATAATATTGCATTACGCACATTCACGTGTAAGCGCTCTTGCGTTGTATTCTCAGTGACGTCACGCCCCTCAGTCAGCAGTGACAGTGTTTTGCGCGGGAAGGCGGGAATGGCCTGCCCTGCCTGTAAGTAATGATCTCGTTCCGGTGCTGCCCAGTGACTGAAGGAAGGGAAGTGTACATATGAGGTACGCTCAAGTCATAGCACCTAGTTTTTTCAGGACTGGAACCAGATAGGAACTTCTGTTTTTTAATACATGTGGACTATTTGTAAATGCGTGACAGATGGCAGCACTGTGGAGTGCATAGGACTCTAGTGACAGCGACGAGAGTTAGGACTGGTTGATACTTAAAATGGCGACGTTTTCATTGCAAGAACAGCGTGTAATCATTCGTTTTCTCCATCTTCATGGTGTGACATCTATTGAATTTCATCGCCAGTTGAGTAAGGCATGTGGTGATGGTACCATGGATGTGTCTAACATGCGTTCCTGGGTGCGACTGATCAATTAAAGCAGAACATCATGTGACAACAAACCAAGACAGTCAAGACCTCACACCAGCCGGTCTGTTGACATGATCCAGCGAGTGTAAAACGTTGTTTTGGAGGATCGCCGATTGAACGTTGCAGACATCGCCTCGATAATTGGCATTTCCGTGGGATCTGTGCACACAATCCTGCATGAAGATCTGAAAATACCAATAACTATAAGCATTAAATGAGAAGGAAACTAGTTTATTCCCTATTAATATGTGCGTCCAGAGGGAAATGTCCACCTTCTCCCTTACCCACTCCTCCTTGACGTGAATTTTCATTTACGTCTACTTAAAGTATGTCTAATCAACGCGTAAGCAGTTTACAGCCGCCTCCCTTGAAGAACCCTCAACGTGTTACAAAACAGGTCCTTCCTCCTCAGTACTTTCTGCAAAAATGCAGCCTTTTGACGTTAACTTTTGCGGATAATAAAACAGAACTGGAGTTCGGAATTTTGGCAACTGATATTCCAGGTGAAGTCCAAGTATGACCTTAAAATCAGGGTTGCTATTGCACTTCAAGGACAGGGGTGGAGGTTACCCTTTCTGGGCCGTGTAGATGGTTTTATGGCGGTCATTAGTTGTGGGTAGGGTACATTTCCTTTGTGAAAACTGCATTCACGTTCTCTAATCAGACATACATGTATGCGTGCGGGTATGCGCCCGCACTCCCGCCTTTTTAACGGATGTACAGGTATATCTCGCTTTCTTAAATAGCCTCCAACTCGTTAGATTCCTCCTTGAACCCTAGGACAGCGGTCAGTATGCATATCTTTGCTTCCTAATTTTGTGTCCCGGATAAGGTGAAGTTTGTGATACTATAAGGAGAATTTAAAGGCATTGAAAATCAGATATATGAGCGTACAATATAGATAAAAGGTATTTGTTTTCCTGTTACGTATAGCAGTGTTTAATACTTATAATTTAAATTAGATAAATATTAAAAGCAAAGCTTTGAATATGGCAATTATGAGAGAAATGGTGAATTTCCGTCTCTAGGTGTGCGGATAGCGTGTCTGTCTCATTCAAGACGTCCTTAGGTCGAATCTTCTTTAGGGGGAGTTACCTGTTTTTTTTCAGGGTTTTCCCGTATGGTAAGGTGACGATTATCGGGTAACTTTTGATTCTGAGTTCATTTGAGCATAATTTCCCGATTTTATTACTTCATCAGCCGATGTGACCTATCGGCAGACTTTAACTTCAGCCCCCCCCCCCCAATGCACACTTAAAATGTTCGGCGAAGAAATTTGTTGGATAGTTACATTCGGAAAAAATAATCTTAGGAGAACAAGTTTTCGTGATTCATCCATTCTGCACTCAGACACAGAGCGTTAAAAGCATACCGCCGCAGAAAGTAGTTTGTAAATTTTGGCCTAACCTTAAGTTTGAATTAAACATTTCAATTGAGACACGAATACTTGCCACTCTCACTCGGTAAGCAATGTAAATTCCGATAGAAATATTGGGGGGGAAAAAAAATGAAGTTCTTTGCGCTCCTTTCAGACTTAGAGCTGGCAGATGCAAAACATATGGTGAGTTTAAAAGTACTATATTCACATGCACACTCGCGGGGAAAAATGATTCATGTCTGGAACGCCAACTTCTTCGAGTCTTACTCGGCACGGCGCCTTGTTTACACCATCTGCAATTCAGTTGTGTAGGGATAGTAACAAAATGTCAAGTTCCAAATCTTATTACTAACTCATAATTAATAATCGTAACCAAATGCATAAATTAAGCTTCAACAACAAACTTATCAATATTAACTAAAGATACGAACGACGTAAAACATGTAACAGTTTGGAGTGTACAGCGTTACTGAACCTGCACCTTCCATGTGTGTTCACTGGAGTGTGGCAAAATTTAGGCTATTCATATGGTGAGGGTCGCAGGTTCGCTTCTCGCATCAAGTGATCATTTTCCCCCTCTTAATGATATTGAATCAACATAGAGCAATTATTTATTTTAGATATACTTATTTCATATACTGCATTCGGTAACGTTCATAATATGGTAATTATTGTGATGCTTCTTTAAGGATTTATTCTACCAAACAGCAATATGCAGCACACGAAAGCACGTGGTATGCAGAATTGTGCGCAAACGCTTCAGGTGTGAACTACAGGAGTAATTTGCGGATGGAATTAACAGAATGGAAGTACGGGGTGGTCAGACAAGGACTAGAAATGAATACAGATGAAGTAAAATTATGAAAATTATGCGTGTAGGAAAGGACGAAGAAGGATAGCATGTAAATAGCAAGATTTCGGAAAGCTAGATATTTGTGAATATTTGGGAATCCTAATAAGTGAAAATAGAAAAACAGAGCAGAAAGTAATAATTAGTATAAGGAAAACTAGCTCAGTTTATTAAATTAATCATGGCCCTGATGTATGGGTTTTGACTTATTTTCTTCCCTATTTAATTATATATGTATATGTATGTATATGTACATATATATGTATAAATACAGGCGGAAAAAATAACACCATCAAGGATTGCTTAACTTTAATGGAGAGTTAAGTGAAAGTTAATATACATAATGATAGCATCATACAATAAAATCACAAATGAAGCAGAAATGTCAAGATATTTGGTGTACCCCCTTTGGGCTACAATACAGGCATGTATTCGTGCAGGCAGACAATAGCATAGGTGACAAACGACATCCTGCGATGCACTGTCCCAATTATCCTGCACCTTCTGTCGCAGCTCAGCAATGGTTGTGGCCTGCCGAGGAGAACCAGTCAGTGTCTTTCCCATCATGTCCCATGCATCCTCAATGGGAAAGAGGTCAGTGGACCGTGCTGTCGAGGCCAGTTGTCGTACACCATGTCCAACATATTGCATTACAGCAAGTGTATTGAGAAGTGCGTTATCTTGTTGAAAGCAGCACTAAAGAAATGGTACTAACAGGTTTAATCCCTGCCGGTTTTACGTCCCTGCCCAAACACCAAATGCGAACGTGAGTTGTAAGTAATGGCACCCCGCACCATGATGCCCGGAGTTGGGCCTTTATGTCGTGGGCGAATGCACCCTGGACGAATTCGCTCACAGCCCTACGTCGCACGCGTACCGACCATTACTTGTGTACAGACAGAACTTACTCCTATCCTGAAAACAACAGAGTGCCATTCCACAGTCCAATTAACCATTTCTCGACAACAGAGGGGACGTACATGGTGGTCTTGTGGTGTAAGAGGTACCTTAGCGAGAGGCTTTGAGTCCTGCTGCAAGAAGACAGTTTTCAGTAGTCCGTGCTGACACACCAGGTGCTACTTGTGTCCAGATCGCTTCCCTGTTTGGGCACCCAATGAAGCCCGTACAATGCGTCGACCTAGATGTGTGTGTGTGTGTGTGTGTGTGTGTGTGTGTGTGTGTGTGTGTGTGTGTGTGTGTGTGTGTGTGTGTGTGTACAACGTGACCGCTCGGAACCTGGAATACGAAAGTGAGAATGTTCCAAACATCATTACTGAAAACACTGATGCACCACATATGCATTGTGCCCAATATATGTAGAAGTTTGTCGGTATATGCATACAGCATCATGCAGGTCAACAATTTGACCCCGTTCAAATGGTGTAACTGCACAGGAACACGTTCGCTTCATTGTAGCATGGCTTCACCTTAAACTGTCTGTTGACGTTCTATTCAACTGTGACTGCCTGCAAAGTGGACACAGATCAGAGAGACACGCCTGTGCATTGTCATCTATTGTCCGCTGACCGCGACACTTCCAATTCTATAACCCCTCAATATCCATATACTATGCCCATGTTTCACTGTATTCATGGCCGCGCTGTGGCCGAGTAGTTAGACCCCTCGACTCTCACCATGGCGGTCCGGGTTCTATCCCAGGCGACCGCAAAGTGAGATTTGCGATGGACAGCATGGCGCTGGGGCGGGTTTTCTCCGGTATTTTCGGTTTCCCCCATCTTATTCCACCGGTGCTTAATCATTTCATATATAATCAGGGTCACCGCCTGCGGTGTCGCAAGTAATAAAAGCGGTCGTTAAACACCACACATCCATTTGAACAAAGTCCTGAAAGGTATGCCTTCTCAGTTTTAGAATATTCAGTAAATTCTATTTGTGTACATACTATTTTCATATTGCCACCTTACGTGTGTGACTTAATACTATTGAGTACGTTTGGTACAAAGTAAAATATGTGCAGGAACATGTGTCAGCGGACATTCAATTTAAAAAAAAAAAAAAAAAAAAAAAAAGGGATTTAAAGACTAATCTGTTTATTGTTAAAATAGTTATTCCCGCGCATTCCGCGCTTGACTCCGCATTGGTTAACATAACGTCTGCATGTGCGCATCTAACAGCAATGCCGTCACCTGAGTTGAACTGCTATCTTTGTTACATCAACCAGTGCATTGCTGAGCATCTAAGGGCCACTTTTCCGTATCACATTGTAAGAAACAATACTATTTCTATAAGTTAAGAAAAGCAAAATCCTGCATCAGCAGCGGTTGACCACATGGTGTTGAAAATAACATACTTCAATTTTCTGCGATAAGAGATAAGGTATAAAATGTATTATTGTAATATTAAATTGTAATGTTAATTCTTTATTATATCAACTTCAATGGTTTAGTGAAGGCAGGTAAAGCAAGACGCTTAATAACCGCGGAACTATACAGGATGTTAATGAACTACACCGAAATAATTCCAGCGATTGTAAACGTGACTAATATAAGCAACTTGAGATAGGCAATGCATGATCTGCGGCTAAACTTTACGCAGTTAATTGTGTTAAACTGACATCAGATGCTGATAAGTTGGTATTTAAAACAAGGTAGTTGAAATTGTTGCATTAGAATTGTCTTTATAACTGCTTCCCGAGTATAGAAATATCGAGTCTTAATAGTTCATTATTGGCATTCTCAAGATTTAATGCCCCAAAGATCTCTCAAATCTCGAACTAATCATCTGCTAGTGCGACACTGAACAGTGATTAACTGCCTTCTGGCATCATCTAGCCTAATCTAGTGGTATGTTGGTAAATGTTCATGTGGTCCAATAGTGTTTCGTAATTAAGAACATGAATATGATGGCCAACGCAAGGGGGGGGGGTCCAACTGTAGCTTGGGCAGCACGCTCTCCCACCCTCAACCCAATTGATTTCTTTTTCTGGGGTTATCTCAAGTCTCTGGTGTATGGAACCAAGGGCAGGCCATTCCCGCCTTCCCGCGCAAAACACTGTCACTGCTGACTGAGGGGCGTGACGTCACTGAGAATACAACGCAAGAGCGCTTACACGTGAATGTGCGTAATGCAATATTATGATTGCACATTATTAGATAAGATAAGGCACTGATGCATGCAAATTCCACAATCCTTCTAATGAAATAAACGAGGTGCAGTTTCTTATGAGCTATTGTAGTTATTGGCTGTGTCTTTTGTCGTAACATTATGAGTAAAAGTAGAAACCACTGCGCTGTTGCTGAATGCAAACATGCTTCGTATAAAACTACGAATGTGATTTTCCATTGTTTGCCTAAAGATCGAGAACTACAGCGCAAGTGGGTTTTACGCTGTAAATGGGCTGATCCGGTTAATGTGAATAATGCAAGGATTTGTCCCGATCACTTCCTGCCCGAAAACTATGAACGGGATTTAAAAAACGAGCTGTTAGGTTTGCCGCTGAAAAGAAAATTAAAGGGCGACGCTGTACCGTCATAGAAAATTACTAATTGGCATGGGGATGTATTCGAGGCGGAAGTAGCAAGTACCAGCAAAACCAATTTGCAGGTAATTATCAGATACACATTCCATTTATGTATTTGTTTCTATGTGTACACTGAGTTTATTCGCTCCTTTTTTATAAGAAAAGTTTGATGCGTGGAATAATAATAATAATAATAATAATAATAATAATAATAATAATAATAATAATAATAATAATAATAATAATAATAATAATAATAATTAATAATAATAATAATAATAATAATAATAATAATAATAATAATAATAATAATAATAATAATAATAATAATAATAATAATAATAATAATAATAAATAATAATAATAAAACTGTTTTTATTAATAGGCAATATCAGAAAGGGATCGCCGTTGCGAAGTTAGGACCGTGCGAAAGAGGGCGCTGTCTACTGTAGTATCTTTATCTCCCAAAAATAAAACAAATTTGACCAGACGACCAGCACGGAGGTAGCTGACCACTTTGTTGTTGCTGAAGAGGAAATAATTAGACTAAAGTCTCAGATGCAAGCCCTGAAGAAAGAAAAAAGTGTTTTGAAACGGCAGAACAAGGTACAGAAGTAATATTTTGTAGATTCCATGGACAAAGTGCTGCGAAATGTAATGGAGTGATGCAAAACTTAATTTCTATAATAAGTTCCAAGTTTCCCAAAATTCATCACAAAGTGATCTCTCTTAATGTGAGGACAAGAACCTTCATTAGAATTAGGCACTTAAACAAAAGAGCGAAGGCAGAAATGATCAGGAAACTTGCAGCAAAGAAAAGTCTTCAATGGGTTGCTTCGTCATTTTCTTGAGCTACTCTGATTAAGTACATATGAATAGTAACATGTTTTAAACTCTTAATACAACTGCTAGAAATAACCTTCATTATAATACACAAGTGGATGTTTATTCCTTCCGATTTTACACGTAGCAGAGCTTAAATAACACATACCGAGGGGCTAGTGTTTAACTCTCGCGGTTGAACTGTATTCTCAGTGACGTCATGCGCGTTAGCCAATGGCACCGCGACTCTCCGGAATGGCCTACCTGAGTAGTCTAGTTGCCTTGGTATGGAACATCTATTACCTCAGAAGATCTAACTGCCCGAATAATTGCAGTTGTGAAGTTATTCGATACACATGGAATGTTGGAGAGTACGACAGTCGTTCCATCGCCGCTGTCAACATGATATTGAAAACGCAGGTCACCATTTCGAACAGTTCCTCTAAAACTAACGTAAAGTGTTCCACTTACTGTTCATTTTATGTTAGTCGTTCAGCTTTTAAACCAACCCCCATTTATACGTACAGCATGTTAAAGTATTAAGCAGGATTTAACCTTTGTTAGAAGGAATTATAATTGCATTGACAAGGTGAAATTGCTCCTTAAAATGCGTACAGTTATACGAGAATTAAAGGCTTAGACAACATATTAAAAAAAACAACCAACCAAACAAAACAAAAACAAATAAAAAACGATAAAGAGGTGAAGGAAATTCGAACTTGTTTTTTGAATTAAAAGCTAATGTCATAGCTATTGCGCCAGAGTGCTCCGACATGTCTTCATTTTCGTGTGTTGTGTAGTTGTATCATCATTAGCAGTAGCGTACTGGCACTTCAGAAACTTTAGCCGTAACTTCCACATCTGATCCAACAGGCCGTAAGTCTCGGATCTCAAATTACTTTGTGTAAGAAATCTCCACTTGCTCTGAAAATATTTCGGTATAGTTCATTAACATCCTGTATTGTCGAAGAATACGGAAGAATTAAAACCACCAGCCAATGCAGTGAATTTCCGTCACGTGCTTGACACATTTAATTCTTACAGTAAATAGACCACAGATTTACCGAAGATTACTAATTTTAAGTTAGATTTTCATTTATTTCTATACTGGGTGTTCATTTTTAGATCCTTCGACATGGAACATCACCACGGACTGGCGATCCTTCAGTTTCAACAAATGTGGGGGAGGTATTCCTACATAACAAGCGCCTAGGTCTAATATTTACGGAGAACGTAGTTCGGTTATCCAAACGGGTTCGGTTCCCGCCTTGGGTGTATGTGGTTATTTGTATACTGTATTTGTGTAAAGGGTACAGAAAACAAAGAATAATCAAACGGAAACAAACAAACGGTGAAATAAGGAAAGGAAATATAGGTATATATTCGGGGGAAAAAAAACTTTCAGTAGAACGCGCAACAAGTTACTTCCGATGATTTATTGGAAGACCTTCCTACAGCGAAATTGAAAGTGAAACACATGTTAGCGCATTAGCATTATTGGCGCATTGGCATGGTCGTCGGTAAAGTTTTAAAAACGTAGTACATGCCTATTAAGGAGAGGGGGATGCAACAACAAAAAATGGCTACCTGAATAACGTCCAAGGAAAACACCTAGCAATATTCATCATTTTGATCTAAATTTGCATACCTCTGTCATTTATGTGACATATAATTAAGTAATAATAAACAATTGTAGTTGCCTTTTTAACGTTTATTTTAAGAATGTATCGAGATTTCCCATGAAATTCTGGATACTGTCCAGAAAATCATTAGTGCAGTGATTCATATCGCACTGATATCCCCCTTCATTCGGGTTCGAAAACAGCATTCCGACATTGGTTCATATTATCGCATTAGCCCTCTACCTCATCTTACTCAAAGATCAGAAGACTTTTTCCCGTATCATACCGTCAGGTTCTAAGGACGCGCTCATTTATAAAATCATGTAAGTTCTGAAACAGTTGCTAGGGAACAGCTCCAAATAAATAAAAAAGCACTCAAATTCAGTTGAGCACCCACTGATCCAGCTATCGATGCTGATAGAAATACCACAGTCAACGTCGTTAGCTGGCGCCACGCGAATGTGCATTTCTAGGTAACCGTAGACTCGCTTCCAAGAGTGACATCATAGTTTGTAAAGGAAAGGTACACTTAAAAAGAACACGGTGTAGTGCTCAGACTGTTTTAGTTTTCATTATAATACAGTTATTTTGCCTTAGTGTGCTTTCTTAATTCTGTATAGGTAAGTTTTCATTTACTACTAAAGAGTATGAACAGGCTTTTTTTCTTTCCGGAATGGAAAAGTTGTACCCCGAAACCGAGACACACTACGCTTGAAAAACCGTTTGCGGTTTTACGAGATGCCCGCGAAAGAAGTTCGAAGTGTACTGTACCAACTGGGAATATACGACCATTGCATTAAGATGACTTAGAAGTACTGACGTCAAGAGCAGACAAACTGATGGGAAAGGCTGAATAAGTATGAAGACCCCCAACGAGTGAGCCTGCACGTAACATATTAGTATGAAAATTGCCAAAATAATAGTTCAAATAATGCCATTAATTCTAAACTGTAAATCGTTAGACATTAAGAAATGCTTGTTTTTGAAAATAACTAATGTTTTGAATCATCCTATGCAATATATAGTTTAACAGCCTTTATTTCGAATGATCCCATGTAGGACTGCGCAAAGTACTCAGAGGGGTTTCTTAGCTCTTCTATGAATCCAAAGTCCTCTTATTCTTTAGCTCTCGTCTATCCACGTTGTTCCATTGTTTTTCTTTGGTTTTTCCTCTTGGTCAACTTGCCACTTATGCACCTTTATTCTAAAGACGTCGCTGTCTAGGATATCCTGCCAATTTTAAATCATTTTTTGCTTCACTAATCCATTTCATAGTGTCCACTTGTGCTTTACTTCCATTTTCGTAAAATTTCATTATTTATTTTGTGAGCCTATTTGAAGTTAAATCGTTTAATATACCCGCAAAATTTGAACCTCTTAATATCACTACGGATGTCTGTATACTTTATATTTCCGGTTTACTTCTTAGTCTGTATTTTTCACCTACAACTTGACCTAAAATGTTTCTAATGTTACGTTATTTTTTCTATATTTTCGTTATCTGCTTTTCTGTTCAAAATAAATATTTCTGCTCCGTAGAGGCACTCTCGTTTAGTTACAGTGTTATAGTGTCTTAATTTTGTATATTTAGACATGCATTTTTTATTATATATATATATATATATATATATATATATTTGAAAACCGATATGCTGTTTCCATTTTTGGCACCTGCTTTTGTTTGCTTTAGTTTCGATTCCCTTTTCCTCAGTTATTTCCCCAAGATGTTTAAATTGTGAAACTCTTTAATTTTTACACTTGGTTTCCATGTATTTTGGTGCATTATTATTATTATTATTATTATTATTATTATTATTATTATTATTATTATTATTATTATTATTATTATTATTATTATTATTATTATTATTATTAATTATTTATTTATTTAATTTCAGTTCTCCGTTATTGATGACCCTTTTAATATTTTTCCCCGCTCCGCCACCACAATAAAAGTAATCTCATTCTGCCGTTCTACACAAACCTTGTGTAAATTGACACTTTAAATTTTCTTATAAAACGCGGGACTCGACATTGTTAGTCGCCATTGGAATATATGGGATAAATGCGATGTAAGATCTCCTTGTGGTTTACTGGAAAAATGCAAGTTAAATGGGTACTATGTAGTCCTACTACATGTTAGAGCAACAGTGCTTAGAACGGAAGTTTCGTCGTTCAAATCCCGGCTTGTGCATTTAATTTTTCAGTCTGATTCTATTTTTCAACCTCCGTTTACATGGACGTTGACAGGTTTTCTTTCTTTCTTTCTTTCTTTCTTTCTTTCTTTCTTTCTTTCTTTCTTTCTTTCTTTCTTTCTTTCTTTCCTTTCATAGCAGGTTAAGATGAAATATCTAAACAGGCTATGGTAAACTTGTTTTGGAAATTGAGAATTTTTATAAGTTCCCCTGGCTCTGCAAGACAGCCAATATCTAGATAATTTGCAAGATGTGAGAAGGAAATCCTCAGTACCGTTAATACAAAAATGCTTGAAACAATGCATGTAACAATCAGTTTTAGATATTTAATGAGTAAGCATTAAGTACGTAAATTTGTTAGCTTTCTTGAATTGCAGGACATTTTTACTGACCGTCGAGGTTGTAATCTTTCTGCAAATAATAAAGGCGTATGAAAGAGGTGACCTCAAGGTATAAATAATATGAAAAGTTTAATGAGACTTAAATAATTCGATATTACTTTTGGGATTCGCACTACGGATCTTCGACTACCGTACTATCCTCTTCAAGTTTGAGCCACCATGGTGAGATGCCCATATACGCATTAAAACACCTCATCTGATTTAATCCGGTTGAGCCTAATGTTGAGCACTGACAACAGAAAAAGCAATAATGTATCATTTGTGTTAGTGCCTAAGTATTTAAATATCGATTGTTTTTTGTAATTTACGTCCTCCAACGTTGTCATCGGACGATGAATGAAATGGGTGAAATGACGCTCAAAATGGGTCCGGGTTCCATGGAGCTTAGTTACCTGACATTCGTCTATCAGGATAAGGGAAACCTTATCCAGGTAGCTCTCCCTAACCGAGATTCGAACTCGCGACCTCTTGAGCGTGAGGCAGACATGCTACCATCTACGCTACCGAGGCGGGCAAAATATCGATAATTATATAGCAAAGGTAAATGAGTCATAGGTTTTTTCGTTTCAAGGAAATAATTTCCTTATTTCCCCCCTTCGCGGCGCATGTGCCCAATATAAAGTATGTACTAGGTATATTCCGACTTACAATTGTCAAATAAAGGCAGCTAAACTAATGTATAAATGAGAAAATATAAAAGTGAATTTTCGTATGAAACTGAAGCTATTCTTTTCTAAGATAATTATTTAAAACTAGTTGTGCAATATTTAATAAAACAAGCAATAAAATAAACACAAAATAGAATAATACACTATTTAAAGCGCCCATATAATTTTGGCTTTACGATGATAGTTTAATTTTTAGTCTAAATTGCCGCGTGCAAACTAAAACGCTTCCATTCTTTAAACTGCTTTTTCATACCATCATTATCAGTTACAACCTGAGGACCTTGTCCGACCCTATTGTTAAAACGTACCTAACAGAAATGCTTTCCGATGTTATTGATGCCTCACCCAACATACCTATTGTTTGTGCTGCGACAAGGTTACAGTACGCAGAAATCCTGCGTAATACTTTTATTCGTATCTTAACGTAGTAAGTCTATAAGTAATTAATACATTTCGTACGCCATAACAAGAAACATGTCCCGGGTTCGATTCCCGGCGGTGAGGGTGGGGATTTTTCTCCGACCAAGATAATTCCCCATCTTCCCCAGAGTCTGGAAGTATGAATGAGAGTGTGAATGTGTGCGTGATGTAATGATTAAAAACCAAAAAGATAACGAGTTAACACCTTCTGTATGTTCCAAAGGAGAACGGCCGCCGATATGACCAAAGTAGTTAAAGGGGTATAAATGGGACAAGCAAAAAACAAAAAAACAAAAAAAAAAAAAAAAACAAAAAACATGTGCCGTATTAACTAGAAAACGTCTAATTGAGCTAAATATTATTGGACAAAGCTTAGTGGGTAATAAAATGGAAGTGAGTAAATTTTAAGTGCGGTTCAAATGTATTGACATTGGCCAGGTGTTACCTTCCATCAGTCATAGTTTCAGAACATATAACCGAGCGGGATGGCTAAGGGGTTTCCTCTGTGGCCCGCATTCGGGAGGTCCGGGTTCGATTACCGGTTTTTTCGGAGGTTTTATATAATTGTAATTTACGCCCTCCAACGTTAAGTGGGTGAAATGATGCTCAAATGAGCATAGAGGGTCCAGGGTCCATAGAGCTTAGAGTTACCAGACATTCGTCTTTCAGGATAAGGGAAAACCCTGGAAAAAACCCTATCCAGGTAACTCACCCTGACCGAGATTCGAACTCGGGACCTCTTGAACGTGAGGCAGACACACTACCACCACGCTACCAAGGCGGGCTCGCCGCGAATGTTGGTTAGGTTAATTACATCCCCGAATTTCCTGTCCCTCCATTTCATCTCCATTATCATCTCTCATCTGATGGTCTCTTTGGTCTACGGGTGTCTCGGCGTTGCATGGCAGGATGATATGATCCTGGTAAAACTTCCTTCTCCGGTAGGACGGTCTCCGGTCTTCGAACCCAGTTTGTTGGTCCGTTTCCGGAGCACAGTAGGCTGGGATGCCGGTTATGCTGGTCTTCTGTGGACTTTCCAACTCCAGTGGTACAGTATTGTGCACTGTTGTGGCTCCTTGAGACGTGGCTCTCTGTCTCCTCTCGCCTCATCCTTCCTCCCGGGAATGCCCCACTTGGGGGCATAGGTGCTATGGACCAAGTGCCGAATTCAGTCCATTTCAGAACATATAACCCGGGAATGCTCATATTTGTTCTGTCGGCACCATTTTCTCTCGCACTTTCTTTAAGTGAACTTGCCATTTCACAAGGTTTTAACCTTATTAATTATTCCTGCAATTAGCCCTATTATCTCCTGCGTTAATATCAGATCGTCGTTTACAGGGGCGAAGCGTGGTATGACATTAATGGAAGCATTACCTGTGTATACAGGAACAAGTTTCGAACCCATGTCCACGAGCTGCAGATAGAGAAGCCGCTTCCCTAAACATCACGCCACGCTTTTTTTAATATTTACGTCGGACGATGAATGAAATATGTGAACAGGTGCTCAAATGAGGCCGGTGACATGGAGCTTAGTTACCCGACATTTGTCTATCATGATAAGGGAAAACCCCGGAAAAAACCTTGTCCAGGTAATTCACCCTAACCGAGATTCGAACTCGGGACCTCTTGAACGTGAGGCAGACACGCTACCATCAACGCTACCGAGGCGGGCACACCACGCTTTGCTACTGTTTTAAAGTACGCTGTTTTTGTGCTACTCTGTAAGCTGACATGTTATGAATAGACGCCTCTTAAGGCAGAAGCGCCGTGCACTAGCGTATTGGCTGTTTGTCAGCTGACACTTCAGTTTCTGCGCAACTAGCAAACGGCCTTCCTAGTTCAGTTAACGTGAGCTTGCTACTTTGCGCAAACCATCGGTACTTAACCTCTGCGTCTAATGTGTTAAAAAATGTATTTAAAAACTGGAAAGGGAAAGAAATGTTTTTCATTTTTGAAAGAGCATATTTTCGAAATGTTATCCTGCGTGGTCTATGGGTAACATGCTGGCCTCTGGTTCCGAGATCGGGAGTTCATATCCGGTGGAGTGAGATGAATTTTTTTCGGGCGTAATAATTCTTAGTATGGCTTCCTTCGAAAGGAATGTAAAGCCAGTGGCACGTGTCGTAGATTTACGCCATGTAAAAGAACCACAAGTCTCACAGAGACCTCTGACCAAAATTAAGCGTCCTTTCACATCCATAAATAAAAACTCAATTTCAATTTTGAAGTGCCATGTGGCTCATAAATTCGGTGAGAAACAAATGCTTCAATTTTGAAAGCATTACTAAAATTGTTCATTATATACAGTCTTGACTTGCTTTTTACTACAATGGTAGTATTATAATGCACAAGATTTAACTTGGCACTTTTTGCACTATCCTTGTCTAGCGCCTTGTCTAGCGCAGGTGCTGGGTTTCCTTCCTTGAAATGGTCAGTCCCTATTAAAGCCCTATTGTATTCCCTAATTACCTACTGTGTATGAGGGTAAGCACAAGCAGGCATCAGTGGTGGAAGTATGGGTTGTGTTGCAAATGTGAAAAATGTATTTAGAATTTGAGAATTTTGCAATTATTTTAAACATACTGTTGGGAATAGTGCTTTTCTGTGTTAGGTCTAGGAGGCGTGGGAAGAAAGGGAAAAGCTATAAGATCATATGACAGGGAAATTGTGATTAATGTCCATAAATTTTTATAAACGAATGCGATGTCATAAAGTGCAGAAAGCCAACTATATCTGTGTCGAGCATCATGAAATTTAGATGTGTAAAGAACTCATGCGGGCCTACCTTGGTAGCGTAGATGGTAGCATGTGTGCCTCATGTTAAGAGGTCCCGAGTTTTAATCTCGGTCAGGGTGAGCTAACTGGATAAGGTTTTTTCTGGGATTTTCCCTTATCCTTAAAGATGAATGTCGGGTAACTAAGCTCCATGGCCCCTGGGCTCATTTGAGCATCATTTCACCCATTCCATTCATCGTCCGATATGACTTAAAGTTGGAAGACGTAAATTTAAAAACAAACTCATGCGGAGGAAAACTTCTGACAGAATGGCCAGACGTTGTGCCAAAAGATTTTCATTTCTAAGAAAAATGAAAGAGATAAGAGTTTCTGGTACTCCTATTATTTAGTTAGATGAAACATGGATCAATATAAATTATACAAAAACAAAGTATGGAAAAGTGAAGAGGACGATTTTGAATTTCCACTATGCATCCCAATAGGCAAAAGCCAGCGTGGGGTGTGTGACAGGTTTTATTCCCAACGCTCTTTCGAGTTTTAAATGAAAATCAAGCAAAGACTGTACTGAAGAAATGGATAGTGAAACATTTAAAAATTGGTTTTAGTTGTTACTCAACATTCCCCCCAATAGTGCTGTAGTAATAGACAAGCACTCATCATTATACTCAAATCAACAAGGCTCTGATATCGTCACTTAAATCAGGCATGCAGTCATGTCACTGTGGCAATAATATTGATTATGATCCGGATTCCACCAATGCAAAGTGTCCAAACAAATCTGGCAGAGAGCATGTGAACATGCTGAAAAAGATAGAACAGTTTTATAGGAAGAATGATGCATTAATAGATGAAATTAGTGATAGTTTCATAGTTAATTTAGAAGATGATTCAGATAGGAAACATACGGAACATTTTGAACTTTCTGACAATGAAGAAGGGGAACAGGGACCAAATTTGGAGGACGAAGAAGGATCATCTGCCACTAATGTGTTTGCCCTGCCTGGCAGGCCATGAAAGAAGGGTGGCTTAGAAAGAATCATGAGTATTTCTTTCTCTTTCTAAAATCCAGGGGCCAAGTTAAATCTTGTGCACTATTAATATATTATACATCTCCACTACTTGTACACTTAAATATGGTTTTAATATATTCTCAGGCATGTTTATCAGTTGGCTAAAGCATTGAACAAACTGATCTGTGGTTCATTCTTAGTGATTGATGGGTTCAAAATTCCACTATGATGCTGTCAAATCTGATAAATGATGCAGTGGGTGCACACGAAATAAAGTGATTGGTTTGTGTGGATACTGACAGGACTTGAGTAGCATTATAGTGAAATACTTGCATTGAATACTACTATATGCAAATTGTATAGCCATTGCAGTAGCTTAAATGGAACTACTAAAATGAATAGCAATAAAGAATATAAATTTTTCAGCAGAGCAGGTTAACGCTACCTCCAGAAATTGTGAAATCAGCTGTCCATTTAATAAGCAGAATATTCTTTATAAAGATTCTCCAGAACGTTTAAAAAAATTGTATCTCTAGCAGACGTGTGTGTCCTTCTGTGCAACCCATGTTAGTAAAACTCTAATACTGTAGTAAGAAACCTCAAGGTGGAAGTGTAAAGGAGAAATTTAGAGGTGTATACATCCAATTGAACAGAAATTCCGGTAGCCACTGCAGCCCATTGAACACCAATGTCTGCTTAGATAAAACTGCTGTTTAGTGACAATTTAGTCTCAGTAACTGACTGTACTCAACAAATGGTTTCCCAAATACAATATTCATCCCAAACAGCCTAACTCTACAAAGAAGTGATGGTAGGTGCTACTAAATTGCATGTTCTGCACATGCAGAGTTACGGTGGTGGCGTGGTATGTTTACATCTTGAACTGTTGATAAGCATGGGATATGAGTACTTCATGAGTTATCTAAATAATTTTTCCTGGGGTTTTCCCTTATCCTGAAAGAAGAATGTCTGGGAACTCTAAGCTCTATGGAGCCTTTACTCATTTGGACACCATTTCATTCATTGTCTGATATGACTTATAATAGAGGACAAATTAAAAAAAAAGTTTCCTCTTAGCTCTCTCTTTCTCTGTCTGTGTATCTCATACCAAAAGTAGAGTGATAAAGATAACAATTATGCCTAGTAAATAATAGAAATGGTGATATATATTGGCTAAGATTTTATATTGTAAGTAGATACTTTTGCTCCATCTAGACCAGAACCACATTGACATGTTTTTCTACTTTGCTACTGCCCACAGTTTAAAGACAAATACGTAAAATAATGTATTTTTCACAACATATTAAATTGCATTTTCATAGCTGTTTTAAAATAATTGTCCTGAAAAGAAGATGCATTGAAGAAATAGTCTTAAAGGAAACTGACCAAAACTACTTAAAACTTACTGGAGAAACAAGAACTGTCATCGTGGCTCAGTGGTTAGACCGCTTGGCTCTCACCAAGGCGGCCCGGATTCGATCCAGGCAACCGCAAAGTGAGATTTGTGGTGGAAACACGGCGCTGGGGCGGGTTTTCTCTGGGACCTCCGGTTTCCCCCGCCATCTCATTCCATCGGTGCTCCATCTTCACCTCATGTATCATCAGTGTCACCGCCTGCGGTGCCGTATGTAGTAAAAGCAGGCATTAAACACTACACATCACATCTTAACATAGGCATAATGTTACTATCTACATTTTATTTTGCTGTGGTACAAAAAATAAATATTTATAGCATAAACACAATGAATATAAATTTTAAAAATTTTAGTATACCACAGTTTTAAAATGGACTAAAACATAAAGTAATTTCTTCTTGCCCCATACAGATTTCCCTAAAAGTTGATTGCAAATGTTTACTTATGGATGCAATGAAAAAATCTGGCACAGTCCCGTCTGTAGCTCTAGTTCGTGTATTTAGATGTGACCTTCACTCCAGCTATTTCTCCAAAATCTGTTTGAGAACATGCACAGTGTATGAATTAAGACTAAACTATATTCTACAATGTGAGTAACTATATTACTTGGAAAGAATTTCCAACAATCAAGAATTACCTTTGCATTCTTTGCTGCTCTATTTGCATCTGGAAGCTGAGTTATAATCTGATGGTCAATTTTTGTTGGAACAGCTTTGTATTTGAACCATTTTTTCCATCTTTACTGTTATACATTTTGCAGTTTCCTGTTTTTGTATTTTTAAAGTGCTGCAGTGTAAGAGTTGTCAGATAGTTATGCAGCTGTTTCAGATTCCTCAGGTTCAGATTGAGCATCAGATTAAGAGCTTAGACCAGTGATCAGCAGCAATGTGCACTCTCAAGCCGACGTCTCTTACCCACATGCACGTTAATGCACTTGAAACTGTTGACGGGTAAGCAGCGGTGTGGTGAGGTTGTTTCCGTAGTGTGATACAACTCCTTAGTTATGTTCAGAGACAATCGAAGCATACAATGTTCACATGTATTTAAATAAGTATATTTTATGTAATTACATCCAGTTATTCAGCCGTTTCTTTTAGGAAATTAATAGGCTAACATAAATATATATTTACTCTAGGCCAGTCTTATTAATGCTTGCATAGAACAACTAAATAATAATAATAATAATAATAAATAAGGGTCAAATAGAGAAGCTCGAATTAAAAGAATGGAAAATATTAAGAAAGATAATAGGACCAAAATTTCAAGATAAGATGATATACATAAAGAATGAAACTCTCTACAAGAAAATTGAAAAACTCTGAGATACTATGCGAAAAAGGAGGGTAAATTTGTATGTTCATCTTCTCAGAATGAACTCTAGCATATTAACTAAACAAATCTTGATTTCTTCTATAACCGTAAAACAAAAACTAGCTGGTTTAAAGAAGTTAATTGGTGGAAATTAATCATTTCTTCGCACTAGCCATATATAGGCTAAGGTTTTGGATGGTGAGAGTGAACTTGAAAAGTTCAATGCCATGCCTGGGATTTGAACCCTGATCTCCTGGCTTCCATCCAGTCGCTCTTTACCCATTGAGCTACCATGGCCAACGTACTGTACTGACATTTACATTCTCCAATTGACTCATATGTATATATTTTCCCAGTAAATCACTAGGGGCTCAGGTATCCGAGATACACCGCTTGTGGCGACTTACTGTTGTAAGTACTTAAATCCCAGGCTTCACCTTTAAACTCTTATTATATAAGTTAATTGGTGGAAATTAATCATTTCTTCACACTAGCCGTATATAGACTAAGGTTTTGGATAGTTTATTATTATTATTATTATTATTATTATTATTATTATTATTATTATTATTATCACAACAGACAACACAATAACAACCGTACTGTAATTGTCTGCTGGTGTCCCATAACTGCTCCAGCACTGTGATTCGTTTATCACCTAATTTGTCGTAATCCCTAGCATGACAAGTGTCATAGTGGTGCTGGAGATTATATTTTTGTATCACATTCAGGACCTTATTGTATATTCAACATCGTGCAGCATTATCAAATGGTGTAAAAAATATGCCTGCTCCTATGAAGGGTTAAATAACGTAGGAGTAGAGGACCTTCGTGAAAATGTAGCCATCTTGTACACAACATCCTACACAAGTAACTAACAAGCCTATACTGATCACCCCACAAGCTAACATTTTGCCTCTCCCTTCCAGCCTCTTCTGCACTACAGTGCATTTGCTGGTGCACTGCTTACCCAATACCCAATTTAGCGTATTGTGAAGACCACTGGTTCAGACCATCTATGTGTACATCATCAAGCTCTTCCTCAAACCACTTTAGAAGCTGTTCTTCTGAAGGCATGTTGATAACTGAAAATAGGTCATTATAAAGGTAGTCATCAAAAATTAGAAGAAATAAGGAGAAATAAATACAGAAATATAATTCATGGTGCTGCAGCTGACCTTTCTCATAGGCAGGGCAGCAGGTGCTGAACATATTCATAAATATACATAGCTCTGCTGTGTTAGCATTAGTCAGTTATCGATTTCATTTCACCTACTACCCAGGAAAGCAAATACAGGTGCCTTATCTTATGTCACGTTTGCCAACTACAGAGTGATGTTACGCGATAACTCCCAGGTTAGAAGAAATCTAAAAAAGGACATTGCTTATACTAATACCCTCTCACTAGCGTTCGCTTTGTATTTATACACTAAATTCTGCTTGAATGGTAATTAGAGATAGCAGCTTAGGCATTGCAGTTATACAGCTCAGGTCACCCGAATGCAGGTGAAAATCAGTTGTAAAATTGTACTGCACAGACATACAGACAAGAAAGCAACTTCATAAAAATGTTTTGCAAAGAGGAAAGAAATTCTGTAATGACAGAATCTTCATTGTTAAGGTAATTTTTGTGGCATTAAATCTAGTGTATAGTTTTATCATGTTCTCTGTTAGGCAGCATAATCAGAGTTATTATTTTCCCTTTAATATTCAGGCTTTAATTCTGGTTTATTATGTACCATATCCTTTATCTGCTTCTTCAGCTATTAAGCCATAGTTTTTATTCTTACTGTAGTATTTCTGACATGATTTGGCACCATTTGAACTCCTTATGTATAATTACAGAATGCTTAAACTTCTGTTTCAGGGTGTTGTCTGGCAGTGGGCATGAGCTGTATTTCCCTTGTCCTTTCATAAAGTGCCTCTGCTATACACACCTGAGGATGCTGACACTGGAAGAAGGTGCTGAGACAGCATTGTCTCAGTGTGCTGAGCTTACACTAGATGATGATCCTGAGAATGGTCGCCTTCCAGATGTGGTTGTAGAGACAAAAATGTTACCTCATGATGGACCCCATTCATCGGAGACTTACATCTCAATTGCTATTCAGGTGTTTATACCTTTCCTAATTGCTGGCTTCGGAATGGTTGGAGCTGGATTGGTTCTGGATGTAGTTCAGGTAAGTAATGCTGTATACATGAATTTTATTAAATAACATTTCAGTGCAATTGTTTGCCCATTGACAGTGGTATTCCTTTAAGCAGTGAACAACTGAAACTCTGAGATGCAGAACACCACAAGTCTAGTGACTATTTTAATTTTGTTTTAAGTTATACAAACTGTGGGAGTTACCAGTTGTAGAGCCAAAATTAAAGAATTATACAAGGTAAGGCAATAAAAAACCAGATTCATGGTCTAACTGATTTATTGAAAAAAAAAATCAGTCAATTTGTCCCCTCTAGTGTAGTTCCCTCCCTGGTTCCTACACTACTATAGGTCAGTGTTCTACTCTCCTCTTAATCATGGAAATGGTAGGAAATGAGTAAAAAATGAGGTTTAATTCCTTTATTATCTCACCTCATGGTAGTATTCAAAATCATTGTTCAGAATTGTTACATCATGATGAGAATAGGGTAAGTTTCTGTAACATAATTTTGAGGAATGTTAATACTGACCAACTATTAGCCAAGGCAAGACTGGTGAACAAAAGATATGTGGTTCAAATCCTACCCAGGACCATTTTCCTTGAGAATTTCAGGCTTTCCTCATTTACTGGCAAATGCTTGGGAGATACACGACTTACTATCATAAGTACTTGAGTCCTAGGCTTCATCATTTAACTCTTATTATTTTAGTTAATTGATGGAAATTAATCATTTCTCCACGCTAGCCGTACATAGGTTAAGGTTTTTGATAGAGTTAACATGAAAAATTCAATGATGAAGCCTGGGACTCAAGTACTTACGATAGTAAGTCGCCACAAACGGTGTTTCTCGGATGCGAGAGCCCCTAGTGGTCTACCGGGGAAACATATGAGTCAAATGGAGAATTTAATGTCAGGACGGCACGTTGGCCATGGTAGCTCAAAGGTTAAGAGCGACTGGACGGAAACCAGGAGATCCGTGGTTCAAATCCCGGCCATGGCATTGAATTTTTCATGCTGACTCTATCTATCAAAAACCTTAGCCTATGTACAGCTAGTGTGGAGAAATGATTAATTTCCATCAATTAACTAAAATATCTATATCAAATTTAAATTAAATGCATAAATGTTGTTATAAGCAAAATTATCCATAGTAACCTAGGTAATTAATAATAGTAATTTTGCTTATATATATATATATATATATATATATATATATATATATATATATATATATATCTCAAATTTTAAAAATCAAAGGTTGCTTGAATTTCAAAAAACTTGATGAAATTATCATCAAGAAACAGTCAAAGTGGGTTACTTGTTGCTAAACTAGAAGTTTGTTGAAAAATTCACCGTTGAAGTTGAAAATATTTTGATCCAAACAGATTGATTATGTGTGATTGGAGGAATTTAGTAATAGTAATAGTAATTTATTTCCTTTTACGTCAACAAATGGAAATACAAAATCAAGATTACAATTATAAAATCCATACTGATGCCATATATTCCTAAATCCTGAAAATCCTATCATGTTATGTTGCCCACCATTGAATAGTAATTCAGCCCCCATACACCTAACCCTAGGTTTTTGTGTAATGGAGGCCCTCTGCTCCTTTTTACACTTTCTGCCATTTCACCTATCTCACTCTACATTTTTCTCTTAATTGTTCTTAGCCATCTCTCTTTAACTTTCCCTAAATAATTCCCTATATTTCTCCTGTTCTTTTCTCCTTTTACTGACAATATTTTTCTAATTACTACTTCACCCCCCAAACTGTCCCATTTACGTAGCCAAGCCTGCTCTCTCCATATCTTTGTTTGACTACAATTTAATATACAATGGAAATCTGCATTCTCTTCTCCACACAATGGACATTTATCTAGCTCCCTCTCTTGACCTATACCTTTCAAGTTTCTCACTCCTGTTCTCGCCCAAGCAAAACCTTCTCGCCCTAACTTACTACATATATCTATATATCCTTCCCTCCCCCAGGTTATTTTTATTTCTCTATATAATCTTAGTGAGCTTTTGTCACTTATATTGGCAAAAATATCTTGTCTGTCAATATCTTCTAATCTTAGTTTAACCTCTTTCCAGAAACCTCTATACCCATACTCTGCATTTATCCAAGAATGACCCATACCTATCTGCTTCAACAAGTCGTACATTTTATGTGCCCAAGACCCAACCCAGTTACTTCTCTTTTGAATATGAAAACATCCTTTAATTATATTGCCATCTTCCAAGTTAGTGATTCTGTATAGATATTTCATTGCCCTTGACAAGATTTTAATTTTAGTAGAATGCCTGCCTAGTTCTAATTGTGCTGCCCCATTAGGTGATGCTATTGGTAATTCCAATATGTATTTACAAAAGGATCTATGCACTATCAGTCTCTCTCCAAGCCTCATCTATTCCCCAAACCTCTGATCCATGTAACATTCTATTTTCTACTACTGCCGTATAGATCCTCTCCAACCATTTGACATTTATATCCGGTAGTTTACTGTAGCATGATCTTATCACTCTCATGGCCATTTTACCTTTTGCCACAGACATCTTTTTTTGTTCTTTCCAGCTGCCATCTGAACTCAACCTTGTACCCAAATAATCAAATCTCCTTACTACCTCTATTTCTTTTCTATTAACCTCCCATTTCTCATCCTTACGCAACCTGTATCCTTTTTTGAAGACCATAATCTTTGTTTTGTTTTCATTCTCTTTCAAACCCCATTTATTGCAATAAGAATTG
The DNA here is from genome assembly GCA_030765055.1 of Mantis religiosa. Classification (NCBI taxonomy): domain Eukaryota; kingdom Metazoa; phylum Arthropoda; class Insecta; order Mantodea; family Mantidae; genus Mantis; species Mantis religiosa. The sequence continues at coordinate 84,213,567 of CM060950.1, read as the reverse complement.
GCTGCCTCGATTGCTCTTCTCAGCCCTCCACTTGATATGGACCCAACTACTAGGTCATCTGCAAACAGTAGCCCCGGTATTTCTTTATTATTAATAACTGGTGAATGTACCCAACAACTTGATATCTCCTCTAAAATTCCATCGATATAACGATTAAATAATACTGGACTAAGTTTACATCCCTGCCGTACTCCTGCCTTACTCGATATAGATTTAGTTACTTTGTTGCCTGGTAGTTTTATACACAACTCATTCTCTTGATATATCATTTTAATTACTTCTATAAATGCCTGACTTATCCCCTTATTGCTTAATTTTATCCACAGTGCATCTCTATTAATTGAATCAAATGCCTTTTCTAGATCAATAAATATCATATATACCCTTCCCCTTTTATTGCTCAGATATTTCCGTACAATTGTTTTAATAATAAAGATGTTCGATGTTCTCCTGCCTGGTCTAAAACCTGCTTGGAACTCCGATAGTTTATTCTCCTTCTCAACCCAATTTTGCAACCTATTTGCTAGAATTCCCGTGAAAATCTTCCCTAGAATAGACAATAAACTAATCCCTCTGTAGTTAGCTGGGTTATTTTTATCTCCCTTTCCCTTGTAAATTGGCAATACCATGCTTGTCCTCCATTTCCTAGGAATTTTCTTTTCTTCCATTATTTTATTGAATAACTTTATCACTTTTTTCCTCCTAGTTTCATCGAGTGCCCAAGCCTTCCAAAATTCTCCTTGTATACCATCAATACCACTAGCTTTGTTAGCTTTTAACCTCTTTATTTGTTCACAAAATTCAGCATCCGAGATATGTCTATCTAATTCATTAATTATTTGCGGACCCCCTAACAAACTTCTTTCCACTCTGATATAATTATCTTGTCCTAACAGTGATTCAAAGTATGCACACCATTGATCTGCGCCTATATACTCATCTCTCCCCACATCTTTATATAGCCCTCTTATTATTGACCAAATTTTCTTAGTGTCATGTATTCTTGCTGCTTCATTTAGCATTCTGCCTATTTTCTCACCCCATTCCCTCTTTTTTTGTTCCATTAGACACCTGTATGCCCATCTCAAGATCAGGAAATTTTCCCTTTCCTCTTTTTCCCCTGATTGCCGCCAGTTCTTTAATTCCTGCGCTACTCTTGCCTTTGCCATCTGGCAATCCTTGTCAAACCACTGCCTACTGATGCCTTTAGAAACCCCCATTTTCATACCGGCCCCTGCCCTTTTAACAATATATTCCAGTGCCTCTAAGGCTTGCTCTATTTTATTCTCAGTTAAGCTTTGTACCCTCACTTGTAAGATTTTACTACTCTCTGAATTCAATTCATTAACAAATGTTTTATGCAACTCTTCTTTCCACTTATACACTTCCACCACACTGAGACATTCTTCCTCAAGCTTCTTCATACATTTGTTGCCTTCCCCTAACTCTAATCTTAATGGAAAGTGACAGCTTGATGTTAAAACATTCATAACTTCAAAATCTAGGATCCATTCATCAATTCCTACAGAATACATTAAAATATTTACCACACTTTGGCCATTTTTATTAGCAAATGTGAATTCCCCTTCTTTGTCACCCGCTTTCAGGCCATTACAGATCATAAGATTATTCTCCTCACAGAAATCTAAAAGTTTCCTCCCTTCATTATTGGTAACTTTGTCTTTGCTATGCCTAATCTCTATTTCAAGTTCCTTCTTAGCTTCATCACTTGGATTAATCCACTTAACCTGGTGTTCCCCTATTCTTGCATTTAAATCACCTACAATTATTATTTCAACTTTTCCATACTTATTTTCCAACACTTCTATACCCCAACCTAGTTTCCTAAACACATTTGGATCATAGAACTCTGATACAGTAGGTGGGTTATACACTGTAGCAATACAGACAGTTCCCCCATTTTGATACATGTCCCCTATGGAGATCTATAACACTGATCTGCTTGACAGTTCTTTTTCTTCTTTCACCTTAAGACATTTATCTTTCTTTATAAAACAGCCTAAACCCCCTGAAGCTCTGCCTTTCCTTTGGTTCTTCATCCCACTTATGCTATAAAAGTCAAATCCTGGAAGTATTACACTAGTTTTTTTCTCCAACTAGGTTTCCACAACCATTAACCCTTTCACCGATATTGACGTCATATGATGTCCAAGTTAAAATGCCCCAAACCGATATGGACGTGTATAGACGTCCTGCGCATACATGCATTTAATGCTTATTTAACGCCAATTATTTTAATCTTGCTGTTTTACAATAAATTTAAATTAGTTCTATAAGGAATGTAAACGTATCCTTAAAGGTTTCTTTTTGAATTGTACACCTCCAAACCTGGATAAACACCCAAGGGCACATCTGCAGATTCACACCAAATAATATTGGTTTCCTTGCGAACTTCTTTTTCGCAACACACTACACATTTTCGAAATGGTTACAAGTTTTTTGGGTGTGGGTGGTATACTTTTAGGAAAGTGTTTTCTCTCAAGTATGAGGGATGATGTGGTGAATTTTGTACCCCCTAGTATAAAGAGGCCTCTGAGTATTATAATACTCAATTAGGTTACGAGCTCTTTATACGCGCAAGTACAGGTAGATGAATGTCTTTTACAGCTCTGAAAATTACTAAACAACTGTGCATAGTTACATCCAGTGGTATAAAAATACTTTTTTTTTTTACCATTTAACTGTTTTCCGTAAAGAGGGATAGCTGGTAATAGCTGATCCGTATCACCCATATTTGACCCGCCATTTCCCCAAATAATGGAGTAGCTAACATGCCAGCTGTAGACCAGTACATGTCACTGCTACGTATGTCCTAAAGATCTCCTTCATAATCGTACAACAAATCTTCCAGATTTTCTACAGTAATATCAGAAGCCTGTACACATCATACCCAAGCTAATTTATTTGCTACATTACCGGGATAAGCCATGGTTAACATTGAAATTTAACAATTTCAAATGTGCCATACATTTAGCTCTTGATAGCTACAAGAAATCGCTCTGAACACAGAGAGAGTATAAATAACTGAAATACAGAGCGAAAACTGCTGCATAAGGCTACTAGAAACCTTGGTTGAGAAACACTGTAATAACGATGCTGACAGAATTTTCATTCCAGTGTGTGACGCAACATTTTCTCGTCATATTATCGCTTGGCATAGCATAAATAAACTAAACTTGAACCTGAGAAGTCGCTTGCGTAGCTATATACATACATACTATGGCTCGTATACACACAAAACAAAATGATTCACATATTAGGCGCGTTCGGCACAAAGAATGGCTTTTGCTACAGTGAAACAAAGTAGTGAAATTTCAACAATTTATTAATGTAGTCTCTACTTTATTGTTACTGTAGATTTATACTGCCTTTAATGAGTTTTAAACCAGTTTTTGTTTCGTTTAAATAACTTAATAAATACGGAAGATACGGAATTGTATTTATGATGCATTTTTACAGCATTTAACAATTTAAATATCCTGTTCTGTTTATTGGGTATCCGTTTCCGGCCCCTGAAGGGTTTAAATGGCCATCGGCGAAGCGGTTAATATTAGTAACAGTAACATCAAAATTAATTAAAAAAGCTATTTGAATTAAAATGAAATGATACTGCTGATTTATCTTCTTGTTTCAATTTTTTTTTAAATATATTTATTAGATCGTTCAGCAATAATGTATGCTTTGCAGATCTGAGAGAACAGATACAAAATAATTATAGAGTAATAACATTGTAGAGGTAGGGCAATGTGCCTCCTCTGAACTAAAACAAATGTGTTATTGCACTAATATAAATGTGGCACTGAACTAATAAAATGGTATACATACTTCCATAGTGAAAATTTACATAGTAGAACAGAAGAATAGAAAAGATAAATTGAAACAGTAAATTATTCAGAAGTGGAAGTGTCATCACTGTAAAGCAGGTCCTGTGGTAGTCGTCGCTTCAGTCGCGTTGGCCGGCAACTTCGGACACCGATGTTATGTGTCACAGCTCCTGGGACGTGGCGTAGATTGTAGAAGAAGCGTCGAGCAGTCTGTCAGATGAAATGGTGGAGAGGAAGAAGTCCCAGCTTGTGATGCAGCTGCTGGTTGCAGACAAACCAAGGAGCATTGGTGGCGATTCGCAAGGTGACAAGTACTGGCAGCCCCCCAGACCTGGCAGGCATAAGTAATAAGAGGTCGAACCAGAGATTTGTATAGGAGCAGTGAAGATTCTAAAGCAAGTGAAGTATGTTTGTGAAATAATGGAGACAGTTGTGAAACACGAGCGTATGCAAGGTTAATGGTGCGGTCAATATGAGGCTTCCACGTAAGCCGAGTGTCCAGTAACACTCCAAGGTACTTGGCTGGTGTAGGTGAAGGGAGCCACGGCACATGATCAGTCAGAAGGCATATAGGCAGAGGGGGATTATAGCGGTGTAAAGTAAAAATCTTGGCTTCAGTTTTCTGGGTATTAAGGGAGATGCACCAATTTTGACACCATTCAAGAGAGAGCTGTAAGGTTCATACAGCAGAATGTAGATCGGAGTGAGAGTAAAATAAAACAGTGTCATCAGCATACAGGGCAATTGAGGTTGGAGCCATGTCTGGAATATCAGAGGTGTAAATACTAAACAGCGTTGGTGCCAGTATTGAACCTTGTGGAACGCCTGCTGTAATACGACGCTCAGTTGAAAGAGTGCCTCCAATTCGCACCGCAAAAGTGTGATCAGTGAGAAAACTGGTAATAATGTGGATTAAGTAGTCCGAGAGACCAATGCGATAGAGTTTGTAGCAAGCCAGAATGCCATACCTTATCAAATGCCTGTGCTACATCAAGGAAAATAGCTAGGGTATGTTGCCGATGCTCGAATCCAGTGAGAATGTGTTGAGTTAACCTCAATAGTTGATGAGCAGTAGAGTGTTTCGGGCGAAACCCGAATTGAAAAGAAGGAATAATGTGATTATTGTTGAGGTACTGCACGAGACGGTGATGGATGACCTCAAAGAGTTTAGACAGTGTGGGTAGAAGACTGATAGGACGATAGCTTCCTGGCAAATGTTTAGGCTTATGTGGTTTGTGGAACACAATGATATGAGCAAATTTCCACGTGCATGGGACGTAACCTGTTTGGAGACAGAAATTCAAAACAGAAGATAAGTAGGCAAGCGCTTTCCTTGTGAGGTTTTTCAAAACTATGTTGGCAGGAGATCGTGTCCAGGTGACTTTTTGTTAGGAAGACAGCGAATCAGATGGAATAGTTCCCGAGGACTAGTGAAAGAAATTCGGTGTGGAACTGTAGCTCGTTGGCGTTGGGCACAGAGTTCATTTTCTACAGCTGCAGAACAGGGTGATGTGATGGGAAGAGCAAACGTTTGTTCGTAATGTGTAGCCAGTATGTCACACATAGTTGTGACATCCGTAACAAGATTGGTCCCATTGGAGAGTGCAGGAATCACTTGGTTCGCGAAGAATCTGTCTGGTGGCATCCCACAGGGTGTGGTCTCATGGAGAAATAGTCGCCAGATGATGGTAGGTTTGTAGACAATGCCGCTCCAGCTGAACCTTCACAAGACGTATCAAATTGTTAAGTCTCCTTCGTAACCAGGGTTGTCGTTCTCGTTGCCATCGTCGACGAATAGCATTTTTCTCCTGAATAAGACGGAGAATGGATATTGGCAAAGAACGTGGAGAGTTGTGCCATGTAGAGCGTGACGTAGAAAGCCGTACACAGTGGCACACATTAGTGGTGAAGTGCTCTATTGCAGTAGATTAGATTAGATTGATTTGCGTTCAGTAGGTTCACTTGTAGCCAGAAAGGGCTGTGAACATTGAACATGTCTAGAGCTATAAAGTTTAATAGCGTATATATGTACAAAAGTTAACATAAGACACATGTTATAGTACACAGGCAATATGAACAACAATATGGAAAACAAAGCAGGGATAATTAAATTTGATACAAAATGAAACACTTTTTAAACCAGCTTTCACTTGGCTTATGCCAGTACGTCTCAACCTTTTTGCAATGGATACCATTCTTGTTATTTATTAAATACATATAGATTAAAAATAAACTTTCAACTTGCATCAAATATTTATAAGTAATGATTTGTCATTGGAATAGTTAAATACTACTTATAGAGCTACAGAAGCATTATCAGGATAATTTGTCATTCAGATAATCTTGTACAGAATAAAAAGATTTTGAGCACAGGTACTCTCTAACAGCTTTTTTAAAAGCACCGAAATTATCAACTTTTTCTTTAAGAACATTAGGAAGTGCGCCAAATATTTTGATAGTTTCATAATACACACCTTTCTGGAAGCAAGAAAGTTTAGCACTGGGATAATGGATATTATACTTTTTTCTAGTGTTTATTTTGTGAATTACATTATTTGTTGCAAATAAGGCACGATTGCATACAAAGAATTTTAGGATCGAGAATATATACATGCAAGGAAGCGTTAATATCTTCAATCTTGTAAAAAGATCTTTACAGGAGCATCTGGTGTGGGTGTTAGTAATGATTCTTATAACCCTCTTTTACATAAGGAATATTTTTTTACTTTCTACTGAGTTGCCCCAAAATAATATTCCATACTCCATAATAGAGTTAAAGTATGCATAATATACCAATTTAAGTGTGTAAATAGAACTCACATTAACCAGCTCTCGGATAGCATAACAGGCAGAGCTAAGTTTAGGTAAGATATAATTTATGTGAGCTTTCCAATCTAAACATCTGTCCACATGAAGGCCCAGAAATTTTATGCTGTCAATTTCTTCTAATAACATATCATTAATCCCGATTTCTATTTCAGTATGTGATGTACGACAGGTTATAAATTTGACCACTTTTGTTTTGTCTAGATTCACAGATAATTTGTTTGCTTTAAACCAGCATGACATACAGTTCAAAACATAATTCATTTTAATTGTACACTCGTTTAAATTTGTACTGGTCACCAGGACACTAGTGTCATCAGCAAAAAGAACTGTACTTGCAATGTCCTTTATATAAAGTGAGAGGTCATTTATATAGATAAGAAATAATAAAGGCCCTAACACAGAACCTTGGGGTACTCCATGAGTTACTATTTTCCAGTTTGAAGTTTGTTTTTCATAACCAATATCACTGACAGCTACTTCAACACTGTTTTCTTTCATTTAGATATGATACAAACCATCTTAAATGTTCATTTTTTATCCCATAGAATTCCAGTTTTGCTATAAGAATGTCATGATTAACACAATCAAAAGCCTTTGCTAGATCACAAAAAATTCCACCTACATGTCTTTTATTATTTAAGGCAGTCAACACTTCATGTGTAAGCTTGTAAGTTGCATTATTCGTCGATATTCCTTTTCTGAATCCAAACTGACCACTGACAAGTATGTTGTTACATTCAAGGTGTTTATACAGTCTGGTGAACATTACTTTTTCAAGAACTTTTGAAAATATTGGCAAGAGAGATATTGGTCTATAATTTGAAACATTATTGCGTTCGCCTGTTTTGAAAAGAGGTTTAACAACTGAGTATTTCATTCTGTCAGGGAAAATACCAGTCTTTAGAGACTCATTACATAAATAACTAAGGGGAATGCTAATTTGTGAGGAGCAAGATTTTAGGATTTTTGTAGTTATTTCATCATAACCGGAAGAATTCTTCATTTTTAAAGAGTCAATAATTTTATTTATTTCGGAAGGTGTAGTTAAACTGATTTTAAATGTAGGTACATTGTTTGTGAAACTTGAACTTAGAAATTCTAGTGCTGCATCTTTACTTCCATAATTAATATTTAATTTTTTTGTTACATCCAAAAAGAATCTGTTAAACAATTCTGCAACTACAAGAGGTTTGGCAATTTCATGATTGTCAACATTGAGTGTTATTGGGCAATTTTCTGATGAGTGTTTACGTGTCACATTTTTTATTATATTCCAAGTGGTTTTTATTTTATTGTCTGAGTTTTGAATTAGTTTATTATAATGCAATACTTTAGCTGCTATTATTACCTTCTTTAGAAGTTTACAATATTTTTTGTAGTACTTTTTTAAATGCAAATTGTTACTGATTCTAACTTGCTGATATAGTTCTCTTTTGTGCCTGCATGAGGTTTTAATTCCTAAAGTGAACCAGGAATTGTCTTTTTTAAAGTTAAATGTTTTTTTATACTTGGATGGGAAGCAGAATTCAAACTTAGTTTTAAAGCATTGAAGAAAGCTATTATATTTGTTGTTGGTTCCATTAACCTCATAAATTTGTTTCCAAGATTCAAGTTTAAGGTTCTTACTAAATTCATTCAGAGTATTTTCGTTTATTTCCCTATATTTAATATATGTGTATTTAGGTTTGAGTTTTAAATTTATCTTATCAATCCTTAGAATTTGTGCATCATGATCTGATAGTCCATTAGTTTTTGATGAGACAGAGCAAAATTTAGTTATATCTGAATTTACAAATATGTTATCAATAGCTGTGGATGAATTATTTTGGATTCTTGTTGGAAAGTTAACTGTATGTGTCATGTGGTATGTGGAAAATAAAGAGCTAAGCTGTTCCCTTTGAAGACTTGATTTCAGATAATCTACATTTATGTCACCACAAATGATTATTTCTCTTTTTGTTTTAAATAGAAAGTTCAGAGCATATTCTAATTGATTTTTAAAAATTTGAAAACTTCCTAAGGGAGATCGATAAATGGCTACTATGACTAAGTTCAAATTACTTCCAATTAACTGAACTGCACAGAGTTCGAGGTCTTTTTCATAGCAAAATCTGGATAAATCTAAAGCTTTAAAGATCAGATCATTTCTAACATATATACAAACTCCACCTTTATGTAATTTTTTTCTACTATATTCTGCTCCTAAAGAGTACCCTTGCAATGAAATTGGCTTAAATTCCTGCTGTGTCAAGTGATGTTCAGAAATGCATAAAACATGTGGTAGTTGAATTTCAGTATGCAGATTAATAGCTAGTTCATCTAATTTGTTTCTTATGCCTCTTATGTTTTGATGAAATACAGATAGACAGTGGTTATTATTAATATTATTGATATTATTATCATTACTATTGTTCTTGAGAGGAGTATTTTTAATTGAATTTATTGTCATGAAGCTATTAGGGATGATTGATTTAATTTGCCTAGAGTTAGAGTATCAATGTCCTTAGTTGTCGCCAGAGAATAGGAAGAAGTTAAGGTTGCATTTAGCCGAGATTGAAAAGCTTCCCAGTTAACAGTACCATTGATGAGTCTAGGAACTGGGGACAACGAGGCAGGTGAGAGTTGAAAAGTTGTCACAACAGGACAGTGGTCAGAATCAAGCTCGGCTAAAGCAGACACGTTGTTGGAAGAGAAATATTCCTATGAAGAGCAATATCAAGTATGTCAGGAGTGTGCAGAGGATTATTAGGGTAATAAGTAGGGTCCGATGGAGCTGAGACAGTAAGCCCATGAATATCTAACATATTAAAGAGAAGGCGACCATTGGGATTCGTAGACCTACACCCCCAGGAAGAATGTTTGCAATTAAGGTCTCCTAAAAGGAGAGTGCTACAATCCCGAGGGAATAAAAACGAAAGATATCGTGTATTTAACCTATATTTGTGAGGTTTATAAGCACTCATAACATCAAGATCAGTACCATCCGTACTAGAGTTTGAGACCTACTATTTCAAGTGTAGGAACAGCTGGTAGAAATATGGCACTGTGACTAAGAGTGCGTTTTATCATAATGGCAACACCTCCGGAAGCTGTTTCAGCTACACGGTCTTGGCGATAGATTTTATAGCCAGGAACTGAGAAGGTCTCGTTCGGAAGAAAATGCGTTTCGGTGACGCAAGCAATATCTATGTTATGCATGGTAAGAAAAGTGACTAAAGATGCGCGTTTTGCACGGAGACCATTGGCATTCCAGTTAAGTAGGATTAGCATTTTCATACTGATCAGATTACGCGTTGCCATTGGGAAATGTGGAAAGAAGAGAACTAAGTAGCTGCGTTAGTTGTGGTAGTATGGGGCTCAGCAAAGTGCGAAAATAGGAGAATAACTGTAAGACCAGATCAGAGAGAGAATTCAGAGATGGCGTCGAAGCAGAATCCATCGGCTGAGCAGCAGAGGGACCATTCGGAGGAGGATAAGGAGAAGAAGACGTTACCTGAGAATAGGTCTGCTGCTACGCACCAGGAGCTGTCGTTTGGTGAAAGACTGAGACGTCACTCTGGTGTAGGCACAGTATATGTGACGATGGTGTCAGTGCTGGTGAGAAGCTTGTTTGCTGAGGTCGTCGAGAGAGGCGCTCCTTCAGCGCCACATAGTGAGGACAACCGCGATAATTGGCCGGATGTTCTTGTTCACAGTTAACATATTTGGCTGGTGTGGTGGAAGGTTTTTTGCATTCAGAATAATGGTGTGCGCCTAAACATCTCACATCGAGGACCCAGCTTGCAGTAGTTTTTGGTGTGTCCAAAGTTTTGGCAGCATGTACACTGCGGTATATCAGTATTGCGGCAGCGATGTTCGAACCTTCACGACACTGTATAACAATCGAGTAAGATTTATAATGTTTTTGCCTTCATCGTTATTTGCTAATTCGACAGCACACAAGGATATGTGCTCTTTGTTTCTGCCAAGTAAACGTGCGACCCGTTTTACAGGATATTGCAGTGCACAAAGCTCATCATACACTTCTTGATCGGTGAGAGAGCAAGGAAGATTGCGGATGACTACAGAAAATAGTTTATCAGCCGGATTTCGGTAGGTATAATATTCTTGATAAATGGAGGTGAAGTAAGATGTAAGACATCGGAAATCAGAAGTAGTGGCATAAATTTTAAGAATAGAGCCCCTATGCTCAGTGCAAAAATCGGATTGTACACATTTTTTCACATCTTGCAATAGTAGCTGATAATTGTGAATGTTACGTAGGCATATAGGTGGAATTTTTTCTTTGGCGGCAACAGAAGTTGTATCTGAAATATCAGCATCAGGGTTATCACCTAAAGGCTGGAAATGGTTGGATGTAAGGATCGTATATGCATAAAGTGGCATGTTAGGCGATGAAGGTGGAGCAGTACAGAACCATTTGGTATGACCGGCTGACTGAGCGGTTGAATGGCGCACATTGGATGCCCCATTAGATTGATCCATTGGGACAGAGTAAGTCATGTTGTCATCATCATGATGTATAACAGAATTATTAATTGTGTGTGATATCTGAGTTGTAGATAGCTGGGAGGGTCGAAGAATAGATTTATTTACTGTAGTATCCGTAGACGAACCAGAACTGTTCATTAATACTGGTGGAAAAGCGAACGTAGGTTGTTGTGGTGATAGTATAGAATGACTTTGATGGCCAGTAGGAATCGTTGAATTACAATTAGCTTGTGAAATAGAATCATTTTGATACACAGTTATCATCGCTGATCGAACAAGTTGGCCTGTAGTTTCCGACTGCTAAGCCATTGTAGAATAAGTGTTATGTAGTGGTAAATAATCCACTACACACATGAAGCACAATCACTATATATGTATGTGAACACTAAATATGCTGAAATAAAGTAACACGAACGTAGCACTCGTAAACACACGCAGAGGGTGGAAGGATCACAGCCATCCCACTTGGCGACTACTGTGCGACCCTTGTTTCAATTTGATGTTTCTAAAGTGCTCTTTGACTCTGGTTTTTAGGGTTCTTAAAGTTTGACCTATGTAGCATTTTTCACAATCCTTGCAACTTATTTGGTGTATTCGGGATTTCATCTTTTGTTTTTGAATTTAACTATTTTAATACTGAGTGTCTGTTTGTAGGTTATAAGATGATATTTAGATCCTTGAAGATATTTTTGAATTTATTAAGTGCTTTTGGGTGATACATGAATCCACTGAATGTGTTGCTTTCTTTTTCTTTAGTGAATGTGGTTGTTTCCTAAATGGTTTTCTTTAGTTTAGCCTTTTTAATTTTCTTTACTAATAGAAGCTTGAAACATTTTATGATGTCTCTAATGGAATAATAATTCATCATCAATACAGCTTTAAAAACAAATAAAACCAAATTTAAAATATCATTATTACAATAAAATATAATTTGTGACAAACTACACTTATCTTTTTAAAAAGTTATAAATTCCTCAGAGTTCACGGGACTAGTTCTGCAATTAATTCAATTGCATCATCAGCTCAAAGTTTAAAATATCCAAATGTGGCTAATTTAACCATTTATTTAATACCATTTGCTGTCACAGGGTATTTCCCCAAATTATAACAGCTGATGCAATTTTTGCATTTAACAAATACACTGAAATAATGATATAAAAAATCAAATACAAAAATATGAAAACAAATTATAATGCATACAAATCAAAGTGGTTTATAGAGAATTATCAAATATAAAACAACTAAAATGCATAATAATAGAAATATAATTATAAACATTATATGTAAAAGTAATAAGGTCAAATAGCGTTTAAAAAAAAAAACCTTAAAGTATAAGCAACAGAGTTACATGTTTTTAATAAATTTATTTGCCAAATGGTTTCTCATTGAATTAATAACTTACCAAATGATGTGCAACTATAAAATAAACAGAAGCAATGTATATATAATAGAGAAATATGTTTTGAAGTCTTATATGGTACAAAGTGCTATAATCCGAATCATAAACATTAATATGGTCATGGTGCTGAACTACCATGTTTATAAGCAGAGAATTTTGATGAATTTATGTTCTAGATTTACTGCAATAAAGTAAGGAATGTGACCTGAGGTTTACATTTCTGATGTTAAACTTTCTTTCAGAAATCTATTGTTGATGTTAAAGTGCATATGATACATTGTACTGAAGTCCAAGAGAAATCTCACAGTTTGATATTTCTGAACATTAATGGTAACTCTTTTCATGACACTGGCCGTGAAAATCTCAGCAAATGTATTAATGATAATTTTTGTTATTTATGTTACAGCATTGGCGTGTCTTTGAAGAGATAACGGAAATACTTATTTTGGTTCCTGCCCTCCTTGGACTAAAAGGTAACTTGGAAATGACATTGGCTTCTCGCCTTTCTACACAAGCAAACCTCGGCCATATGGATACTCCAAAACAGCAGTGGTGTATGATTATGGGCAACCTTACTTTAATTCAGGTATTTTAGCACTAGAATCATTAAATGTTTCATGGATCTGTTTTGTCATAAACTCCATGAATCATGAACAGAATAATAATAATCTCGATATAAACAGAATAATTGTTTTACTGTAACTTGGAATCCATGTTTTATTCACTTGATAATTAAAACCATTATTTACATGGATGGCTTATACTTTGTGGTGTTGAATACATTCATGTTGTACTTATTAAACTTCAAGGATTATATATTTTTCAAGGTTTTGCAATTGTTCATTGTCGGATTACAGTTGAACAATTAACTGTTCATATTTTGTGTACACTGTGGTCTTAAAGGCCAAGAATTAAAAATCTAACTTGATTATGCTTAAATATTTCAGATTTATGTTACTTATTTAGTCTTATTTTATAAAAACTTAACAAGTTCACTTAATGTCAACTATCAAAAATTAATTTTTTGGGGACCGTCCAAGCTCGATCATCAGCTGATTGGTGACTTACCACTTAGAAATAAGTTTTATTTTTAACAGTGTTTTTAATCATAACAATTTCAATTTCAGATTTAATTTGTGAATGTTAACCAAGATGATGACATTGAAGAATAAATTTCATGTAATGGTACTTTAAAAATAAATGCCATTCAACATTTTTTAGCAACATCTAGCAGAAGCAAATGAGTGTTATATCTATCACAAATATAATTATTTGTAACAGAAACTTCACTTATCTTTAAAGAAAATGATGTAAATTTTCTTATTAATTGAGATCGCTTTTTCATGAATATTCATTCACATCAGTCGAAAACAATCTTGTTGTCAATGTTACAATCGCTGGAGATCACTACGTTTTTGCTGGCACTACCAAAATCTGAAAATGAAAAAATTAAGACAGAATTGATTGCAGGTATTTCAAAATTCATTACTCATTTATTATTTTTAAAATAAATATTTTTTCCCAAACAATTAAATCTATGGACCATTTAATTGTTTTATTAATTTAACTTCTGGATTTATTTAATGGTTAAATGACCAAAAATGATCTGCTACTGCCAATTTATCAGTCTGTTTATACTTAATGTTACAAAACTGTTCTTTCGTTCTGGTTTCTAAATTATGTTTAGTCTTTCCAATGTAAACCTGATCACAATTTAAACAATTAAATTGATAAATGCCAGATTTTTGTATTATTAGGAATTTTATCTTTTTTAGAGAATAAATTTTTAATTCTATATTTCTTTTAAAGAACTAAAGTTATACCAAATTCTTTAAAATTTTTAAAGATATATTTTATTAAAATGTATTAGGAATATATAATCATAATATAAGTTGTGTGCTTTATAACTGTGTTTATGCTATTGATAACATTATTGAATTTAAAATATTTTGTGAAATTTCCTCTTTTCTTGCTTTTCTTTCTATCACCTGTTCTTAACCTTTTATCTGATCATTACACTTTCTTTTAATCTATGACAATGTGTGTAACCATGCATACATGTATGCAGTGAGGACTGCATGGGTGACACAACTTATACTCACTGTTGATGGTAACCTAAGTCTGCATTTAACTAAACTACAACTTCTATAGCACAGATAATGGCTAATAATGCCTTAAAAAAAGAAAGAAAGAAAAGAAAGACTACCACCACTGCTAGCACTGCCACCACCAAAAATATAAGAAGACACTGTGCCTTACAAGCAAATGCTGAAAATCCTTTATTTCATTTTACGAACATTTCTGAATAATGATTAATGAACTAAAACTGTTGCAGTAACTCCTTGTATATTAAGTAACATAAGCAAATTTCTATATTTTTTCTGTTCCTTTTTAATAACCCTTGGATCTGCAGAGATCATGAATAAAATAGCTGGAATTTGTGCATATGAGCTCAGGGTCCAATGATTTGCTTCACATTTTGTCTAAGGAGGATAAAGGAAAATATTGAATAAATTCTTTATCCAGGCAAATCATCCTATCTGAGATGTTTCTTTTTGTTATGTCACCAAGCAGTGCCTCCACTAATAGAGCTGTAGTTGGTGAAAACATATTTGTGTTGCTCTCAAGCTATGAGCACATGCTGCATGATTTATGACGAGACAGTAACTGTTAATGAGCCGGGGCTGTCCAATCTCAGACTTAATGTGTTACCTTTTTATTGTGTATGATGTGGTGTTAAAAGGGAATCTATAAATCAAATCACTGAACATTGGCAGAATTATGATGCAACAATTACTAGTTCATTGGGTGAGATGAAGTTCAGAAAGGACAGCTGTGCTCTTTATTACCCTTCCCACTCTTTGTTCATGAGCCTAACAAAGGAAAATATGTGTACCCTGTTTAGTCATCAAATAATAAGGAATTAATTTGGTTATTGTGATAGCTCTTTAATGCTACTTGTTAAGAAGTATAGACATTACAAACCACCTCACTGTTTGATGAAACATGATTAAGTAGATTGTGTTGCTTTGTTGCAGTGCCAAGCAATTGTAGTCGGCTTTCTTGGTTCGTTAGTAGCAATAGTTATGGGAGGTATCACCACCTACAGATTTGAGCTGGATCATGCTCTCCTGCTTTGTGCCAGCAGCTTAGTAACTGCCTCACTTGCCAGCTTTGTTCTTGGTAAGAAAATGTTTTATTTGATTTGTTGGATAGTCACTATAGTTTAGCGGCTCTCTAGGAAGTAGTAGCACTTTTAACAAGTAATTACAATGCATCTAGAAATATAGGTATATACGTTACACAAATATAAATATTTGTAACAGAAAACTTCACTTACCTTAAGAAAATGGTGTTAATTCTTCTTTCTAATGGAGATCAATTTCACAAACAGATTGCTTACATCGTCAGTACATGATGGACGATGCAAGCAATCTGTTTGTGAAATCGATCTCCATTGGAAAGAAGAATTAACACCATTTTCTTAAGATAAGTGAAGTTTTTTGTTAGAAATATTTATATTTGGGTAATATTCATTGCTTCACTGTAGCTAGCTTTATTTTCTATGTAATAGGTATATACAGTTCGCCACAACAAAGAAAGTTCCACGGGAGTGAGGTGCAAGGGGGATTAGACACTTTTCCAATACCCTGCGTGATAGTGCACTTGGGTCAGTTCAGTTACAGTCCATTCAAAAACATTCTGATGCCTTCTACTTTTGTGAATAAATCTTCTCGGTTTTATTATACTGAGTGAATAGGCGCATGTTTCTTGTAATGGTTCTACTCCTTGTGTAGCATGCATTCTCAGTCACACATTCACTATCTCTGTTGCACTTTATAAGAATAGCACATTCCTGTCAGTGACTTTCTTTGTGTTGGCGAACAGTAAAACGTTTTCATTGTTATTAGTTCACACATGCAACACAATAGTATTTTGTTACTTTACACTTTCTTTTTCTTCTAATTAGAATCAAATTGTACTTAGTAGGAAGTAAATCGAGTACCTGGGGATAAAGTTAAGATTTTTGCTTCAGAGCTTTGATGCAAAAACTATTCTACACAATCTGTGTATAGATACTTATCAGCTGGATATATTGTGACCACCCAAGAATCTACTTCATTTTCAGCCTTAATATTGTGTATAAATTCTTACCTCATGGAAAATGTTGGAAATGTTTGGCTAAATAGGCATTATATTGAGAAAAAGTTTCAGATTAACACATTTAATTGTGGCCACTATAATGTTTCTGATATCATTTGTGATATTTTCTTTTAACTTTCATTTAGTGTCTTCAACGAGGGAGGGTTTGCTTTGTAAAATCTGTCCTTCAGGCAACTACACAGGTAAAAATCGCACACTGTTAAATCTGGCAAGAGGCCCATACATTAGTACTAATTAATCTATCTTCAAATACTTGCTTATTGTAAGGAATTGCAGAATCGTTTTGAAACTACCATATGATATCTGTTCTTCTGTAAGCTGTTAAAAATGGTTTCTAAGTCTTTTTATCGTTCTGCATCTATTGTCAATCTTTTAACAAACCGAACCGGTAATATGTCTTGCTTTAACCCTTTGCGATGCACAGCATAGTAAAGTGTAGTGAAATAATTAAAGTCCTGCTGCGCACAGCATAGTAGTAACATAGTAAATGTGTTTAGAGTTTTATATGGGTTCTGTTTATGCTGACCCCAGTTGTTAGGAGCTGTGTTGACGTAACCATTCTCCTGTTGCAATGTTTAAGTGTTTTCATCACATGTAATAACAAACCATAAATAACACTGAAATAGCAGAGTGCAGCTGCGTAAGTAAGCAGATTTCCAATGCACTTATAGCTACATCAGTACCAATGAGACTGCTCCAAGTGCATCACGGTAGTGAGAAGGTATTGCTAACAGAAGAGGAAATACGTGCAGCAGTTTACGAGGAATTAGATCGCAAAAGTAGTTCCAACGAATCTTGGTTTAGTGAGTTAGTGGAAGACAGTGATAAGGAATAAAGTGACAGTGAAGATGCCAAGGAACAGGTAGCACACCAGGGGGCTAAAATACATGAAAAACAAATTAAAGTTAAAGAAGTGCCTTCACAGTGGACATCCAGTTTGACTTTCAATAAGTTATAAGCATTTTCCTCCCCTACAGGTGCCAATCATACTATTCCTCCAGGAAGTCCAGAAATAGATTACTTTGAACTTTTTATAGATTCCGATTTTTGCTGTAAAATTGCAGAGGAAACCAATAGGTATGCAGCACAGATTCAAGCTAAGAAGTCAGATCCCAAATGGCAAGATACGAATTCAAGGGAGATACAGGCCTATTTAGGTATTTTGATATATATGGGGATGGTGGATCTTCCTGAAATTCCAGATTACTTTTTGGGGATTTTTGCATTTGTCCAAATGTAAGACAGGCGTTTTCAAAAGATTCACAATATCTTCATCTAAATGACTAATCTGCTAAGCCACAATTACGGGTTGATTCTTATGATTATCTGTATAAGGCACGACCTGCTTAGATGTAATTGAAAAGTTTGCAAAAATTCTACAAACCAAATCGTGATCTTTCTGTTGGCGAAGCAATGATAGGCTTCAAACAGTGCTTCTTTCTGAAACAATATATGACCTCTAAACCAACAAAATGGGGTATAAAGGCATGGGGTATTGCAGACAGTAAAAGTGGGTATTTGACATTTAAAATCTGGGGAGAAAGGAGGCGAGAAACAGTGATCTACTTGGGGAGCAGGATGCTCAAATGAGCCCAAGGTCCATAGAGCTTAGAGTTACCCGACATTCGTCTTTCAGGATAAGGGAAAACCCCCGAAAAACCTTATCCAGGTAACTCACCCTGACTGAGATTCAAACTCGGGACCTTTTGAACGTGAGGCAGACACTCTACCATCCACGCTGTCTAGGCGGACTAGTGACTGTTATTTGTTATTCTCATGAAAATGCTCTGCTCTACAGTCAACAGTCCCATCTTAATAATGCTCAACTGCTCCATTGTTTCAAAGCACTATTTAAGGATAGCAAGAGAAACTTGCAGGGAAATGAGTGGGGACATCGATCACAGCTACTGAGAATCAACACTGCACATGTGTGATAGCTTTTAGGTTGAAAACCAAGGCCGACTCTACACAGGCCGGAGCCTACAATGTGGCAACATCGCAGGTGCGTGTCATAGACGGCCAATGTTTTCGACAGATCTCCACTAAAACCAGCATTTAATAACAAAACTTACCAATTTTTAAACTTACAGCTGGTGTGTTGTTTTATACTTACGCCAAAATTCATTAAGGATATCTGTGGAGAACAAATTAATGCTTTTTAACGGATTAGTCTCCAAATTTTTGTTGTTAATTTGAAATGAAGATGTAACCCAAACTTGTCATTTACTCAGAATGTGCAACCTCTTTGCTTCTGTTTATCAAAAAATGTCTAGTAAAGGACCCAGTTATAAATGGTTCAGACTTTTTCAACTTGTTACCTGAAGAATTAAAAATAGTAAAGCGTAACATTTTTTGAATATTAAATTCTAAATCCACTGTATAAACTGGAGGGATTAGGATCTACTTAAAGGAACTGCAATTACTGTATTTCTCCAAGAGATTACTGTCATATTCTTATCATTCCTTGTTTTACAATTTTGACAATGCTAAAAGCTTATTATTAAACTCACTGGCAGTTTTAGACCAAACATAAGAAATTTTAATTCAAAGTAAAAACTAGAGGAATTATCTAATTAAAGCAATTGTAATGACTTAATCTCTCTAAGAGATGACTGTTTATATTAATATTGTTAATATCTCTCTAAGAGATGACTGTTTATATTAATATTGTTAACATGCCACTAAGTTGCTAATCCTGTTTTTTGCCTTATAATCTCAACAATGCTAAAAACTTGTATTTCAAGTTCGTTGGCAATAAAGTTCAAAATGAACTCAACCCAGAAAGAGAAAAATCAACATGCTTAGCAAAACCTATATACTTTTCTTTGACCGATTAATAATAATAATAATAATAATAATAATAATAATAATAATAATAATAATAATAATAATAATAATAATAATAATAATAAAAGGCATCATAACAGCAAAATTTAAAAGCACATACAACTACATTTCGTAGCACATACACTAGGGAGGGGAACACAACTTATGAAAAAAATGATAGAAATTGCAGTTTATCAACATTTATTTCACATAAATAAATTAGTCTGCATATAACATATTCTACAAAATTTATTTTGTAATCCATTAAATAAGTAAACTTATTTTAAACAGCAAGCCTGCACCAGATCTTATGTTTTTGCAAAACTTCTTAAAATAGTGTGTATAGCAATGGCATGAGACAAAAGCATTAACAATAACTGAATTTATATTCCATTCTTAATACACACTGTTTACTTCTTTCCTTGAAATACTTCAAGTTTTCACTCTTTATTTGTCTGTTGTATGTGTACCAAACTATCATTTTTATAAATCCTTTCATGGAAGTGTTGAAAACAGTGTTGTATAAATTAAATTAATTGGGAGTCGATTAATAACACAAAACAACACTTACTTTTAAATTTTCCCGGAACATGTTTCTGAGGCCTTCCCTCTATCTTCAGCCGGACATCGACTGGTTCTCATTGGTGTAGCTGGCAATATTTTGTCATCGGTCTCCTCTGGTGGCGGTTCGAGGAACTTGCTGAACAAATCTTTCTGGGGGATGTCGAAATTGAATACTTTGTTCCTATTCAATTTCGACATCCCCCAGAAAGATTTGTTCAGCAAGTTCCTCGAACCGCCACCAGAGGAGACCGATGACAAAATATTGCCAGCTACACCAATGAGAACCAGTCGATGTCCGGCTGAAGATAGAGGGAAGGCCTCAGAAACATGTTCCGGGAAAATTTAAAAGTAAGTGTTGTTTTGTGTTATTAATCGACTCCCAATTAATTTAATATCATTTTTATGTTTTGTATAGTTATTTATAAGTATATTTGAAATTGTATTTAAAATAATTTCTCTTATATCTGATAATGGTTTCCCACAAAGGTAATAAATAATCCTGATCAAAAAATGAAAGATCAATATCTGAAGAAAGAAGCTGTCTTAAAACTTGTAAAAACAGTTTATGATTTCGCACTTTCAAAAAAGCTGCTTCAAATTTTTCTGAAATAAGAGCAGACATGATGATCCAATTTAAATGACTTACTCTAACAACATTAGAGGAGGGAGCTGTTAAACCACCTTGTTGAGTATGTCAAAATACAGACTGTTGCAGGATTCTGATGTTATTATTGATACACAGTGCTTACAGGATACTTTCTGTTCAGTTTTGTAAGCAACGTACCCACAAATGTACAAAAATGCTGGATTTTCAAATACTGTATAGTTTTCATTTACTATTTGTAGACACAATTCTTCAAATTTATTGTTTCCCAAAAATTCGCTAGTGTCCTGATCACTTTCTTGCAATGGCTCAGTAATTGTACTCAGAATTTGTGGCAAAAAATTTATACTGTCATATTTTGCAGAAGAGACCCAACAAGCTCCTTACATGCATTTTCTTTTCAGATTCCAGTAACTGAGAAAATGAAATGTGGTAATTAGCTCCAGACAATTGTCTGTACATTCCAAATCTACCTTCCAGAATGTCAGTCTGAAATTTGCCTGTTTACACATACTTGACACCAACACTTGACTAGTGTTTCTTGAGAGAAACACTTATTAACTCAATAGGAACTGCATTCGTATGATAAAGTGCCTTGTGTGTCTCTCTTGAAAGCTTACCTTCTTTTTCAATTGATTGCCATTTATCAAGCCACTAATTAAAATTTTGTAAAAACTGTAGCCTTGGATCATTTTCAGTGAAGCCCTGAACAGGATTTTTAATATTCACTATTCTCCACCAGTCACCAATGATTTTTACAAAGTGTGCTGTTGCTTCACTTTTGACATCAAAGCAAAGTAATGCAGCAATTGTAGTTTCATAAAAAACATTATTTGTAAAATGTACATTCTGCCTTTCAATGGGTGTGGGATACACACTTTTATAATTTAACTTTGGAGCTGCTTTCATCAATGGAGTCCTGTTACATTCAGACTTATATAAATTTCTTAAATCGACAAATTTTGCTTCCAATACATCACTGCCAGTCAAGCTAAATGATGGGAAATAAAATGTCTTATCGTTATGCAAATTCAGCCAATTATTTCTCACATTCTTGAACACATGTACTGTGTCAAACATTACATATATGGTATGAGCAGCATCTGCAGTAGGGAATGTGAAATAGTAAGTACTTTTAGAATTACTTTTAAGCTTCGTAAATAAGCTTCTGTTTACAGCATTATTGTCACAAATAATGGTAAACACTTTCAAGCCAAAATATATAACTGTACTCAAAACTTCCAAAGTTTTCTTATATAGTTCTTGTCCTGTCATGCCTTTTACAGGATATAAGGATACAATCTCTTTCATATTTCCAAATGCAGAAGAAACCAGAAAAGCTTGTACTGTTTTAGCAGGCTCACTTTCCAGTGAATTTTCAGCACAGCCAGTTATTTTACCACCTTTAAACTGAAACTTAGGGTTTACATATATCTCATCTAACTGCAGAATTACCAATTTTTCCAATTCTGTAAGTTTACTTGCAACACTTTTTAGAAAGTGAGCATTATTTGATGCATTCGTTGGTGAAATACAAAAGGAGGAAATCAAATTCTGAAGGTGTTTTGGGTGTGGTAAGCAGAGGATGTTATTCTGACGCAGAGCACTGTAAGCAGCTCTGGATTGTTCATAAATGAGGAAAGCATACAGAAGCATATTGACAGAACATTGTTTCCTCATCATGCCACTTAACAAAAGCTGTTCACATAAAAAATCAATATTTGAATTATCTAGAGCTTCTGATTTACTTTCTAAAAATGTCAAGCATTACTTCAACCTTACTATAGAATCCTCATTTGAATTTTCATTCATGCTGTCTATGCTAACATACCTTAGTAATATATTCTCCAGTTGCAAACATCTGGTAAGTTTTAATGATGGTAGAATCCATTTCAATTCACTTGAACTTACAATATAGTTGCCCACACAAATTTGGATACTAAGTGTGTCATCTACTTTTACAACTTTAGATGTGCCTTGAAAACACATTTGATAGAAGCACACAAAATCAGAGAAAACAACCTTTTGCCATTTGTTCAGATCCCTTATTTTATTTTCACACCTTTCACATAAATCACTAAAACCACTTATCACATCATCAGCCAACCACTGTTCATTTTTTCTTTGAAGTTCTTCGTCTGCCTTTCACCTTCTATCGTCTGGATTTGTTCGAGCAATGCCAATGAAGCTGCCAGCTGGTTTGCTTAAATACTTTGGTAGATTGGGGAACAAACGAGGCACAGCAGTATCTTTCAGCTTTGGACGAGCATGAGGAAATGTAATTTCATTGCCTTCAGCATCTTTATACACATCACATTTTATCACATCATCTGTTTCAAAGTGATTGATGCACACAACCGATCTTTTAGATGGATTCCAGCTCTTCCTAGGAATACATGTTACCCATTTAGTGTGCATTTCGGGGTCTGAAGGAAATCTGAATACAGTAACATAACCTCCTTTACTGGATTCGTAATTGCTACTGCATTCAGGAACACAGCACTTATCAGGCATCTGAAAAGAATACAGTACCAGAGTAACTGAAAGCATATGAGGCAAAGGGCTTACCATTTATGTTTGGCATTTGAATGATTTCGTTTGTCATTCTAAACCTAACCTAAACGGTAGTATCTGAATTATAGTACGAATTATTTTACAAACTATCACAGATCTTACCTTAAATCCTTGATTTTAGTAGCGTAATATAAACATGTAACTACATAGAAAATGAGGTAAACGTTTACCGTACCACACCGCAGAGAATATTCTAAAAATATTTTAAATTAGCAACTGCAAACTTTGTAAGGCCCGTTAAAATCGTCTTCACAGTGTTGCCAATTCTATGCATTCTGGCCTGTGTAGAGTCGGCCTTGTTGAAAACCCTTTAGTGTCAGATTTTAATGTGTTGAAGCCCAAGACTACACATGAAACCCAGAACCAAGTATTTGCAGTTTTAAAGCACATGGGTGACTACAGTGCAGGTTTGGACTTCACCAATATTTTAAAAATTATTTACATTTTGTCATCAAAACTTCGTAAGGCCCGTTAAAATCAAAGTAGAACAAGCCGTCTTCACAGTGTTGCCAGTTCTATGCATTCCGGCCTGTGTAGAGTCGGCCTTGTTGAAAACCCTTTAGTGTTAGATTTTAATGTGTTGAAGCCCAAGACTACACATGAAACCCAGAACCAAGTATTTGCAGTTTTAAAGCACATGGGTGACTACAGTGCAGGTTTGGACTTCACCAATATTTTAAAAATTATTTACATTTTGTCATCAATCAGTGCTGTGGTGCCCATCCCGCTCTCCTCCAAAAACTATATAATTTACCCACACCACTGGTTCAAGCTTTAGTCGCATTAGAGCCGAAGATGCAAATGATGGTTCGTGAAACAAGTCCTCAATATAGGTACGTAAGTTAAGCTGATGTGTAATAAATACGACTCATCTATAATTTAATAATCTATCTTTGTTTCAGCCACTTGTATGGCATTCTGTTTCAAAATACACTGAATATATGCCAATATATGCTTTTATACTTCTTGTATCAAAATTAACATTTATAATGCAACATGATTTGTTCTCATCTACACATAAGTATTGTGTGATGTATTTTATGATCTTTTACATTGAAATGTTATATGTTTTGAAATACATTTATGAAACATAAATCAGTTTTCTATTTGCATATAATGTAAAATGAAATGGCCATATAGGGCTTCTTAAGATTTTTCCCCTCATCCTTATAAAATAAACATTGGGTAACTCTCAGGTGGATTTAGGATTCATTGAGCATAATTCCACACATTTTTATTCTGTGTTGGGTGTGAAAGACTTCACACCCTTTACTTCCCTTCTTAAGGAAGCCATACTAAGGATTTTTATGTCCAAAAAAGTCCATCACCCTCCACCGGTTTAAAATCAAGAACTTAGGGAGTGGTGCAGTGTCTGGTGCAGCATATTAATTAATGGCTGGAACTTATAACAATGTAAATACATTGCTTTTGATAGAGGTTTTCTCAGAGTATTCAGGGTAACTGTTTTCGGGAAAATAAAGGGAAATCAAAACACAGAAAATATACCGGGAGAATGCAGGGAAAAGTTTTTGTCTGTGAATAAACAAAAGAGTGAAGTAATCACTTGTGAAGCAGTTCATATGAGTTTACTCTGATCATCTGTGGTCATTTGTATGAAACATCCAACGACTGCAGTCTTATCATTGATACAATTCCTTCATAGATAATCTTTGTTTGCAACTCAGCTAAATTCACAGTTAAATTTAAATTAAGTAATGTTAAAAAAGCACCCAAAATATAGGTTATGTACAATGTTCTTCATTTAAAATGGCATTTCTTAACAGCATTTTGCCTGTGCACGATTGGTATGCCACAGCTGGCTTTGCTCCTACATAATCTCTGCACACAAAGCATCTCATAGAAGGTGCTGGAAATGTCGTCCATCCTCAGCTAAGCAAGCATTATATCAAGAGAACACATTCTGATTCACACAATTAAGCTGAGCCAATGTAATGCTTCTGATTTCATTTCTAATATTTTGTTTTAGTTCTTCCAATGTATAAGGATTTGTCTCGTAAATTTTGTCTTTCAGGTTACCTTACTGTAAAAATCGCACACTGTTAGAGGGAGCAAGAGGGTCATACACCAGCGCTTATCACTATCTTCAGCCACTTCCTAATTTTATTCATGGACTCTTCTGCTGTATGGGCAATAGCTGAATCTTGTTGAAACCACCCATATGATTTCTCTTCTGTCAGATTGAAGTAGTTTAATGAGATGAAGGTGATGCTGATGAATTTCTCACCTTTGGTGACGATCTTGATATCTAGAAGTTTCCCCTGCAACTCTGGATCTGTAGGTGCATCAGTAATTCTGGAGCAATTAAGTTCTTTTTCTCAGGGTTGTAGTCTCGGAGTAGAGGAAGTTAATATTACTATTGCCGAAGAATGGACAAATAATTCTTTTCTTCTTGAAACATGAAGATTTAAGTCTTCCAAAACATTTCCAAACTGTGATACAAATTTAAATAATATAAATGTTCTTTAACAAACGATGACTGGTGTTAGGCAAGTGAGTCAACCTTGTATATACTTTTCTCCACTTACAAGTTTTTTATGAAGACTAGTTTCTGGGGACTTCTCCCCTATCGTCAGTTCTGTGGTTGACTCTTTTATTTTATATGATGACTGGTGTATTGATTAACTATTACTCTCTTACATACACGCTATCCTGCACAACTTCGGAGAGACAAATGTACGTCTTTCTCCTACGACATTCTTAAGCAGAAGAAAAATCTTTGAAACATTTAACAACTTCCTCTCATATGAGGTTGTCATGGCTATACATCACCTACCTTACATTGTTTCTCTATTTCATTTCACATTTCAATTCTTTTATCTATTTTTTTAACATGAAATATAAGCTACAAATTCATGATAAAATAGGGTTCAAATGGCATTTCTACACCTCTCTGCATTTACAATTTGCTCATAGGATATTGGACCAATTATGCATCCAACAGCACACAACAAATTCCAACATTCCGATCATAATGAGGAATTTCTTAAATGTGATGTGGATTTTCAGAGGCCCAGTACCGATTGTTAATGAGTGTTGACACAACTGAGGTGGAACCATGCCTCATCGAAAAAGAACAAGCTGTGGATCAATTAAGCTGGCATTTCCTAATGAAAGAAACCATTCACATAATGCATTTGTGATACTAGATCACCTTGTTTTAAAGCATGGACACTTGTATACTTATACAGTTTTATTTCTAATAATTTAGTTCCTCTATGTGCAGAAGGCTCTGAAATTCCCACCTGTTATGCTAATTTTGGGATGAATTTGGTTGGTACACATTCAAAATATGCGTATATGTCTAACTTTTTCCTCTGTTAGCACTGTATGTTTATGCTTTAGTTTTTTGTTAGCTACAGGTTTCAAATTTCTTCACAATCTTGTGAATTGTGAATCTGGAAGAGGCTTTTCACCAGGGAATGTTTTGAATATACTCTTTGCAGACACAGTTTGGTGATTCCCATTTATAATAACTTTTACACATGGCAATGTGTTGCTCTAAAGTCAAGCGCCTGTTCGTGTTGGTGGTTGGTACAGAACTGCTGAGTGGAGTGCACACTCCAGTCCACACGCACAACAGCAGTCGGTTGTGGGGGAATCCAGCAAGGTTACAGCAGAGGCAAATAGCTGTGTGCTTCATTAGGTTTTAAATGAGTCCTGTATGTTTACTTTATAACAAATTTAAAAAACATAAGTGGGCTTTGTGTACTTTTGTTACTTGTTTAACACTGCTAATAGGTTACATTGCGAAGGCAGGAAGAAATTTGTATGTGTACAAGCTCATATATATTGATGTGTTAAAATATTTTTTATATATCTACCAATGTATAAGATTATAATACTTTATATTGAACTTATTTTAAGGGCAGAAGGCAGTGGGAGGTCTGATTATTTTTCTGAAATTGCATAAATTTCATGCATGTAGTATAGCTTCTTTCATTGAACTTTTTATAATCGGAAGAATAGTACATAAGTGGTCTACAAAGTACCATAAAATCTTGAATTGCCCTCATCTTATTGTATATTATATTAAGAACATTCTTCCGAAATGCAGTAGAAATCCCAATCTTTCATGACCAGCTGGAGGGTGGGCCATATGGCCTGCGTGTGGGCCTGGAATATACATGGTCATGAAAGATAGTGGCTGCATAGTCATATTATTGGCATAGGATACTGCAGTTTGTCGGTTTAGTACTTTTGTTGCTAGTGCTTCAAGAGGAAATGTTCTCATTTTGGTTAAAAAGTATGAAAAATCGCTTATAGCCAGCGTGCCGAACTAATGTATAAAGCTGCTTTATTTACAGTTCCTTTCTTGGAAGTGTTGAAAACAGTGTTGTAATGAATTAAATTTAAAGGGAGTAGATTAATGACACTAAACAACACTTTCAAATTTTCCCAGAACATGTATCAATAAAGTTAAATTTCAATATATTGAAGTGACCGTCACGTCAAGAGGAGCACGCGAAAGTTAGATCCGGCCAATTAAAAACCGGACAATATGGAGGTAGGAAAGTTCACATTTGAAAATTTCAACAAACATTTCGGCAACAAAAAAGAAATAAAACAATATTTGAATGTAAAGAAAAAAATGTTAATATCAGCAGACATAAATTTATCAACCGATGCCTACAACGAAACATTTCTCCCAAATTCGTAAGAAAAGTAGTAAAAATTTAACGATAACAGTAGAGAACAATTAGCTGCCGAAAAAGCTGTGTTAAAATCTGAAAAGGCCAACTACTACAGAAAACTAATATAGACCTCTCATTGTACAACCTACACCTGAAACTGGTAAAATTATTAGGGAACACAGCATGGGACCATTTAGAGACTAAATCATTTGAATATATAAATCATAAAGTCAAACAAAAAGTTTATCGCCAAAAGGAGAAACTAAAGCATAATCGGAATCATTTGCAACCAAAACATAACATTTCAGCAAAAAGCACACCCCAGGACAATGTAACAAACCTAAGCAAACTTTTAACACTGAAGAAATAGATATGCTAAACCAAGGCCTGAAAATGTGTATAACATACTCCAATAACCCTGATGAGTTCATTGCAGATATTGAAATAGCAGTTGAAGGAGACTATGGATAAAAATATAATTAGGAAAAAATCTACATCTATATTGGAAAACTTAGCAAATAAAAAACCAGGAAAACATTTGAAACAAATTAAGGTAATTAAATCATTAAGATAATTAAATTGTTAAGAAAAAAGGATGTAATCTTCTCAAGGGCTGATAAAGGGAACAAAATAGTAATTTTAGACAGATGCATACAAGGAAAAAATGTTTGATGTACTAAAACAAAAAGAATTCAAAGAAATATATTCAAATCCACTCAACCAATGCTAAAAGATGTACACAAAACCATCAATAATAGTAAAATTTTAACAACTGCAGAACAAAAACTATGAAACTGGCAACCCTACCCTTGCAAGATTATATGGATTGCCTAAAATACACAAACCTAATATACTAATGAGACCCATTGTAAATAATGTTAATACTCCTACTTACCTTCTGGCAAAATGGCTATCCAAAAAATTTCAATCCTTTCCACAATTCAATACTCTGAGCATACAAAACTTTTTAGGCCTGGTAGAAAAAATTCAAAATGTTAAACTAAAGCCTCAAGACACTTTAATATCCTTTTATGTCCGCTCCCTCTTCCCTAGCATCCCAATAAACAAACTTTTGATTCAACTTAAGAAATGGCTAACTTTTATTAACTTAGATGCCAATACAATAGAAGAATATTTGGCAATGACTGAAATATGTATACACCAAAATTATTTTGTTTTCAATGGAAAGTATTACAAACAAATTTCAGGACTGTCTATGGGAAGCCAGCTATCACCATTTTTGGCCAATTTATACATGAGCTTTTTCGACCAAAGCCTTTCCTCATATTTTTGAAACATGGTACAGATACGTAGACAACTTTGCAGTAGTGTACTACAAACAAATAGATGATGCTTTGAAACTACTCAACCTTCAGGAACCCAGCATACAATTCGCAGTAAAGACTGAAGAGGACTGTAATCTACCTTTTTTTGGACCTTAAAATCACAAAAAAAAACAACGAAAAACTGGAATTTGGTATTTACAGAAAAGCAACACACACAGATAATTACATCAAAGCAAATAGTTTCAACCCAATTCCACACAAACATGCCACCATCAACAGTCTCGCACACAGATTAGTAAACCTACCCCTCAGCCAGCAAGAATATAAAAAAGAATACCATCAAATCTTAAAAACTGCAATTAAAAATGGATATGGAAAAAGCGTTGTAGGTAAAAAAGTAAAATCATTCAAACTTCAAAAAAGATTAAAACAGATCACAGCTCTTTCATCAATGAAACAAGAAATTAGATTTGCTAAATTTACTTACCACCCCTGGGACACAAAAAAGTTCCAAAAAACAGTAAAGAAATACAATATAACATTGGCACCAAAAAACAATTACAACATTAAACACCTACTTAACAGTAATAATACTGCTAAGATAAAACCAGAAGAAAAGTCATTTACAAGATTAAGTGTAAAGACTGTAAAAATTTACATAGGGAGGACAAAAAGAAATAGAGGCACTAGAAAGAAAGAACATTTTAGGCACCTAAGATACAAAAATGTTGATAAGTCCACAATAGCAGCTCATTTCTGGTCTGAAAATCATGAAATTGAAGATAGCACCAAATTACTAAAATATGTACAAAAACATGGTGAACTCGTCATATGAGAGAGAATATACATAGAAAAACATAAAAACCAACTAATGAACTTTGAAATCCCGCCAGAAGACAACCCCACATTTAAATTCATCACAAAATCAACAGATGGCAGCCGCAACTCCAGAACTACCCTTACCACTGGATCAAGCTTCAGTCGCATTAGAGCCAATGATGCGAATGACGGTTTGCAAAACATGTCCTCAATATAGGTACGTAAGTGAAGCTGATGTGTAATAAATACAGCTCATCTATAATTTAATAATGTATCAGAGACTTTACCTCCACCGTCAACCGAACATTGACTGGTTCTCAGTGGTGTCGCTGGCGATATTTTGTCATGCGTCTCCTCTGGTGGCGGTACAAGGAACTTGCTGAACAAATCTTTCTGTGGGATGTCGAAATTGAATACTTTGTTCCCATTTTTTGAAATGAAGATATGTTCCCATGTGGATAGTTCTTGTACAAGCAGGCAAACTTCAATAGTTTAACACACAGACTGGTCAACATCCCTCTCACAGCAGAAGAATACAAAACAGAATACAACAAAGTTAATCTCAAAAACTATTTGTGGTTGGTTTATTGATACTCGTCACTTGTTTATATGAATGAGATACTAGTTTCAAAGGCATTCGCCTCCATTTTCAATCTCTTTCCAACTGGCATCTGTTGTCTGCTCTCTCTCTGGTGGTGGAACTATGAACTTTTTTGTCAAATTGTCTACTGGTGGGATTTCAAAGTTCATTACGCGATCTTTATTTTTCCATATGAATATGTTCTCCCATGTTGTCAATTTATTTTGGTTTATCACTCCTTTTAATAATTTTGGATTTGGATCAATGTCATGATTTTCATTCCAAAAATGAAATGCTACTGCTGACTTATCTTCTTGTTTCAATCTGATGTTTCTAAAGTGCTCTTTGACTCTGGTTTTTAGATTTCTTTTAGTTTGACCTATGTAGCATTTTTCACAATTCTTACAACTTATCTGGTATATTCCGGATCTGTTTATTATTGCAGCCTTACACATAGACCAGTCAACATACCGATGGAAAAAGAAGAAAATGGATACAACAAAAGTTTGGTGTTGAAGAAAATTAGAAAAGCTAAACTAAAGAAAACCATTAAGGAAGCAACCACATTTACAAAACAAAAAGAAAGCAACAGCATATTCAGTTCATTCACATATCACCCAAAAACATTTAATAAATGTAAAAAGATCAAGGAACAAAATATCAGCTTGGCACCTACTAATAGACACTCAGTTTTAAAATTGCTAAATTCAAAAACAAAAGATGAAATCCCATCAGTTAACAGATCCGGAATATGCCAGATAAGTTGTAAGAATTGTGAAAAATGCTACATAGGTCAAACTAAAAGAAATCTAAAAACCAGAGTCAAAGAGCACTTTAGAAACATCAGATTGAAACAAGAAGATAAGTCAGCAGTAGCATTTCATTTTTGGAATGAAAATCATGACATTGATCCAAATCCAAAATTATTAAAGGGAGTGATAAACCAAAATAAATTGACAACATGGGAGAACATATTCATATGGAAAAATAAGGATCACGTAATGAACTTTGATATCCCACCAGTAGATAATTTGACAAAAAAGTTATAGTTCCACCACCAGAGAGAGAGCAGACAACAGCAGATGCCAGTTGAAAAGAGATTGAAAATGGAGGCGAATGCCTTTGAAACTAGTTTCTCATTAATATAAACAAGTGACAAGTATCAATAAACCAACTATAAATAGTTTTTGAGATTAATTTTGACGTCACTGTTACTAAATTCCTCCAAACAGATATAACAAAGTGATTGCAATAGCACAAAAAAAAGACTTTCCCAAATCATTAGTAGACAAAAAAGTGAACGTAGCAAAAAAGAAGCTAATAAAGGAAACTACAACCCTCTCAGCTACAGAAACTAATATGATTTTCAAAAAACAAAACATTCAGCTAGCACCAGTCAACAATTACTCCTTAAAAAAACCTAATTTACTCAAACATCAAAGAGGCCATTCCTTCTAACAAAAAATCTGGTATATATCGAATTGAATGCTGTGACTGTAGTCAAATTTATATTGGAAAAAACAAAAGAAATTTAGAAACAAGAGCAAAGGAACACTTTAGGAACATAAAATATAAACAATTAGAAAAAGCAGCAGTTGCCAAGCATTTTTGGAGAGAAAAAAAAAAAAAAAAAAAAAAAAACATAAATCCAGAACCAAAACTACTAAAACATACATCAGGAAAACAAGTTCCAGGAAAATTTAAAAGTGTTGTTTAGTGTCATTAATTGACTCCCTTTAAATTTAAGTGCTTTATTTTTTGTAATACCTGATCTTGTCTTATGTCAAGGAAAGAATACTCTTGTTCTTATGGTCAGATTTGTGCCAATGTTTCATATTAATGTTCCTTTTAAAACAGTATAATTGCATTACACAGAAATGTCACTGATTATAGATTTTCCTCATTTAAGCGTCTTTCATAATTAAAAGTGCATTGTAAATTCAAACCTTGCACCCATATTATTGGAAGCATTCACATAGAACCGTGTAACTGCTTGAGACCCACATTGAGGATACTCTGTTGAGATTAGAAAATTAAATGCAGCACAATTATTTTATTAAATTATTATTATTATTATTATTATTATTATTATTATTATTATTATTATTATTATTATTATTATTATATACAGTATGCACCAAAATCTACAGTACTGGAAATTGTTACTCTTATTGTCATTACTTTACGTAACGAGATGATAGTGTAAATGTTCAAAATGTGGTCCATTACACTCACTGTAGGCAGTGTTCATAACGATCACGCAGATTTTTCAACATATTCCAGAATGCAGGTTGCTGTGGAGTCCCGAAGAATGAGACGATCTTCTAACGTAATGAAGGCAGTGTTGGGGGATCTGGACAATTGAAAACTTTCCCCTTTAACATTCCCCCACATGTAAGCATCAGGTGGTGTGAGATTGAGAGAATGTGGTGGGTAGGAAAACTCAGCCCCGTGGGAAGTTACTCGTCCTGGAAAGGTTTCTTGCAGCATACCCATAGATTGTCGAGTGGTGTGGCAGGAACCACTGTATATATCTGCATGTTCCTGGCATGACAAAACCTTCTTAGATCCTGAATAAATGGCCCGATCACCATGTTCCTATAGCATTCCTGGTTAAAAGTAAGAGGTGCACCATCATTCTCTATGAAATACAGACCAAGCACACTGTTTCCTGACACTGCACGCCAAATCGTCACACGCACTATGTGGTGGTTGCTGGACTATAGTGTCTCGAAACCAAGAAAGCGAGTTGTTTGGCAATTGAAAAAACCATCCAAGTGAGTATGACTTTCGTCTGAGAACCACAAGTTGAACAAGATATCTGGATCCTCGTACACCATGGCCAAAAATCGTGCACAATATTCTACCCTGACATGCCTATCGTGCTCCATCAGTCATTGCCCAACCTGTATTCAGTACGGAAATCCACCTATGTCTTTAAACAATCATCAAAGTGACATATTGCTGATGTTTAATTTCACGGATGTTTGCCGAAGACTTTGCTTTGGAGACTGCATCACCTGATTGAGGACACATTCATGATTTTCATTTGTGGACACAGTTACTGGCCTACCAGACCTTCCCTTGCGTTGACACAGTACACTATCCATATGACAAAATTTTTTAACATCAGATAATATAACTGTAAATCCTATCATGGAAGTGTTGAAAACAGTGTTGTTGTATAAATTAAGTTAATTGGGAGTCGATTAATAACACAAAACAACACTCACTTTTGTGTTGTTTTGTGTTATTAATCGACTCCCAATTAACTTAACATAACTGTGTTGCTAGGTGCTGGCTTATTGAAGTGTTCACAATGTCGTTCTACCACTAACTTTAAACTTGGCCTGCCTTGATAACCGTTTCCATATGAATGAAAATAATGCTCCATATTTTCCTCCGTCGTGAGTTCAATTATCACTTCCAGTCACAGAACACAGTGTACTTTACACAACTAACTATACGTCATGGCGATGTAACAATGTACAGACGCTCAGGTGTGCGCATACACACTGCGCAAAAATGAGTACTGTGTGGTTTGGTGCAAACCATATTATTATTATTATTATTATTATTATTATTATTATTATTATTATTATTATTATTATTATTATTATTATTATTATTATTATTATTATTATTATATTAGCACAAATTCAGCAATTTTGACTGGCTGCAAACTCGTGGAATTAAATAATTAAATTACCAATAATCCCTCATAATTGATGACCTTAATAATCATTGTGTGGGCTTTAGATTTTCTTTCAGATGACAAAATGCTTAAGGAGAAAATGGAAGTCCTATGGACATAAATAGCTGAACTCCATTTTCGTTTTAAATCTGCTCTATGAAAATATCTTTTTGAACATTACACTGCAAATGGGGCCTAATTTCCCGAGGAGAAATTGATATGGTGTGATGTTTTCTTTTGATTTTAAATGTCATATTTATATTGATGACAAACATACTAGAGTATTATGGTTCACCAAATATTATGCATATCATAATAAAATAATATATATATTACTTTAAGCAAATTAACATTTCAATTTAAATAAAACATAAGTAAAACACAGTAGTTTGCATGGTATAGAACTTTCATAAGTGTCAATCTGTTAAGTGACTTCAAACATTGAACTGCTATAAATATTTTAATATTTGGGATATAAAGGAATCATGTATTCAACAAGCAATAGTGTTTTGTTTCCATTTGTTTCTTTACATTCTGTGGTAACTTTGGATGTAATTTTATTGAATAAAGCAATTTTATTGATACTGCTACAGCAATTGGTAAATTGCAAGCCTTGACTCTGTTACTCAATGTTAGAATACAGCTGTTGTAGTACTTGTATGAAAGCAATAGGCCATTTTATTAAGGATATTTTCAAGTAGAAAACTTGGAATTCTTAGTTTAAGAGTTGGTCCATGTTCCATTTGTAACTATGGATATAATACGTAGGTTTGAAGAAACTGGTTCTCTTCCTGGTAAGAAGAAATCTAGGTGAAAAAAGGTAATCAATGATGACACTGTTGAAGTTTTTGAAGCAAATAACAAAAGTATGAATTATTATGGAGTTAGTAGTGTTGAAGTATGCAGCCAAATTTTGAATGGGTAGTAACAATTTGGGTCCTGCACTGTGGCATAGCGGGCTAAGGCAGCATGCCTTGGTCCCTGGCCACGGAAAGCGGCCCGGGTTCGATCCCACCCATGTGGTGGGGATTTTAGGTCCCGGGTATATGTCTGGTGCTCACTCAGCATAGTGAGGAAAGTTAGGAGCTTACGCTAGGTAAGCGGCCCTAGTCACGGAAACCAACATTCCGGCTGGGGGATGCCGAGATGCTGACCACATCTCCTCCCCGTATCGGTTGGATGATAGTGCTGTTCGTAAGTGGGCGTGAGGCCGGCAGTCGGGTTGATATGCCTTGGCCCTCTAACGGCTGTCGTGCCATGGGTTATTATTATTATTATTATTATTATTATTATTATTATTATTATTATTATTATTATTATTATTATTATTATTATTATTATTATTATTATTATTATTGTTATTGTTATTATTATTATTATTATATAACACAGTTGGGAGAATTGTAAGAAGACATCTTAAATCTGCATCCATGTGAACTAAAACCAAGGTTTGCATCCAAAAAAAGTGAAAAGTGGAAAAGATAAGATGTTGTTTCATTTATGTTAGCAGAGATTAAAATTAATAATGATTTACTGGATAAGATTTTCTGTGCAGGTAAAGTACACATAGAAGAGTTAACATGCATAATTCAGAGTTTTGTCAGAAAATATTAATTAAACAAGGTGCTCATGATTTTAAAGTGACTTTATGGTGTGTCTTCATTTTACAGTTCATAATTGGTCTGAAGAAGACAATAATAGAATATGACAGACTGTTACAGTAAATGGGAAGTGCTATTACTGAATGTTACAGAAATTTGCCGTCTCTAGACTTATCAATCACAATATGGAGTACAATTTGTATGCAAGAAGGCACTTTCTGACAATGGACTCCATGCAAAATTACTGCAAAAAAATTCACATAGCGTCAAGAGTTCCCATTTGGCTTTCAAAAAATGAAATTGACTTATACACGCAATAAGCAAAGGAAATGATATAATTATCAAAGCTCTAAATAGAAAAGAATTGGTGGTAGCAATTTTTCTTAACCTTTATAAAGCTTTTGATGCATTAATATTGAAAAATTAATGGTAAAACTTGAAAACTATGGCATTAGGGGCATTCCACTAGATTGGATAAGATCATATTTATTAAAGAGAGAGCAATGCATAGAGGTAGTACATAATATAGATGCACAGCTATTCAAAATCAAATTGCCATTTAAATGTATAATCCACGGTATACCACAAGGATCAAAATTGGGCCATATTTGTTTATTTTATACATGTATGATCTGTTTAAATAACTTCAAGAAGCAGGAGGATTAGCCATTGGCTATGCTGATGACAATAATTATTATAACAGGGAATACAGTGGCTGAATTGCAAAGAAATACAAGTGCATTGTTAGAGACAGTACATGCCTGGAAGAATTAGGAATGGCACTAAATACAAAGAAAACAGAATGGATGCAGATTAGTATATGTAACAAATTGCTGGCAAGTCTCTCCTTGGAAATAAAAAGAGAGCAAATCGGGCAAGCTAGTGAAATAAATATTTCTAGGACTAGTAATAGATAACAATCTGAGATGGAACAGGCGTTTAGAAAAACAACTTTCTAAAAACTCAATAGGGATATATATATATATATATATAAACAGGTTAAACAAATCATGGATGAAGATAGCACAACACAGGTATATTACGCATTTATGCACTCACATTTGAGCTATGGGATTATTTTATGGGGATCAGCAGGGAGGAAACGTATACTAAAAATATGTAGGCTACAGAAAAAAGCGATAAGAATTCTTAAAAATGTCCAAAAAGAGAAACACCTGCAGAACGGCATTTAAGAAATTGTGTTTTTCAAATGGGAAGAGTTCTTGCCTGTAGCGAATCAGATGCATTAGTGCATTTGGTGTTGCAACCTCGTTATCCACACTCTTTTTATATTTCCATATCTCTCGCACACTTGTGAATGTTCTTGGCGCTGGACGTAAGGGTTCGCAAACTGAATTTTCCGTAGTTTTATAATAATGCAGTTGAAATCACAATTACAACATGGATATTTGTATATTATGCAAATGGTTTAAATATTTAGTTTAAAATTAATTATAGTTTATGAATTACCTATTTTTCTAATCCAACGAAAATATCAGCGGTGCATCCGTATAGCTGTGAATGTTACGTACGTTAAGAGATAATTCGCCATTGTCATTGTCTTCATCGTCTGAGTACTGCAAATTTATGATATGTTCCAAAATCTTGTTACGTACTATTTCTTTGCAAAAGTCGTCGTAGTTTATCTGATGACTTGCCGTTTTCCCAGTCTTGTTGTGTTCCTTGTCAGTTTCTTCGTGAATAAGTCGTTTAGCGTCAGTCAGTTTAAAAATATTATTTCTGTTTGCAACATAATTTGAGCCCACATTCACTCAATTGGATTGTTCTGGCAGTAGTAAGGGGGAAGGTGGATCGTGTCTCATTGACACTTTTACATGGAAGAGTAACTGAGTAAAACTGCTTCGAACTCTGTAGAGTAACTAGAGATTACGAACCATTCATAAACAAAGATATAATGTGACCAGGCACGTTCTGTCAGACCAGCAGGAAGTCTATTGTTTCCTCTCATTGAATTTAACAAACACCTTGGCTTATTCAAAGTGCATATTTCTTTTATCACGTCATGTCAAATGTTTACGTTTCAGTTCTGAGTAATTTCAAATATACATTCATGCATACATGCCACCCAATAATGAATGATATTCATTACAGTGCTTACGTCGCAATGCATTGTTATAATATAATGGTATTTACTTTATTTGTATTAGGAAAATTATTTGAGCTAAAAATATGGGTTTTTGCAGTTATGTTAAATACATTACTCTATCCTTCCTCATGGATCAGTTTATGCAAAATCTGAATTTTTGTATATGTGTTTGGAGGAATTTTGTAACAGTGATGTCAAAATTAATCTCAGAAACTATTTGTAGTTGGTTTATTAATACTCATCACTTGTTTATATTTATGAGAGCCTTTTTTCAAAGACATTCGCCTCCATTTTCAATCTCTTTCCAGCTGGCCTTAAATGGTTTGATAGGTTAACAACATTGTTTGAATGATCTTTTAGGTTATGTTTGACTTTTTGCTTTTTCTTTTCAAAACTGCTTGCTTTTTGGCATAAATTTTTAAGTTTATTTTTTAATTTTGCCGTTTTTGTCTTCATTTTTCCATTAAGATATGCAAATAAATTGTTTTCGAAATTTTCCCAAAATACATGTCTTAATTGTTTGGTAAGTTTTTGATGCAAATGGTACAATTTTATTTCTAATGTGTTTCTATTTCTGTAGTGTTTAGAAATAGACTAAGAGGCACATTACAAAATAAATGTATTGAAAGTAAGGCAAAAGATTTATATGATCATTTACCTCACTGGATTAAAGAAATTGGGAAAGAACAAATAAAAATAAAACAAATCAAATCTTATATGTGTTTGGAGGAATTTAGTAACAGTGACGTCCAAAATTAATCGCAAAAACTATTTGTAGTTGGTTTATTGATACTCGTCACTTACCTTTTTATATTAATAAGAGACTAGTTTCAAAGGCAATCGCCTCCATTTTCAATCTCTTTCCAACTGGCGAGAATATCAATAAATCAACTACCAAAGTTTTTGCAATTAAATCAAATCTTATCTCATTAAGAATGCTTTCTATACAATAGAAGAAATAAAAATTGCAAAAACAAATAATGGTTAAAACTGTAAATTCAAAATTGTAAATATAGATAGTAGTACCTCCATTGTAATTAACTTTATGTATACTTCACATGACGAAACCTTGTAAAACTATTGCAGTTAGTGAATAAACAATCTCAATCTCAATGATCTCCAGATTTCAATCTGGTTGACCTTCGGTTGTCAGGCTACCTTAAAGAACTAGCTTTTTTAATACATCCAACAACCCCACTGCAATTGAAGGATACCATGTTGCAAGAAATTACCAACATTCCAAGACAGATGGGAAATAATGTGCATGGTGCCATATAAAAAAGTGTGTTGAACAGAACAAACATTTTCCCAGTGTTTTGTGAAAAAAACCATCGTTTGAACAATATGTGTTGTCAGTTTTTTCTCTTTTGCCCCATCTCAAATATTATAATTGTAGCAGTTTAATATTTGTAGTTACTTTTGAAATTTATTTCACATTTAAGACCTTAACAGCCTCATTTAGTCCTTGAAATGAGAAACAACATATGGATACAAAAATGACCAAATATATTTTATTTCATTTAGAATTATTACATTTATTTTGTCTTTCTTACCTGAATTTGATACACAGCTGTTTTTTGTTTAATCCTGAATATATTTTTAATTTCTGATTCCATTTAAATTGCCTACCATCTCTTTTATAGGTGTAATAACTTCCGCAGTGATCGTTTTTTCACGCCGTTGTAATATCAATCCTGATAACGTGGCAACACCCATTGCAGCTAGTCTTGGAGACATCACCTCTTTGGCACTACTTTCATGGATATCCACTGTGCTCTATGATTGCATTGGTAAAGTAAAAAACTTTATAGAATCAAGACAGATTAATATTAAATACTAAATTACATTACAACTTGAGTAAATGAGTAAAAGTTATAACTGGATCTGAGAAAGGTTGTCAACAATATTGAAAATAACGGTGAACTATTGGCAATTGTGGTAGA
This sequence comes from Mantis religiosa, assembly GCA_030765055.1. Lineage (NCBI taxonomy): Eukaryota > Metazoa > Arthropoda > Insecta > Mantodea > Mantidae > Mantis > Mantis religiosa. The sequence goes on along the minus strand of CM060950.1, from coordinate 84,173,589 downwards.
AATGTTGGGTACTCAAATGCTATATTTTGTTAGCGACCGCTTAGGGCCAGTTTCACAGTTTAAGCTTAAGCCAAAGCTTTACTAACGTATGGATACTGCTCAGCATGGCTTATGCTTTTGTTTAAGCTTTTGGAGTTTCACAGTATGGCAACAGCTCTTGGCTTTGCTGAGCTGATCAACTCTGGAACTAAAAAGTAGGTAATTATTGTATGTACACATCAAGTGAATTCCTATCATTTGTTTATGGTAATGCTGTTCTTAGAATATGCTTTGTAAGCTTATCCAGCAACATACAGTTAAAAGGACAGGAAAATAAGAATTAGAAAGTAATGCAAACTTTACTTCTCAAGAAATTAATGCTCTCCTAGAAGTTGGAAAGAGCATAAGTATGTAATAACATGGGTAATTAAAGCATTTAAAAGTAGTTTAAAAATGTTGCATTGTTTAAATGCACCTTTCTAGGATAGCGGCAGATGGCAATGAGGGCACAGACACAGCCGGTTAGGATATTTTTTGGTCTTTCAGCACAAAGCATATAGATGCAGTTGTAATGAATGCAACAAAGTAATTGATAAACAGATAAGTTGAAATTTAAAATTAATTTTTCCTTACCAGTCACTTTTATGTTTGTCTCATCAATAATTTCTGGTACCACCACTGCCAAGAGTTACCTTAATTGAAATCTATCATTCCATATGTAAAATTTGTTTGGATTAATTTTAGACGTTCTTGGTTGTCTTCTGTAGTGCATATGAGATAAAATAATTTGCATTTCGTCTTTAATATTGTTATCTTCAGATAACACAGTGACTTCTTTTAAATACAATTCAGTGCAGTTTAAGCAAACTTATCATTTGCGCTGTGCATAATGAGACTCCACTATAGCTTAAAGCTCTGCTTAAACTTGAAACTGGGTCTTATAAACAGACACTGTTCTTTAAAATTCATAATGAAGTATGTTTTGAAGGAATGATTATGTATTTTAGAAGTAGATAGTTCAGGTATGTTAGAATATTTGGAGATGACAGTTGCTATTTTCAGACTAACTGAAATTATCAGAGGAAGGTAATCTTGTAAAAACAGTGTTGTGACCGCTAAGGACATTTTGATGTTCCAGGTTATAAAATCAAATAAATAATCGTCTTATCTGTACATTAAAATACAAACAATACGTATCCCTAATGAAAAAATATCCTTTTAAACTGTTCATCTAAATATGCAGATAACTCGGTAATAGATTAATGTTTATGGTACTCATTACATTTTGGAACTCCTGTAATGCTATATGAATTATGTTTCAGGGACAAGCATTCATTTTACCAAAATCACATCTTTTTCTTAGTTACAAAGGAAAAACATGTTAAACATAAAAGTCCTAAAATGTTGAAAATAAATAATGCTAAGATAATTTCAACCCTAATTGAACTGCAAAATATGTAAATATTACAGTTAAGAGTTGTGCTTATATAAGATCTTATAATATAGGATTATATAGGTAGTAAATGTGTGTTTCTTTTTTATTTCAGGAAAACAAGATTGGTTAGCACCATTGATCATTTCAGGCTACATTTTGATCACCCCACTCTGGGTATGGATAGCAAAAAGGAATAAGCATACTCGGGAAGTTTTGTATTCAGGTTGGACTCCAGTTATGGTTGCAATGCTGATTAGCAGGTAAAAATACCCATTTCATATCCTCTGAGACAAGTAACTTTATATACAAATATAATCATTTGTAACTTAAAAAACTTCACTTATCTTTTAAAAAATGACCCTATTTCTTACAAATTGAATAGGATCGCGATTTCGTGAATAAATCATACACATCATCAGCTCGAACCATCATCAAACTCGTTAACTATGTTTATTTTAGTACTACCAGCATCTGAAAGTGAAACAAATTTAAAAACAGAATCAACTGTTGGTATTTCAAAATTCATTATGCAGTGTTTGTTTTTTAAAATAAATATATTTTCCCAAACCATTAAATCTATCGGACCATTTTAATTGTTTTAATAATTAAACTTCTTGATTTATTTCATGGTTAAATGACCAAAAATGAACTGCTACGGCCGATTTATCAGTTTGTTTATACTTAATATTACGAAAATGCTCTTTTGTTCTTGTTTTCAAAGTACGTTTTGTCCTTCCAATATGAACTTCATCACAATCGAAACAATTAAACTGATAAATATCAGATTTTTTACTATCAGGAATTTTATCTTTTTTAGAGAAATGCAGTAAATTTTTAATACTATATATCGAGATTTAACTGTATTGAAACACCACAGTGAAGCGAAAAATTATTAAATTTTAGATGAGTCGTATTTTTTACACATCTGCTTCACTTTCGTATTTTTAAAAAATTTTATATTAAAAATAGACATGTTTCGCAAATCATCATATGCATCTATGGCTCTTATGCGACTGAAAGTGAAGCAGATGTGTAAAAAATACGACTCATCTAAAATTTAATAATTTTAATACTATATTTATTTTGAGAATCCAAAGTTATACCAAACTGATTAAAAAAAATTGTAAATGTTTATTATCCCAAGGATGGGAAGTAAATATTTTAAAATTATAATTGTCTTTTATTTTTTTAAGGGTAGAAATATCATTAACAGTTTTTTGGTATTTAATTTTTAAATTTTTTATGTATAAAGTCTTTATTAAAACCATTAATTAAAGTAGTATTAATAATATGTTTATATTCTTTATTATATTCTTTATTATTCATTATTCATTGGTATATTTATTATTCTATAAATCAAACTATTGAAAACAGCAAATTTATGTGAAAAAGGGTTAAAACTTTTATTTTTATGTAATTATCAATATGAGTTGACTTCCTGTAAATACCAAAGTTTAATTTATTATTATTTCTTATTATCTTTAGATCTAGAAAAGGAAGAAATCCATTAATTTCAGTCTCTAATGTGAATTTTATAGCTTTATCTGGAAAATTTAGTAATTTTAAAGCATCATTTATGTTAGTCAACATGAAAAATTCAATGCCAAAGACTATCTATCAAAGGCCTTAGCCTATATATGGCTAGTGTAAAGAAATGATTAATTTCCATCAATTAACTATCATTTATGTAGAATAAAAAGAAGTATTTAAGAAAGTGGAGTGCCATTGTTACTAAAATTAGTGGAGAAAAGTATATACAAGATTGACTCCCTTGCCTAATTTTAGTATCATTTATGTGTTTATCAGGAATAATAGCAAAAATATCAACATATCTATATCAGGTTTTAAAAATCAAAGGGAATGCTTTAGTGACTTGCATTTTGAAAAAACTCATAAAAGATCAGCAAGAAAAGGTGAAAGAGGATTACCCATTGCTAAGCCATAAGTTTGTTGAAAAAATTCACCATTAAAAGTGAAAAAATATTGATCTAAACAAAAATTACTAAGTTTAACAAAATCAACTATCAAGTCCTCAGGTAAATTTATTGAATTCAGTCGCTTTTTAAAATAAATTAATTTTTTCTCTAGGAATATGTTATTAATAGTATTGAATAGTAGATTTTATTCATTACTGAACACATTCTCAAATTTAGCATGCTAACATGGAACTAATTTCTTGTGTGCATTGCTATTGTGTTGTACTTGATAGTGAAGTTATGTTACATGATTTTGTTTTGATTGGGATCACTCTAAGGGTGAAGTAGGTATAGTGACTAAACTTCATTCATCTTTGAATGTTTAATAATAGTGTAATAACTGAAGGAGTTTCACAAATACATAATTTGCATCTTCAGCCAGACTATTTATTTGTTATATTATTGCCACTGCTAGGTGATGGATTTATTTTGTTATTGTGACTGCAAAGCTAAATTACCTGTTGCAAAGAAATTAGCACATACCAACTGAGCTGGCCCTCATGGTTAAATAATACCTATTATGTGTATCTTTCTTCTCTAGAAACTTCGCTCAAAATGGTTCTAGAAGTTTTGCTTTCCAGAATATTCCCTTGGTATTTGGGTCCTATATAAGAAGCTAGCTAGGAAGCAATGAACGGTTCAGAGTTCAGTTGAGTACCGTGGACAGTGCCAAGTGCATATTAGTTGTGATTCAATTCATGGATCACTTGTGTTTTGTTCTGAGGTTGTGTTTAACTGGACTGTTATTCTTGTTTGTTACACTGGTGAAAAGAGTGGGATGTAAAAGTGACAATGAAGGCAGTGCTTGAAACATTGTCAAGAATGAACAAGATGGAAATGCAAGTGAAATCTGGAATGGAGAAGGAAGTGAAGTCTGAAATGGAGGAAATGGAGGGTAGAATGAAAAATGTAAATTCTGGAGTGGACAAGATGGAAAGTGGAATAATGACAGTAAATTTTGCAATTGAGAAGATAAGAGTCGAAATGAATACTGGAATGCAAGAGATAGACCAATCCAAAATGAAGGTGGGACTTAGGATTAAAATTAAATAGCTACTAGCCAGCATGAAGAAAAATGTGCCTGACAAAAAATGTAAAAGATTTCTGCCAATGCATTAATGTCCTGGAGAATGTTGAACAGCTGAGAATCCTGGAAGGTGCCATTGAACTGAACAACATGGCCTTGATTTGATTTAGATTTGTGGATTACAAGCATTTGACAGATTTCCATAGCAGTTTACAAATGTAATTACAGCTACCACTCGTATATACATATAAATCAACACATTTATTACATTACGTTACGTTTCCACAATTTAGCCTACACATGGCCAGTGTGAAAGAACAATTAATTTCCAATAATTGACCTAATAGTGGTTTACTATATGAAGCCCGGGCCTTAAAGTACTTACATGTAGTAAGTCGCCATTAAGGTAGTTGTCTCATGTGTTTATGAGAACTGCTAAGTGGTTTACCGGGAAAATACGAGTCAGTTCGAGAATTTAATGTCATATTGGCACGTTGGCCATAGTAGCACAATGGTAGTGCGGCTGGACGGAAACCAGAAGATCCGTGGTTCAAATCCCGGCTATGGCATTGAATTTTTTATTCTGACTCTACGTTTCCACAATTTAGCCTACACACGGCCAGTGTGAAAGAACAATTAATTTCCAATAGTTATTTTTTGTATTGTGATTGTGTACTTAACTGTTTCTTATTAATAATTGTTTTGTTATATACTGTATGGTTCTATAAACATACAGAGAATAAATGGTTAAGAGCTTATATACGAATATAATAATTTGTAACTTAAAACTTCACTTATCTAATAAGAAATGATAATTCTTATAAATTCTCCAGGATCGCAATTTCGTGTATATTCATACACATCTTCAGCTGGAAAAACAAAGCTGTCATCATCATAACTAAACAGAAGTTGATATGTTCCTGTTAGTACTACCAAAATCTGAAAATAAAACAAATTTAAAAGCAGAATCGACTGTCGGTATTTCAAAATTCATTACGCGATGTTTGTTTTTTAAAATTAATATCTTTTCCCAAACCATTAAATTTATCGGACCATTTAATTGTTTTAATAATTTAACTTCTGGATTTATTCCATAGTTAAATGACGAAAAATGATCTGCTACGGCCGATTTATCAGTTTGTTTATACTTAATGTTACGAAAATGTTCTTTCGTTCTGGTTTCTAAATTACTTTTTGCCTTTCCAATATAAACTTTATCACAATCGAAACAATTAAACTGATAAATACCATATTTTATTTTATTATTAGGAATTTTATCTTTTATAGAGAAATGCAGTAAATTTTTAACACTATATTTATTTTGAAGACCTAAAGTTATACCAAACTCTTTAAAAAAAATTTGAAAATGTTTATTAACCCAAGGATGGTAAGTAAATTTTTTAAAATTATAATCATCTTTTATTTTTTTTAAGGGTAGAAATATCATTGAGCTTTTTGATATTTAAATTTTTCAATTTTTTTATTTATAAAATCTGTATTAAAACAATTAATTAAAGCAGTATTAATATCACACAGAAAATGAACTTCTTAAGTTAAGTGGAGACTCTTACAAATATTTTTATTTGTGTAACAGTATTAATATGTTTATATTCTTTATTAAATTCATCTTTATTCAGGGGTATATTTATTAATCTATAGATCAAACTATTGAAAACAGCAAATTTATGTATGAGTAGACTTCCTATAAATACCAAAGTTTAATTTATTATTATCTCTAATTATGTTTAGACCTAGAGATGGAAGAAATCCATTAATTTCAGTTTCTAATGTAAATTTTATAGCTTTATCTTGCAAATTTAGTAATTTTAAAGCATCATTTGAGTTTTTCAGGAACAGTTGCAAAAATATCAACATTACTATACCAAACTTTAAAAATTAAAGGGAATGCTTTAGTGACTTACATTTTGAAAAAACTTATAAAAAGATCAGCAAGAAAAGGTGAAAAAGGATAACTCATTGCTAAGCCATTGTTAAGAGCTTATTGATAAAAGCAGTAGTGCATGATTCCCACATTGTCATCTTATATATCAATCTGGTGCTTTTCTTTTGCAAAATAAGAAATTTATTCATCTTGGTTTTGCCAGCACCCCCCATATTTCAACACCATATGTATATACATCCAAAGTATATTAATTTCAACATTTGAACATCACCATAATTTTGGAAATACCTCAGTAGATATATTGATCTACTGATAACATTATGTACATATTACTAAAATTAGGCAAGTGAGTCAACCTTGTATATACTTTCTCCACTTTCTGAAATACTTCTTTTTATTCTATATAATTCTATTATGTACATAGTCTATATGTTCTGTTTATTTTAAATAGTTTTCGTACCTGATGGACTATTTGTGTGCCACATGTTTTCTCTAAAGGATAACTATTTATTTCAACATAGCAGCATTATTTATACAAAGCTTGGAAGCTAACAAATGTGATTAACATATAAAAACTGTTATGTGTAATGAAAATGAGCATAAAAGATACAAAAGCAACTCATAGATAGACATAAGTTATTATTCAACACTTTTAATCTCTCTCCCATCCAAATATCTAATATCGATATTTTGCTCAAAATAAGTGTTTTTACCCTGTTAGTCGCGCAGGGTCTGGAAGGCCCCTAGCTTTATTTAAAAGTTGTATTTTACGAATGATTGCATAATTGTCTGACTAGGACATCTAACATTACACCTTACTCAAATGTTTGCTGTGGTGACAACTTTTTCTGTTTATTATTATAGCTGCAAGAATGATGAATCAGCAGTTAGGTGTCATACAGTCTAGCAGGCCTCTTACGCCTACTCTCATTTCATGTTGATTATGTTTTTCCTCGTTAGTAAGTTGTGGAATATTGCTTTGTCAATGGAAGGAGCTATTAGTACTTCGGCGTGAGTACCAAATGGTATTCATTGGTATTGGACAAATTGACTGATGTTAGAGAAATGTTTACAATGTTCATGAATAACTGTCAGAAGCCTTATTCTCTTTGGACTAAATGTCACTGTTGACAAGCAATTACCTGCATTTTGTGGTTGATGTAGTTTTAGATAATATATACTATCTAAGCCAAACAAGTATGGCATAAAAATATTGTATTTGAGTGATACAAAATGTTTTACACCAGTAATATGGAAATTTGTTATGAACAGTAGCCAGATGTACCACAATAGCAAAGTAATTCCGCAGGAACTGTAGTACTAAGACTAACTGAACTAATCTATGGCACTGTCAGGAAAGTTCAACAGATTATTGGTTCACTAGTGTATCACTGGTGCACAAAAGACAACTTTCTTTTGATAGTACAGTATGCAAGAACAAGAAGGATTTGCCCTGTAATTTTAATTCTCAAAAAGGTCACAGCCAATATGAAAGCATATTTGGCTTCACAAAAAATGGAACACTCCATAGTTTCCAAAAAGGGTTAAAGGTTTGATCTCAAGTCTACATGTTTTGTTGGATCAACTGTCAGGAGATGTCGAGAAAGAGCCAGAAATAATCATGCATTACAACAATACTAAATCTGGATGTATTTATAGATCTGGATGTCATAGATAAATTGTATGCTATGTACAATGTAGCCAGAACAACATGAAGGTGGCCAGTGGTATTTTTTAACCATATGTTGAATATTGCAGGGTATTGCAGGTATTCTAGGGTTATCTTTTGGAAACCAAAACAAATATTCTACCAGACAGGAATATTTGAAAGTGCTGCCCTTAGCTTTACTGTTGTAACAGCTACAGAGAAAAGCAACATCATCAAACCTACCCAATGATCTGAAAGAGCTTCTAAAGAAATATAGTTCTGAACAACCAACAGCAGATGAATTGCCAAATGCACCAGAATCATTAAAAAGGAAATGTGAACCCTGTAGTAAAGACAAAAGAACAGCAAAACTAAATATGCAAGTGGGAAATGCAAAGCTCCTCTCTATTTGAGAAAACATGCCAGAATTATTTGTGATAACTACTTAGGGAAAATAGAAGAAATAGCTGATGATTCTGAGTAACTGAACATTTCCAATGACAAGATATATTTTAAAAGAATGTTATTCTCCTCATGTATACTTGATACAAATTATAGTGTACGCTCTATTCATATTATATTTTAGCTGATGTATTTAATATGACTATACTAATAAAAGTCATGTATATTTAACCTAAATACAGTCAAAAATTGGGGGGGGGGATAAAAAAAAATGAAAACAAAAAGAAATTCAGGTATATAATCACAATATAGGTGGGCTTCCTAGGCCTCTGCGTGACCAATGGTGTTCTGCTAAGGGGCTCGCCTAATGAAGGGTTAAAACCCTGAATTCCCCTATGTGCGGATCCTCCCTCCCTGAATGGGAAAATTTTTAGTATTCTTTAATTAGATACTGAGAAATATCTTTGATGATTTTGTATGAAAAAAATTAATTTCTTGGGTTTTTGTCGGAATAGCTTGCGAAGACCTGTTCCATAATTTTATATGATGTACTATCATATTATACTATCATCCACTTCTTTCACCCTCTCACCAGGCATCAGGCTGATCATCCATCCTGGTTCTCTATCAGATCCAGAGCTTCAGTTCGAACCTTAGGGGATTCTTGTCCCTCTATCCCTTAACCGCAATAAGTGGTATACTAGGGATAAGATAAAGAAGAGTAAACCTTAAGAGATAGATGAAAACTTTCTACCCCAGAGATCTAGAACTCTTTAAAACACAGTTGTTTCAAATATTTGTCACATCAGCCATCTCCAAGATATTTTGTTTTAAATTATAAATTAACGATCTGAAGTTTTTAATATTTTTGCCATCCTTCAAAGCACTGTTGCTAGACATTTGTTTTTGGAAATGTAATGACAAGGGTATGGAATTTGAAGGTAAGTATTTGACTTTCACTTCAGCTTCCTGTATGCCCATGTACTGTGATTCTCAAACGTAAAAGTCAATTTCAGTGAGATTTGTACAAAGGGTCACCTAATTCTCAGGTGTTCTTACATAGATGGTACAAGAATGAGGGCGTGGCAGCCATTGGCTTATTTCACTGCTTTGAAAGGCAATATTTCAGCAATCATTGTTAACTGATGGACAAATATTGCAAATCTAAATTCATTACACATGTAGAAAATGTTATTGCTTTCGATTAAGTAGTGGAGCATAAATATCATATTTATCTGATTATAATACTTTTTTATTTCCAAAAATTGATATTGATAACTAGAGGTTGTCTTGCACTCATATGTTTTCCAAACAATATGCCAGAGAAAGTAAGTTTAAAATTTTGCAGACAGCACAGTATATGTTGTCAGCAGCGGCAAAACATGGGGGAGGGGGGGATAAGATTACGTAGAAAATGAAGCTAGCTACAGTGAAGCAATGAATATTACACAGATATAAATATTTGTAACAAAAAACTTCACTTATCTTAAGAAAATGGTGTTAATTCTTTGTAATGGAGATCGATTTCACAAACATTGCTTGCATCGTCTGTCCATCAATAAACTTTATAAGTTTAAATAAGTTTATTGATGGACTGACAGATGCAAGCAATCTGTGAAATCGATCTCCATTAGAAAGAAGAATTAACAACATTTTCTTAAGATAAGTGAAGTTTTTTTGTTACAAATATTTATATTTGTGTAAATAATAAGATATTTGTCACCTAGGTCACGACGCATGCAGCAAATTTTGCATTTTCATTTTGTGCCATAAAGTTAGCTGTTGACCATTCTATAGGAATTATAAGCATTCTCATTGGAGAAAAGGTACTTTGGTGACTAAAGTAGAAATAGAAAATTTCCTTTTATAAAGGAAAATGAGACTAAAGTAGAAATAGAAAATTTCCTTTTATAAAGGAAAATCTTGTCCATTATCATTGAAGCAGCTGCCATCATATCAGATTAAATAACAAAATTGAGTTCTGAAAAATGATTCCAGTAATGGATACTTTGCTTACTGTTGTAAGCTTAATCAACAACACTTATTTTTGTGGTTAGGATTGCTGAATTCATTAAAAGCTTATTGCTGCTTTTCAAACAATGGTGTCAGAAAGTTGGATCAAATCCTGTGTAATTGCTTTCTTTCTCCTTCCTTTTTTGCTTTGGGGAATGTCATTGTATATACAGCCTGTGCCAAATGTAAAATTATACAAATTAATGGAATCTTTCTGAAAAGCTCCCCTTTTAGAGTAACTAACTGTGTGGTACCAAATTACATGACTATATTTATTTTGCATAGTATAGTTTTTCCTCTTATCTTGTCAAATGCTGCAGTATGATAGGGATTCCCAAGACCTAGATGAACACTGCAGAAGCGTGGTCCAAAATATAAACATGGCCAGAATAAAAGTAACGAACAGACAGGCAACACCCATAAGAGTGAATCAAACAACTACACTGCATCTCTGAGTATGTATAGTTCGGACAGTTAGTAGCATTTCAACTAACCATGGAAAAGGAACTGAAGAGAAGAATACCCTGGCATGGAAATCATTCCTGGTGATTAAAATTCATTCTGCAAGAAGATACCTTATACTGCCCACATTTCAAAACCCTAGAAACCAGCATATACCCAACATTGTTGTACAGCTGCCAGATCTGGAGTTTGTCAGAGGTACGAAAAAGGAGCCTACAAATATGTCTGAGGAAGACTGAGAAAAAGATTCTAAGAATATTACATCAAGACAGAGTCCCAGTTGCGGAAGTAAGAGAAAAGGAAGAAACAGTGTGTGTAGCACAGAGAGCAACTACTCTGAAGTGGAAATGGGTAGGCCACGTGGCAGGACTGCAACAGGAAAGGGTAGACGTGCACTGGACCTCCTTGGTGGAGACTGACAAGACTTGAAGAACATTACAGGGTCAAGGATAATAATGTGCAAGGCAACACCACATACATCAAACAGTGCAAGTGAAAATGAAAGTCAATGAAGTGGTAGAAGTGAACAGATTATTTTATATCGAAATTTAACTGTATTGGAACACCACAGTCAAGCGAAATATTAAATTATAGATGAGTCGTATTTATTACACATCACGTAAGTGAAGCTGATGTGTAATAAATATGACTCATCTATAATTTAATAAAGATTAGCTTATAATTATTGTGTTAGGAATAGGTCATAGAGAGTGCCCAAGTGAAGACTAAATCCTCAACATGAACAAAGAGGACAAGTTATACATCACAAGTATGACTATAAAGAGTGACATAACTCACATGGAATAGCTCCCCATATGAGTTCTTTGAACCATGCTAAAACACAGGCGCACACACACACACACACGCACACGTTTGTGAATTACAGTTGCAAATTTCTTCCAAGTGAGAAACATTTAGAAACACTTTCCACAAATGGATGCACAAACGTTTTGCAATATGCCTTGTGAATTTTTTACTTGAAAATCAGATGCAAATGAAATGGTAAAATTTGCTGTTAGATGTATTGCTAATTTCTTTGTAGGTGTTTTGAGGAAGGAATTAGATAATTAAAATAGAATTTTGGAATTGGTGTAGTTATATAACAAATATATCCAAATTTAGTTTTAATTAGATGCAGTTGAAAGAAATTTTGCATTTATAGTTAGGTGTACCTTTAAGTTCAAACTTACATAATAAAACCATAGCAATTAAATCTCTTATGATTTAATAGCAATATAGGTATTTTGTTGACACAAATTAAGAAGGTAAACTAATTTTTCCTTTTGTTTTCTCTAGCATGGGTGGGGTAATCCTAGACTTCATGGTTGCCAAATTTGAAGGAATTGCAGTTTTCCAGCCTGTGATTAATGGAGTAGGGGGAAATTTGGTTGCTGTTCAAGCTAGTCGTATATCAACTGCTCTTCATCGTGATGCACAACTGGGCACACTTGCTGATGAAGATACTGTTGTTTTCATAACTCCAATTGCTGGCTTCTTTGGCAAAGGTAAGTCTATTGCTTGTTTATTTTTTGTGAACATATTCATTCTCTCTCTCTCTCTCTCTCTCTCTCTCTCTCTCTCTCTCTCTCTCTCTCTCTCTCTCTCTCTCTCTCTCTCTCAGGTAATCTACTTTTTATCAACTTTTTATGTAAATATAAGGAAACTGATATTTTTTTGTCTTAGATTAATAATATAAAATGAATTTTATATATAACATAGACCATGTGTGTGATAATAGAAGAGGGGAGGAAAGTAGAAGGATGGACAAATGAGAAGAGAAAAAATGGAGATGGAAAAGAAGAGATTGGAAATAGGGTTAAAGGGACTAGAGAAAAGGGGAAGATGAAAAAGAAAGATGGGAAACAGTTTTAAGATATACATACTCCATATCTTGGAAAAAAGCAATATACCATATCATTTCATTGTAATTTAAAATCAACTTTAATTTCATTTTTATCCACACATTCCAATAAAAAAGAATTCCTTTATTCCCCTCCCCAGTGCAGAACATCATTTAGCTAATAGTACATTGAGCAGTGATGTGTAAATGCTGGGAAATGGTCAGCAAGTGATTAGTTGGGAGATGGGGAACAGGCATATTGCATTGGCTTACGTATGAGATGTCAATCAGTTGTATTCCAGTGCACTTTGATTATAGGCCTCATTAATTACTACTGCTACTGCTTCTTCCTCTTCTTTAGTTTTACCACTATCGTGCTGTTGGGAATTCTTTTACCTCTATTCCTAATGTCTTTAGGCGTTGGGTTGAGGAACAGAAACTCTGGATCAGATAAAGAACCCAGGATGGGTGATCAGCCTGATACCTAGACTGCCTCAGTCGTGTAGATGGTATCATGTCTGCCTCACATCCAAGAGGTCCTAAGTTCAAATCTCAGTCAGGGTAAGTTGTGAATGTCAGATAACTAAGCTCTATGGACCCTGGGCTCATTTGAGCATCATTTTGCCCATGTCATTAACGCTGGAGAATGTAATAATAAAAAAAAGCCTAATGGCTGGTGTGAGAGTGAGAGAAGTGGATGCAGGCTTCGTTTATTACCCTTTGCAAATGTATGACTTGAAGTTTTCACGAGCATTATTAATCAAGGCTTTGCAGGTGATCAGCTGTGTCAAACTTATGAATGTCAAGCTTTCGGCCATGCTATGGCCTTCTTCAGGATCTGAATGAAATGATTCTACTCCTCTGTATACCAGGTGAGTCAGCTTGCCGCTATTCATTCTTACCTATGCAACTTGCAGTTTATGCTCTAATATGAAAACCTTGACCCTTTTAGCACAAAAGCCATTATTGCAGCTCTGCCCTTCTATTCGGTACTATACATACCCAGTATTAATTCTTACAGTCCTGAATAGGACCAAGAAGCTGCAAAAAGCTTAAATGATGGCTTTTCATTCATATAATACTAGCAAGGTGATAAACGAATGCTTTCCCAGGGAGTGACATAGAATACGTTACAGCTGGCTGAGTGGATTAGCTGGCGGAATATGGTGATACAAAGGCCAGGTTTGAAACGATGTCACATTGTCTTGATTTCTTTTTCTTTCTCCTACTCTTTGTCATTGGATGTCATTGGGACATGTCAACTATGGATGTCATTATTATTAAATTCCTCCAAACATGCATAATTGACTAATTATTATTAGGCAGTTTTCTTCATCTTGCAGTACTGATGTGGGAAATAGAATGATATCTTTTTGACTATTTTATTGTTGTGGAGTAACAAGGTATAGCCTATGGGATAAACCTAACCACCTCAAGAATGAGGTATTACAATATAATCTAAAGTTGAGTGGGAAGCTAACATGATGTGTATTTATAAAGTAGCTTAAGGTGAAACTGCTTCGCTATTTCTTTCATTCTAGTTCAGCCAGTGAGATGAATTTCATTATTAATAACTGTATTTTCATGGTGCAAAAGTTATCTTAGTGTTACAGTGATTGTCCAAGGTATTCCTTGTCATGTTAGCTTCTGTATAATAAATTTATTTTGTCCTAAACAATTTTTTTGCTATAAAAAATGTTCCAAAACGAGATAACAGCTTAGTTAAAATTAAATAAATTTTAATCAAGGTACTAAATTAATATGAAAGTGTTAACTGTATTCCTTGTAAATAAAAAGAAAAGCTATATTATAAAGGCCTCAGTGAAATTATTTAATAAAACTATTTGTAGTTTTTAAATTATGTTTATAAAACTTCCATTATGTTTATAGTGAGTTTTAAGTCTATTATGCTGTTAGGCATTATTTGGAGTTTTCTCACTGTTATAATTTTATACATGGTGTTCATTTTTATTCATTATTTTCCGCCCTCCAATTGAGCAAGAATGACATCATAGTTGACTGGTGAGTCTATCTTGAAATCATGGTGTCCACTGCGGAGAAGAAGTGGTAATTTTTGCGGAACAGTAAGCAAATTACAGCGCTCGGAGTGTGGTTATACTTGTAACTAATACAACCAGCTTCCCCTGGATATGAACACAGAGCACTGCATCTTCATGGTTGAATGCTACTTTCGTACGAGCATTAAAATTGGTGCAACACATAAATATAATTTAAACTGCTGAATAGAGGAGTTTATGCAACACTATCTAGCATTCAGACAAGTCTCTCGTAGTTTAACGTTGTCAAAAGTGTCCAGGTACCGTCAAATTGACATACTTTTGTTTGCAACATAAACATCTGAAGTTTTATCAGTATACAATATAAATTTTGTGTCATTCTCATGCTTAATTTCAAATGTCTATTAATGTTAATATCCTTATGTCTTTTAAAACCAATAGGTGCATCAAACATTTCCAAGATACAGGATCTTACTCGCAAAAAGAGAGACACTGGACGCTTTAAAGTGACTGGTCCCAATCTAGAAGCAATAAATAATGTTATAACAAAGGCTTCAAGCATACCTTCTCGCAATACAGACAGTGTTTAAAGGGAAGAGAGAAAGGAAATATAAGAAAATGGACATACAAGACTATGTACTAGAGATATTTTTCATTCCTATAACATGTTCTGCTAATTTTCTGGTTTGTAATGAAGTTACACTGTGAGGAAACTGAGTGTTTGAGATCGAATTGAAATATTTCTATTTCATGTCACAGGTTTACAATATTTATATATGCCTACTGTAATAGAAAAACAGATGTTCATTGTAAAATAAGTGTTCACTGACTTATCATTTCATATATTCTTCATGGTATACCTTTATGACTTCATAATTAGCTTTGCAGTGCATTGCATTGCAGTATATAGTTTTTTAAAAACAGTTATCGTATGTACGCACCAGGTGAAATTACCCACCTTTATATTCCTCTCAACTTACCTGCCGGTGGAGGGAGACCTCAAAGCTGCTGTCAGTACAAGTACAATTGCAAGCTGCTAGGGGTATCGTACATAAACTCGCTCCATCAGCAATGCTATTGATGAAGTCAAATTTTGTGCGGTAAAATTACAAATAAAAATGAACACTGTGTACAGTTAAGAAATAAGTTGAGCTTTATAGCATTTGTCATTTTGTAGACTGTAGAATATGTAGCCATTATTTTCAAATACATCTTAGGAAATTGCCATAATCTCATTGACACCATCTCCATCATTGTCAACGTCACAGTTGTCATTACCAGCACTATCACACTCATGATCATCCCCACCATCATTATCCTCACAACCATCATGGTCACTATAATCATTCATTTTCATCCTCATTCATCACCATAATTATCATCACAACACCTCATATAATCGCCACCACCACTGTCCCACTTTCAGTTCATATTCATTAACTTTTCCTTATCATTGGCACCATTCTCATTAAACTCATCATCTCCATAGTAGCCACTATCATTTTTACAGTGATATTGTGAAAGGAAATATATATAGTGTCACTAAACGGGTGACAGATGTTGCAGATAGTTATTCCCCAACATCCTCCCCACCCTGATCTATCTCAGGAGGGATGACCAGCTGGACAGGACATATAAGGTGGTTTCTGTCCGAGGTGCGAACAATGACAGTTTTAATTTGTCCATCACATCCTTCTCGTAACTCTTCAACACATGCCCTCTTCCATATGTGTCTTGTACATGTGTTCTCTTGTAGTAGAACGTCACCAACTCTTAATTCTTGTACCATGGTCTAGTGGCTGATGAACTTCTGGGAAATCCAGTATTAACAGTGGGTACTCTTTACTCCAACATTTCCAGAAGTGGTCAGCTATTTGTTGGCATAATTGAAAGCTCGTACAAGGTCATTCCTAGGTGGTTCTGGTCCGGTGAGTATCATGGTGAGTAGATCGCCAACGAGGAAGTTGGCTGGAGTCAGTACATCGCCATTATCTTCATCTTGCGTCAGGGGTCTTGTGTTTAATGTGGCTTCTGTGCTGATTAAAATAGTCCGTAATCCTTCATCATCAATAGTGGAACGTTCAAGTACTTTTTGTAGGCACCGTTTGGTAAAGCCAATCAGTCTTTCTCACCAAGCAGCACGTGGGGCAATGAAATTCTATTTTATACTTTGCTCGGCCATATACAGATGTCTGTCGCTGAGAGTGCTGCCCGTAATTCTATCAATTCTCTGTTCGCAGAGCAGAATGTCTTTGTGTTTAAGGGTGCTCAACTGCGAGATCATTAGCACCCTATAGATTGTATGCGGTATACCATGTTGATCGATGAACCTCTGTAAGGCTTGCAGAAAACTGTCTGTTGACATACCACTACACAGTTCTAAATGCAAGGCACACATTGCATAGGTGAATAATGCAATGTAGGTTATCTTCAAGACATTTCCAGATGTGACATACAGTGATACTGCGAAGTGGTGCTTCCAGCTCCTCGCTCTCCTTTGGTGAGCAATTTTACATGGAAGGCAAGCATGTAAGACTTTCTTGATTGCTTGTCCACAAAATCCAGAATTCATGCACAGTTCAGTCAGGACAGCGGAAACACCCAAGTGGTGAAGTTTTATGTCAGTTTGTCGTAGCAAGAACATATAGAAAGTGTGAGAGGCATCTAGAAATATGGGATGCTTTTAACTGGTCATGTTGCAAGTTGTAGTTGACACCATGTTGTAGGAAAGGGTTGTAGCAAAATATTTTTGAAGTTTGTGCTAGTGGAAGGTTTTTCTTTTAACCTTGAAGCTCAGAAACGAAGCATTGTTGTTTGACTTGCCATATCCAGTACATACTTGCTTGTTCCATTTCTGTGGCTGGGAAGCTGTAACAGTACTTGGTTTTCTCCTTCAAGCATTTCATAACTGCTTATGGATACAGGTGGAAACGTAAGAGATTAGCAAAAATTTTCTGGTAACAAGTTTTGTCCCATTTCTAAGGCTTCATTTAATAAAGGAAAAACTTGTTTGTGAGATGAGCCATTGAAAAAGATTCTCCATTTTGTTACATTTCTTTTTGTCTTCACCGCGTGGTGAGGTGGATAAGACATTTCCAATAGTGCCTTCATCTGAAGCTATTTCTTCTTGGCTCTGTTATATAATCCAAAATATGAGCATGATAAATAATTTTGAATTCCAAATCATCATTCATGCGTCATTGAAGCGTGCGGAATCGTTTCTCAGCTGTTGTTAAATTGCTGGACAGGATAATATTGGGTTTCCTTGGGAGTGATACAGCCCTTCTTCCATCTTCAATTTGGTACTACACTTGGAAATCTTATACAATAGCAGCATCTTTCTCTGGTAACTCTCGTGTCTGTGTTTCTTTAATTCCAATGGTTTCCAAATCCCAGAATTGTCTCATGGACTCGTCGGTGACTGTCATTCCAGATCTATTCCCTGTAAGCACCCAACCAAAAATTGTGGGAAGCAGTGTGAGAGAGGGTGTGATACTTATTGGCTGTTCATTTTTTACAACTTTCCAATAGTGATCTGCTCCAATAAGTATCTCAATTGGAAGTTTGTCTTCGTCAGATTGCCGAAGACATTCACTACGCTTGTATGACAAATGTACCTGTTCTGACTTTCGAAGGCAGAGATTGAAATCGAAGTCTTTGTGGAGATTCCAGCTAGATCTAACTGAACAAGTCGGCATTTCTTGGAGGCAGAGTAAGTTGCTTCGAAGGCTGTAATTGTCAAACTGTGACTCCATGTTACAGACGTTGTAAACTGTCCACCAAAAACCTTGCGATGAAAGGCTTCCTGTGTCAAGTAAACATCAAGTGATCTTGGAAATTCCTGTAGGTCCTTTAATCAAAATATGGTCTGTTTGTAGATAGGAAAAGTTAAGTTACCCATTTCAATCTTTCTGACTGCAGTGTGATTCGAGTCTTGATGACAGAGAAGTGGTGCTGTTGTTTACATTTGGAACAAGATGCCTTGGCCTTCTTGGGGCACTCTCTGACTGTGTGTCCTTTATTTAGAAAAAGGAAACATCTCTTGGAAAGTTTTAATTTCTCCAACCTGTTTTCAAGATTTGTAATATTTCGACAGTCCTGTGCCTAGTGGCTTTTACTTCCACAGAAATCACAGAAGGGGTTTATTGCTGGCCTTTTCTTATCCTTAGGGTTTTTTGTCTGTGTATTTACTTGAAGGGCAGCTGTTCTCAGCATGTAGAAAGGTGGTGAATCAGCACCTCTTATCTTCTGAGCACTTAGTGCTCCTTCCACTTCTTCATTTAGAAATTCCATTAAAGAGGACATCTGACCTTCTGGTATATTATTTCTTTTGGCATGGATAAGCCACTGTTTGCATATTTCGTGTGGAAAGGCACGTAGGACTTTCGGCACTAGTACACTGCAATAGACGTCAATATCTTCTCCCAGACCCTTAAGGGCAGGCACTCTGTGGCGACACTCAACGAATATTTAACTCTTCAGGCCTTTCTGTTAAGGTGGGCTTAAGGTTTTCTAGAAAATCTAGGTGAGTCTGGATTGTTCTATTCGTGTCTTCATAGCATCCTAAAAGCATTCTTTGTCAGCTCGTAGTTCTCTCCAATAATAGCTATTCATCAGTCATTTTTGGCTCTCCTTCCAGATATCCTTATAGAAAGACATGTTTATTTATTTCAGATACTGCAGGGTTTTTATTGATGGAAGACTGAAATTGCTCCCAAAATCTACTCCACGTTTCTATATCACCTGTGAAGGGTTTGAGCTGCACCTTCGGTAATTTTATTTCCTGAACAACCATGGACTGAACTTATGAACTCTGTGAGGAAACAGCAGGGTTATGATTGGTGTCTTCGCATCTGAGAAGATTATGTGCCTTGTGGATTGCACACTTGGCCGTTTGTTTGTATTCCTCACAAATTATGTCAGCCTCGTATTCATCATTTAAGAGGTCATGTATTTGTTTAGATTCAGAAATGTTTGGAATGCCTAATGAAGTCGATTACGGATATATGTTATATCATCCCTATCCTTACTGTCTTTCAGTTCATCAATTAGGTTTGTAAAACAAGTAGTATTGCTGCATTTCGTGACACAGGTTCTCTTCAGTCTCTTCAGTTGGTCACTATCACCTCATCGTTGTCGTCATAAATTAACATGCATTCAACACCTAATTCCCATATTTATCTCAAAATATTTCGGGTAAGTGGGTTAGATATTCACCTGCAAGTTTGAAGTTGCTGACGGCGCTCGTACTGCAATTTCTTGTTTAATACAATTTAAATACACTCATGCTTCTGCATTTCTAGTTGAAAGTTCTGGATACTGATCAGACTTGTCTAGTATTAAAGTAGCTCCATAATATCTATCGCCTCTGGGGTTTCGGCACAATTTATGTTATGAAAGGAACTTGTGATCGTGTTGGAAGCTACTTTTTATTGATGCAGTATTACAAACCAAATCGAAAGCCTTACACTAGATACTCACAGAATTTAATATACATATATTTTGTCACTAAACAGGTGACAGATGTTGCAGTTATTCTCCAACGGAATCATCCATTACCAGTGTCATTGCCGTCACCCATCAGAAACTTAGCACCTATCTTCATGTCTCTTATTTGGTGTGGTATGGTGGTAGCATGTCTGCCTCATATTCAAGAGGTCCTAAGTTCAAATCTTGGTTAGGGTGAGTTATCTGGATGAGGGGTTGTTTTTCTTTGCGGGGTGTTTCCCTTATCCTGAAAGATAAATGTGGGGTAAGTCAAAGCTTGGACCCTGGGTTCATTTGAGCATCACTTCACCATTTCATTCGTGATGCAATATGACTTACACTGGAAATCCATCCTCACAAATCAAAATCATGTCCCATCCCATTGTTGGAAATTAATTGTTCTTGCACACTGGCCATGTGTAGACTAAAGTATGGAAAGATAGTCAGACTAAAAAATTCAATGCCATTGCCAGGATTTGAACCACGGATCTTCTGGTTGCTGTCCAGCTGCTCTAACCATTGAGCTACTATGGCTGACGTGACATTAAATTCTCCAACTGACTCGTGTTTTTCCCGGTAAACCACTTAGGAGTTCTCATAAACACATGAGACAACTACCTTAATGGCGACTTAAAACGTGTAAGTACTTTAAGGCCCGAGCTTTATAGTTAACCACTATTAGGTCAATTAATGGAAATTAATTGTTCTTTCACACTGGCCTTAAAGTACTTACGTGTAAGTCGCCATTAAGGTAGTTGTCTTGTGTTTATGAGAACTCCTAAGTGGTTTACCGGGAAAAACACGAGTCAGTTGTAGAATTTAATGTCATGTCGGCACGTTGGCCATAGTAGCTCAATGGTTATAGCAGCTGGACAGTAATCAGAAGATCTGTGGTTCAAATCCCGGCTATGGTATTGAATTTTTCAGTCTGACTATCTTTCCATCCCATTATTACCTTTCAGCAAAAACACCGTCATATTCCCTCAGTCATCACTATCACTGTCACCATTTATTAACACAGTGGTTGCCATCACAATTTCTTTCATCAGCATTATTTTTATCACTATATCTATCACACCATTCCAGTAGAATGTAGTTTCCAGGCTTCTGGGTGTTGTCCAGTTGTGTTATCTATTGTTTGGCCTGTGATTGTTGTGCATTTTCAGAGGAATTGTCTCCATACTGGTTTAATAACTAGCTAATATCTGACAGAGTCATGGCTAAAATGTCAAGTGACATAATCTGCTGGACCATGGCCTTCAAGCCCAGAAACTACATTGTGTTGGATTAACGCTGCTGTAAAAGCTTAAGCATGTATATCATGTCATCACTATCTTGTCACTCATCACCATCAAACAGCTTCACCATCATTGCAGTCATCTTTAACACTATCATTATTGCTCACATCACTTCAACAATTTTACTGCAGGTGCTGTACCACCATAGTTGCTGTTATTATGCTTAACTCATTTTGTTATTTTTTTTTTTTTTTTTTTCCAGGCATTCATGCAAGAACTACGCGGGTACTAATGTTAATGGTTGTTCCTGGACATTTGATTTTTATATACACTATTAGGTATATGAAGGCTGGCCATACTTCATTGACTCCTCTCTTCGTTATAGTTTACCTCATAGCTGCTTTACTTCAGGTATGTGGGTATATTTGTAGAAAAGAAATTTGAATTGCTTTTCCCAAGAAAAATACAGTAATAGCATAAATTAATCTAAACTAAAATGACCCTTTGTGAAGCTGTTTACATCTGTAATGAATGCGGTAGCCAATCATAGTGAGGCAGGTCACATCTGTTATGTGGTAGCAGAAATAATTTTAAATGGAAGAATATTTGTCTAACAGGAGAGGAAACCAATCTGCTTTTGATTATTGTCTACCATACTTCCCACATCATATAGCAAGCTTTGGTGTCTAAGGAGTTCTGAGTTTGATGTTATATCCATTCATTGAAAAATATGTTACTGTGATATAAGGCATTGAAAGATTATGATTATGTGAGCCTTTACTCTATCATGCCATTAAATTTAAATTAAGAATAGGTGCAACATATGTCTTCCTCTTATGATAGTTAAGTTTATTAACTCTGTATGATTGTAGTTACTTTCAGCTAAGTTTTTTAATTCACTGCATGTTCACATTAACATGCTTGTGCTTGGGGAGGGAGAGGGAACTGTCATTCTACCTCAGACTATTCCTTCTCATGTGCTGAAATGCTGCATTGTCTGTCTTAATGAACTATCAGTTCAGGACAGATATTACTACCGTACCTTTCAAATGGGAAGATGTTTACCCTTCACTGTATCATATGCTGTTATCTATGTATAGCTGCTTTTCCACCATTCTTTTCATATTTTCCTTTCACTCCCACACTGTCTAGTGCAGGTAGAGCAAGTACCTTGCAAGATACACTTGCTTTGCCTATACCACATGCTGTAAGTTGCTGATGTTTGAAATTGAGAATTTATTTCTCTCTTCCTTGTTGCATCTTTTATTAAAAAAAAATGGTTTAACTTAAAAATAATATTTCAAGTTGGCTTCACAATACTGCTTATGACAATTTCATGAATTCAATCCTATTCTATTGCTACTTAAAGCAACAACCAATTACTTATATGAAGTATTTAAATTTAAGACTCGCATGCTAACTTTTAACATATTCTAAATGTCATGGCTGACGTTCTCCCAATACAGCATTCTGCTCATGAGGCTGATCTTAAACAACAGAAATATCTGGTGCTTATTGAATGTAGTTGATTTAGTAATACCCGGGCTGTCTTGAATTTTGCTTCTCTTGATGGCAAACAAAAGAAATGATGGAATAGATTATCTAACATTTAATTTCTTTGCTGTAGGCATTCACTGTCGCCATGACAGTATACAGAATTAGACTCATATCAGTGTTTTCAGATTTTTCAAAAATGTTATTAAGTCATACATTGAAATCCAAAATATACCAGTACAGTTGTGAAGACAGAAATAACATAGACAAAGCACAAAAGTGAATCGAGAAGATTTGCTTCACTCACACTGTTTATTCACAGGACATGTTTCAAGCGCTTGTGCTCTTATCCTCAGCTGGTACTCGATTAGTGCAAATTGTTGTGGTTTCCTCTTTTTCCTTATTGTCGATAGATGGTGTGATGTACTTGTCAAAGATGTCCGGTGGTGGAGTTTCAAAATTCATGACCCTATGACGATTTTTGTTAATGAAGATTTTTTCCCATACTGAAAGGTCTATGGGGTGATTAACGTATTTTATTAGAGATGTTTCCAAGTTGATGTCATGTTTAGTATTCAAAAAATGAAAAGCCACTGCTGATTTTTCTGTTTCACCCATTTTTAATGTTTCTTATATGTTCTTTAGTTCTGATGTTAATATGTCTGAAGGTATGAAAAAAGACTCAAACTTTTTCTAAAGCTGAATTACAAGAAAAGAAATACCTTTGCGGACATATGTTTTCTAAAGAAATGTTTGAAATTTAATATAACACCCATTTTCGTCAGAAAAATTGTTAAACACAAGAATAACTTAGAAAACAATATGCTGTCAATTCTTAATTTGAAAATGCGTAAGAAAACAGCCATTTTGGAACAAAAATTCATCAATCTTCAAAAGAAGCAAGAACCAAATCCACATGAAAAGCAAGATTTATTACTCTCATGTCAGAAACATAACAATGTAACAAATCTATCCACATGCAACTTCAGAGAGAAAGAAACAGATATTCTAAACAAAGGCCTACAAACATGTGTAGATTACACAAAAAACATTGAAAACTATATCGAGATTTAACTGTATTGGAACACCACAGTGAAACGAAAACTATATCGTGGACATTGAAATAGCGATATATAATTTGCCCGATAATAAAAAATCTGTGATTATAACACAGTGCATAGAAACTCTAGATCATATTCAAAATGCAAATTCAAAAAGATATTCATATAAAAAATTAATCAAAAATTTAAATGAAAAACCGGCAGTCTACAGAAAAGCAGACAAGGGTAACAAAATAGTAATATTGGACGAAGAAGACTATTGCAAAAGAATGAACAAACTTTTAAATGGAAAAGAATTTGTTAAACTAGAAAACAATCCACTAAAGAAATCATGCAAATCTGTGGAATCAGCAATTAAAAACATTAAAATCATGACTAAAAAAGATAAATTGAATAATAAAATAGACAGCCCAAAAACACCATACATATATGGTTTACCCAAAATACAGTAATACATCTTCAAGATGGTCTTAGACTTTTGAATATACAAAATCCAGCTATAATATTTACATTGGAAACAGAAGAGGATGGTGTGCTTCCCTTTTTGGACATCAAGATCAAAAAAATGAACAGCAAACTCACTTTTAGTATTATTAAATTTTAGATGAGTCGCATTTTTTACACATCTGCTTCACTTTCGTACCTATTTTGAGGACATGTTTCGCAAATCTTCGTTTGCATCTACGGCTCTTGTGCGACTGACACTAGATCCAGCGGTGTGGGTAATTCTGGGGTTGTTGTGGGGTTGTTAGTATTTACAGAAAACCAACACACACAGATAATTATATTAAGAACAGTTTCAACCCAAAACAACACCAACCTGCCATTTTCAACAGTGTAATATTTCAGATGATCAACTTTCCATTAAACAGAGAGATTATCAAGAAGAACCTACACATAAAAAAAGTAGCTATATCCAACGGTTTCAACCCAAATTTAGTAGAGAAAACAGCTAACAGACTCAACAAAGCTAAGAAAATAAAAGAAACCACCACCCTAGAACCTACAGGAGAAAATGAGAAAAAAAAATTTAAAAAATTCACCTTCCATCCATTAACCCATAATTAATTCCAAAAAATCTTCTCAAAACACAACATAATTCTTGCACCTCAAAATAAGTTTAATATCAGAAATTTGTTAAAAGGCCCTCCCAAAAATTCAATCACTACCAAAGAAAAACCAGGAATTTATGAGATCAAATGTGAAACTTGCCCTAAAATTTATATAGGAAAAACAAAAAGAAATATTAACATCAGAACTAAAGAACACATAAGAAACATTAAAAATGGTGAAACAGAAAAATCAGCAGTGGCTTTTCATTTTTTGAATACTAAACATGACATCAACTTGAAAATATCTCTAATAAAATACGTTAATCGCCCCATAGACCTTTCCGTATGGAAAAAATCTTCATTAACAAAAATCGTCATAGTCATGAATTTTGAAACTCTACCACCGGACATCTTTGACAAGTACATCACGCCATCTATTGACGATATGGAGAAAGAGGAAACCACCACAATTTGCACTAATCGAGTACCAGCTGAGGATAAGAGCTAAAGCTCTTGAAACATGTCCTGTGAATAAACAGTGTGAGTGAAGCAATGTGTCTATCTTCTTGATTCACTTTTGTGCAAATTTGTGCTTCACTGTCCCTACGCTTCTTTTTAAGTTTATACTTTGAACATAGACAAAAATAAAATTTGAGCATTATGTAAAAGAACACCAGAGAGGTAGAGTCAGACTGAAATATTAAATGCCATAATCAGGATTTGAACCATGGATCTCCCAGTCTCCACCCATGTGCTCTTAACCATTGAGCTACTATGGCCAACGTGCGAGCATGGCATTGCATTCTCCAGCTTGTATTTTTCCCGTTATTTTTTTCATACTCAATGAGATACACATTTTTGAGTTTGATTTACGAGTCACTATGTTTACACTCAAACTTCACTTACTTGTTGTATAATTGAAACGTTTTCAAGATCATTCGATCTCATCCTCAGCTATTTGGTGACTAAATGAACCTTCCTCTTCCACTACTACGGAGCTCCAATCACTCTGCCATCTGGTGTTAGGGGAACTAAGTTTTAATACTTCATTTAATGCCAGGATTTCAAAATTTATAACTTTATCACTGTTTTTGTTTATGAATATTTTTCCGAAATATCCAATTCTATGGGTGTACTTAAAGATTTTAACAGTTTAATGTTGTGGCCAATGTTGTGGTTTTCTGTCCAAAAATGGTGTGAAACTGCAGATTTTTCTGTTTGTTTCAACTTAAAGAGGAACATTAAGTTGAAACAAACAGAAAAATCTGCAGTTTCACACCATTTTTGGACAGAAAACCACAACATTGGCCACAACATTAAACTGTTAAAATCTTTAAGTACACCCGTAGAATTGGATATTTGGGAAAAAATATTCATAAACAAAAACCGTGATAAAGTTATAAATTTTAAAATCCCGGCATTAAATGAAGTATTAAAACTTAGTTCCCCTAACACCAGATGGCAGAGTGATTGGAGCTCCGTAGTAGTGGAAGAAGAGCAAGGTTCATTTAGTCACCAAACAGCTAAGGATGAGATCGAATGATCTTGAAAATGTTTCAATTATACAACAAGTGAAGTTTGAGTGTAAACATAGTGACTCATAAATCAAACTCAAATATGAAGAATACTTAATAATGCTTCTGCTTTTAATATTTATGAGATACACATTGTTTATGACGACTTACTGTACTATAAGTACATAACTTCCAGTTTTCCAAGTAAACCACTATTAGCCTAATTGATGGAAATTAATCCACACTAGCCATGTGTATGCTAAGGTTTGGATAATTAGAGTCAAACTGAAAAACACCTATCCAAACCTTAACCTACACACGGCTAGTGTGGAAGAATGATTAATTTCCATCAATTAACCTAACAGGGGTTTAACTATGAGGCCTGGGACTTTTAAGTACTTACAACATCTAAGTCACCTCAAACAGTGCATATCTCATTGTGTTTGAGAACCTCTAGTGGTTTACCCAGAAAAATGAGCCATTTGGAGAATTCAATATTATGCTGGCCTGTTGGCCATGGTAGCTCAATGTTAAGAGCACCCAGATGGAGACAAGGAAATCCATGGTTCAAATCTCGGCTATGCCACTTAATTTTTCAGTCTGACACGATCTATCCAAACCTTAGCCTAAACATGGCTAGTGTGGAAGAATGATATATTTCCAGCAATCAAATACCAGAGAATTATAAAACAGAAACAAACAGGGTCTGTCTTAGTGGCTCAGTTAGTACGAAACTGGCCTGCTGATCCAAGGGTTATGGGGGTTCAAATCTGGCTCAGACCAATTGGTTTTAAGGGTGATTAAAAAGCCACAACCCTGTCTGTAACATTACTATCATATTAAAACATTTCTCTGGGATAAAATTCACACACCACTGGCACTGATATGATCCTGGTAGTTGTTAGCACCATTAACAAACAAAATATATAAACAGAAACAGATAAATCAGCATATCACATCATTATTGGTCCGAGAACCGTAAAATTGTTCAACCCATAAGACTGTTAAAACCAGCTTAGCTTTTTATTAAATCTATTTGTGAAGAAATATTTTTTGTTAAGAATGCTGATATTATAAATTTTGAAATCCTGCCAATGATTAGTTTGTTAGAGCTTTGTCACCCTAACAAGGATGACAGCAAGATAAAATCCATCCAGGAAAGGAGGAAGAGCAAATATGAAAAGTGACCTAATTGCTGATGATGAAAACAAATGATGTGGAAAACATTTCAGTCCTAATAAACTTATTGAGGTATTTATAGTGTGATTCATTTTAAATTGAACATCTTGACTTTTAATATAAAAATTATTTGTGGTTGGTTTATTGACACTCGTCACTTACTTTTTCATATATTTATGAGAGACTAGTTTCAAAGGCCCTGGCCTCCATTTTCATAAATATATGAAAAAGTAAGTGACGAGTGTCAATAAACCAACCACAAATAATTTTTATATTAATTTTGACGTCACTGTTACTAAATTCCTCCAAACACACATCTTGACTTTTATTTAAAATGTTTATTTGGAACTGGAGTGATTAAAGAAATAGCCTAATTATGGAAAAATAAACCATATTCACCTCCCTGCAGTAACCACATCCCAGCTGATAGTCTCATATTGATTTCTTTGGAATTGTACTAAAATCTAATTGTTTAATTAAATGTAAAGGGAGTCGATTAATGACACTAAACAACAACAAAAAGGTGTTGTTTGTTTAGTGTTTTTTGTGTAATTTACGTCCTCCAACGTTAAGTAATATCGGACGATGGATGAAATGATGCTCGAATGAGCCCGGAGTTGTTTAGTGTCATTAATCGACTCCCTTTAAATTTAATTTATTACAACACTGTTTTCAACACTTCCAAGAAAGGAATTATATAATTGTTTGTCACACATTACACTTATCTTAAGAAAATTGATAAAATTTTCACAGAATTCAAGAGACTAGTTTCGCAAATAAATCATTTGCATCTCTTCAGTCAGGTTGTTTTTTTTATTGTTTTTTTTTTTTATTTAGTTGTTTAGTTGTCATCATTACTGCTGCTGTGTGTCATTTTTTGTATTTATTACCAAACTCTGAAAACAAAACAAACTTGGACAGAATTGAAAATATGGCAGAAAATATACATTTATTTATTCTATATATTTTTTATAATAAAATATTTACTTTAAAAAATAGAAATTGCATAATGAATTTTGAAATACTGCCAATTGATTCTGTCTTTAAGTTTGTTTCATTCTGAGTTTGGTAATATGACACCTAGCAACAATAACAACGGAAAAAACAATGACTGAAGATGCAAATAATTTATTTGCAAAGCTAGTCTTTTGTATTCTTAAAAAGATAAGCGAGATTTGTGACAAATAATTATATTTTGTGTAGTATATGTTGCTTCACTGTTAGCGTCTGTTTACGTATTTTTTGGAATTGTATGAGAATTAACATCTTATTCTTATGCATGTTTCTGAGAAGCTGGAGTTTCTAAAGAAAGGATTTAAAATAAATATGTATAGAACTGAGGAAACTAAGTGCTCCATTTGATTTGTTTTTCAGGTTGCTGCACTACTCTACATTGCTTACGTAATGATTCACTGGATGTGGAAGCGCAAAATAGATCCAGACAACTCTGCCATCCCGTACCTGACTTCACTTGGCGACTTACTTGGGATCAGTCTTCTAGCTATTGCATTCCATTTCTTATATCTCGTGGGGGACAGAGATGCTGATATAGGAGATTAGATTTACAGATGTTATGAATCATAGTTTAGATTCAGGTTGTGGCCTTACCCAGTAATAGGTTATCATATTTTAAGAGAAAGGCATCACAAAACAAAGCATAAAATGAAATTTTGTTGTGTATATTTATGAACATTATTTGAGAACATGTGATGTATGGTGGTATGAATGAATTACCTACCCCATATTCTTGAATCTGTTTTTGCTGTAATGATTGTTGATGTACATAGTGTGCTTGACGAATGCTTAGGTATATCGTGTGTAAAGAGTTATCATTTATGAAATTCCAACTTCTGAAAAGTCAGCAATGCAATAAGGAATATAGTGAACCTTCAAAGGTTAATGATTAGATAGGTTTTAGTTTTGTAGTTTTAACATTAGTATGCAAGCTCTTAATTATTTACAGAACAGCATTTTTATCTCTAATTTTCCCTCCCTTTTAAGGTATAGAGGGAAGAAGTATCATTGAAAGACTTGAGACTTTGGCCCCAAGTCCAATCTGTACATATCTGAACATCTCCATTCTAAAACTGCAGTTTTATAAAACGGGAGTCCAACAAAGTTGGGAGAGGACTTCACTTGCCATATCTCATTGGTTAAGTGCAACAGTATTGAAGATAAAGGGGCCACAGTTGTGATACATCGGTGTATAAAGTATAAATGCCATAAAACATATTTTAATATTTTGCTGTTTATTTTTATCCAAGTGCAGTACTTCTCTGCTCCAGTAGCAGATAAAAAAATACTTCTGAAAACATAGAAGTCTTTATTAAGTTCCTAACTTAATTGTTGCCTCCTTCCATTTCTCAGCTTACATCTTGTAGTGTACACAGATAAAAATAAATATACTCTGTTAATTCCATATTGTCTTGCTCTTCCTGAGTAGTGCAATGGTACAGGAACTTGTAATCTTAATCCCAAAATTATGACTAGGGTCATTCCATGCAAAACCAAGTAAGAAGAAGCCAAACAATCCCATATAAACTGTGCACAGAGCTAAATATGTACAAGCATCATTCTGATTTTATAGAGTTATCGTTTTAGAATACATTTGTATTTTTAAAATAAATTCCTAACCATAAGTAGTTGTAAAGAACATTTGAAGAGGCTTATAGATACATGTTTTTAGGGTTACCTATTAGAAAACCTGTAATTAATGTTAAACATTTTTTTAAATATAATAACAAAAAAGAAAAGGTTTTTATGTATATGAAATAAAATAATGAATGTGGTAGTGTTAATTTTAATCATTCAAATGATAAAATATTAATTCTAAAAGCTTTAAAAGAAACAGTTAAAAATGAAAAATAATTAATTCGCCAATAAAAATAAAGGTCATGGTCACTGCTGCCATGCAACTGAATGTCTCCACAGCTTAAATCATTTTTATACTCATTGTTAGACATATGTCTGATTTCAACATCTTTTGGGCTTCAGATAAATTAGAACTCTTTCCATGACTACATTTCCATTAACAAGAACTTTACAGCAATAAAATCTGCTTCTAGAAACAGTATTCAGGCTGACAAATATGTCAAATTTAAAACACTTTCATCCTACTATTCATAACAAATAATTGAAAACAGAATACCTTTTACATTGTAATTTACTCATTCATATAGCTCTTTTGGCATTGAAACCTGGATACTATGCAGGCTGGCATATAGGGTTAATCACTTGATTAACTATCATTATGCACATACTTTAAAATTTTGTGATATAATATGCTCAGTAAAGTCTTTTTGTACAGTCTACTGCTTCACCAATAAAGCACTATTGTTAGCTATTTCGTTAAGGGCTGGTTTCACAGCTTAAGCTTCATTAAGCTACAGATGCCACTTAAGCAAGACATATAATTCGGTTTAAGCTTTTAGGTTTTAAAGTAAGGTAGCTTGTTCCCCTTTACTGAGCTGAACAATTCCATCTAACTGTTAATTTGGTAATCCTTGCACTTGCACATCAAGTGAATTCTCATCACTTGTTTATGATGTCACTGTTCCTAAAATGTTGGAGCTTATGCAGCAACTTGTTAATATGGCCAAAAGATTAGAGTCAAAACATATACTGAGCTTTACTACTTAAGAAGTGAGCATTCTCCTAGAAATTGTGTATAGCGTGGGCAATCAGATAAATTGTTATTGAGAAACCAAATGTGGGAGAAAATAGTGAATATGAAGAGTGAATAGTTTAACGTGAAATAGTTTCAACAACTCTGCTTGCTGTAGATTTTGAGATGCTGGGAAGATGACCAAGTGCAATTAACGTGTTTATGTTTGCATATAATCTCAATATCAAGAAAGCATTGTTTCTGGTAAGAGAATTTTGTTACTGAAATATAAAGCAACATGTAACAGATACAATGATAATGAGAAAAAAGTTGATAAAAGAATTAAGTATTTGTTGAAAATTAAGTTTTGTAACCAGTCAGCTTTATGTTTAATTGTATTTTCAATAATTTCTAGTAACATAATTGCTGAATGTTTACTTAATCAAAATCTCTGTAAAATTATCATTCAGTACATTAGAATGGTTTGAATGCATTGTAAACATTGGTCATCTTCTGCTGTAGGATAAAATAATTTGCATTTCTTGTTAACCAATATAGCCTTCATCAAGTAACATGGGTATTCCATAGCTTAAACCACAGTTCAATACAGTCTAAGCCAAGCCAAATATAAGGTCAGCTTACACTTAATCTACCTGCTGTAAAACTCCACTGTAGCTCAGTCCGATTCACTTCAGCTTAAATTGTGAAACTGGCAAATCTGCTTTAGGTACAGTATCTTTCTTTTGAAAAGAGTGAACTTCAGTATTTGGATTAAATAGCCCAAAAGTAAAGTGAACCAAATGTTCACACACAAATGCTGCCAGTCAGCTTTGCAGAGATACTGGCGGTGGAAAAGGTTTTGAAATTGTTTTCAAAGGTGAAACATAGTGGGGGAGGGAGAACTTTTTTATCCCTTTTGGCCTTTTATTTATTGTTATGTAGAATTTCTCTTTGGCATTTACCATAACTGTTTATTTTGTGATTTTATTTACAATACTTATATTTTGTAGCAAACTTTATATCTGACTTTTGTCATGATTAGTTTTTAAACATCACTGATGACCGCACATTTCAACGCCCTTATATACATCTGTCTACATACAGATATTCATAAAATGCTTGTCAAATATTCAGGAAGCCTCAAAACATGTATTACTTCTGGTGAAATCTTGGCATAAAATTTTGCGGTGGAATCCAATACTTCCTCTATTTTTGTAAGTACATAGTTGTGAAAGTACATAGTTGTGAAAGTACATAGTTGTGAAAGGAATAGTTTAAAACAAAGTCTGTAAGTAAATGTTTTGCTCATTTTCAACTTAGGCCATGCCGTGGCTCAGTGGTTAGACCACTTGGCTCTCACCAAGGTGGCCCGGGTTCGATCCCAGGCGACTGCAAAGTGAGATTTGTGGGGGGGCAACACGGTGCTGGGACGGGTTTTCTCCAGCACCTCCGGTTTCCCCCGCCATCTCATTCCACCGGTGCTCCATCTTCATCTCATGTACCATCAGTGTCACCGCCTGCGGTGCCGTATGTAGTAAAAGTGGATGTTAAACACTACACATTTCATTTTCAATTTACATATAATATACTTTAAGTACTAAAGAAAATTATTCTTGTGCTACCCTTGAGCTAGGTTCTGGCCTTTGCTGCCTTTCAGTTCATACATGCTTGGTATATGTTTTGCTCCTTATTGGTTTCTTTTTACTTTTCTGTATTGCATCAGTTATTAACTTACACATAATAAATGCAATTTCTCTGATAGTTCTTCAGTAACATAACAAGTTAAACCTCACATACATGCGTGATTGGAGGAATTTGGTAGCAGTGATGTCAAAATTAATTTGAAAAAAAGCTACAATTTTTTTTCAAATTCATAGTTTGAAAAATTTCAGTACAAGTACAGTTGGGTTCAAAATTAATGACTATCACTTCAAAAAATTTACACCTAGTTATGTATTAGACGTATAATCCATATTAGTCAGGTCATTTATGAAAATTGTTCCCCAGAATTATTCTTTTTCCATGTTGGGCAGTTTTCAGGTAGCAGAGTACAATTTAACAAATATTTATTTATATTCCAATAGTTATTTTCCATTCATTCAGTTTTTTTGTATGTATGGGGCTTGGTTTACATCAGTTTTACTGTATTTGATTTGGAAGTTCAAATTTCTTGATTTCACACAAACTTTAAATATATGCATAATCCTCAATAGTCTGAGGTAAATTTACATTTATATGTTCTATGTTTATATTACATGAAATATTTTCAGAATATTTATAACTATGTCCTAAGTAGCATTAACTTTAGGTAAATTAAACCATATAACTGGTAATAACTGTGACATTCATATATTAAACTAAAAAGAAAATTGGACATCTCATTTCTCAAAACATAAGTTTTGTATGGAATGACCCATAAGTCTTACAGCTGAAAGTTAAATGTGAAGTTTCCTCGCTGTAACCTTTGGAATGTTAATCCTGATGTTTTTCACAATCCTAAGTCTGAATCTACTTGTCACTGTTATAGGTCTAGTAGGAAAGTTCTAATTGGCATTTTAATCACCAAACTCTGAGTTGCATATAGTATATGGACTGGAACTAGTAATGAACTGAGAATGGATATAACAAGTATTGTCAGTTGCCCTGTTAAATCTTGTGAAACCGTAGCACTTTTTCAAAACAGGATAGTGGTCTTCCTTTACAAGGTTTACCCTTGTACTTGCACACAATTTGTTTAGATAAAAGTTATAATGGTGTTGGAATTCACGTATTGATTATACTGGAACTGTACATTTATGGAATATTCTGTGATTATATTCAGAAAATTGGGATAAGAAAGACATAATTTCCTACAGAATTAGCACTTAATTCAGAGCCAGAGGTCACTTGATATTCAGGGAACCACTAATTTATCCCCTGCAGTGCTCAAAACCTTAATAAAAAAGACAAAATATATTTAAATAAATAAAAGACAAAAATGGTTTTGTGCATATGAAAATTATGCAGATTTCAAAACAAGTTGTAAACTGAACTTGGATTTCAAAATAATAACTTCTATAGCAAGGTATATAATCGGTAGCCTTTCTGGTTCTGTGTATCAAAGACATTGTAAGTATAAGAAAATCACAGTTCTGTCATACATGCCAGTCAAAAATACATAGTTCTGGAAAAATCCTAAAGGCACTGATGTAATTTATGTCACATGTATAAAATACACTTCATTTTTTGTCAACATAAATATATTTTTCATTGGTGCAGGGGTACTGCCAGGGTAGACAAGATTGCCCTCAAATTGCTTGATTGTTAAGTTTGCTGCTTAAGCTTCTCAAGTTATTTTAAGTTCTGAATAATCTGTACTTTGTCATTCAGCAAACTTTAGATGAGCATGTAGCATTAGTTGAAAATTGTTTGAAATAGGTAACTGGCTATATAAATGGCACCAAACTTATAATTGTTACATAATAAAATTGTGCTACCTCTTTTCCCCTGCAGTAGCAAATTAGTATGGGCAGATGCTTTCTAGGAATACAAACAGTAAGGACTATGATGGTTATGTATTAATTTTGTGACATGATGGTAGCATTTATACATTACTAGTTACTAATTATTTAAAGACATGCTCTAAAAGCCTGCTGATGTTATTATTTACTTTAACTAAGTTTCAATTTTTAAAATGCAGATTATCCAATATCTGTGCTTTAGATTTTTCTAATCTGATAATTTGTTAAAATATGTCTGAATGAAAAACAAAAATAACCAAAGGATTAAGAAATTGGCATAGAAATAGTATATAAATAACAAGATTGCAGCAGATAAGTTTTGGTTGTGCCTCTAATGATAGTTCCATATCTAATCTTGATAGTTAGCAATTTGAGATAAATCATTTTCTTTAAAGAGATGTTATGTACATTAAGATATGTTGCTGTCTCACTCATTATTCCTCCACATTACTACCCTTACATTTTCTTGATTTTGTTCATTTGGTAAAATGGTTCTTATCTAGGAGCCAAGTAAATCTCCAAATATATATTTGTTTTCAACTCTGAAATCCTATATCGAGATTTAACTGAAATCCTACATTGAATAACACGTGATATAGCATGCATCTTCATTAATCCCTTGTATTATGAATAACTATATACTAGCTTACTTTTGAATGATTGTGAACAAATTACTACCACCACCACCAATTAAACATATAAGCCATAGGCTGTTGATGGAGATAGCAGTCTGAAACATGCTCCAGTATATTCTGATGTAAAAAATTAAGCTTGAGTAATAACATTTCATATAAATGCCAAAAATGCTTTACTGGTTTTTATTTCCCCCAAAAAATGTATTAAGTATTATTAAAATATTCTAAATAAAGGCCATAGGCTCATGCTCATTATTTTCAGTACAGTCCATTCCATGCAGCAGATGCAAACGATGATTTGCGAAACATGTCCTCAAAATAGGTACGAAAGTGAAGCAGATGTGTAATAAATACGACTCATCTAAAAATTAATAATCTCTAGTTCTTGTTTGAAATGAGCCAGAAATACTGAAAAGTTCAGTTTTTATTAAGTTATAATGTTGAGTAAAAGAATATGATGGAAAAATGGATGACAGTAACGTATCTTCTTGACAAGAAGGCAGTTTTTTATTTTCCCCAAGTTGTGTAATAGTTATTTTGAGGAAATGAATAGTATAAATAACAGGAAAGTGTATTATTAAATTTTAGATGAGTCGCATTTTTTAACACATCTGCTTCACTTTCGTACCTATTTTGAGGACATGTTTCGCAAATCTTCGCTTGCATCTACGGCTCTTGTGCGACTCGATATAGGAAAGTGTATATTTCAGAATTAAAATGCATATGCAGGATAATTAGTCAATTTTCCTCAAAAACATATGCACATATGCTTTGTGGCCTGAGACACTCCTGAATAAGTTGGGAAATGACTCCTGGTGCTGCCCCTGATCACCATTGAGCAAGCTTTAGTTTTATTATGAGTTATCAGTTATCTGCAGAATATTTTTGTGTAATAAAGGCCTGTTTAATTTCAAATGTGATATGTCACAAATTGTCTTCCAATTTACAACCATGGTTCTTGTTGCTGGTTATGTAACCCACTATTCTTTAATGTTAAAAGGACATGTATATAAAAATAAATATATACACACATATTGTATATATGTCCTTTCACCAAGTTTTATAGCTTTTTGTAGTTTATTTTCATTATTTTTCTATCACGGTTCTGTAGTTCCATTTGTTTAACCCTTAAATGCATGACTTCACATGGTTATGAAGATGTATTTCAGAATTTTGGTTCGTAGTTTCCTTGAATATTATATGGCTGTTTACAGCTTTGTGCATGTGCAACTTATGAATTTCAAGGTTTGATGAAAACTGTTAGTCTATTAGCAAACAATTTAAGTGGTGTGTAACAAGCAGGATACACGATATTGTTTGATATAGATACTTTGTATTCCTTGTAGACTGAAATAAACAGCAATTGTTTATTTTTATTGCATTTCATCTGCAGAGTTGTTTTCCCATATATTGTATGTGTAAATTGGATGGGTAAGCGAAGAGCATATTCAGTTTTCAAAATAAAGAAAAACTGATTTGACTGTTTTGTAAAGAATTTTCTGCATTACAAATGCTGTTCCTCATTACAAGGAAAACTTACGCTCAAAGCAAAATTTATGCATTTAAGGGTTAGATTAGCATAATAATGTCTAAATAGTATTTTATTGGCATTTATTTATGTTATTTTTTAAGATAATCACTCATTTGGATATTGTAGACATAGATAAAATTGGTCTTCAGATTAACTGTTTACTGATGAACCAAAATTTATCTTAGTAATATGAATTTTTTCTCATTAAAAATGGAAATTTTGTAAATAGTAGCTTCCCTTTTATTGGTATACTTTAAGTATGCTATACTTAGGTTTATTTTCATCTTAAGATTGTTCAGTAATTATGAGCAGACTAGAAGTCCATTAGTGAATGTGTGTGAAATAATTGTATGATTGAACAGAACTTTGTGAATAAGAAGTTGACTTTGGTGATCAGATGCTGAAGCATGACTTTTCTTAATTGTAAAACATAAATATTGAGAAAAAAATATATATAAATATATATATAAATTTAAGGCAAAATGTTTGTGATCTTAGAGTTTGGCTGTTAACAGGGTCATTTAATGAAAAGTGCCCATGAAAAACAAACCATTGATGCCAAAGTTTATGTGATGAGAGCATTCACATTTGATATGTTCTCAATAATTTTGCAATGTATTATAGAATATTCTCTTCACTTTTTCGTTGGATCTTATGTATTGCAAATAGTCTGTTTCTAAAATCTGGTCACCTATCTGCTTGTATTAACAAAATTCTAATTAGAATTTTTTTAGTACAGCAGTTTGATTAAAAATGAGTCTTTAGAGTCATATTTATTTAATGCACAGTATTATCTTAAATGTGTCATAACGTAGCTTTGATCAATTAAATACAAGGAAAGGCTCTTCTACATACAATATCAGTATTAAAATCTCATCAGAATTAGAGCACCACAAGAATAAGAACCACTGGAGCTGATTTTGATGCTTGTTGCTTAGAAATTAGAAAGAAGTAAGCTGCAGATAACATACAAAGAAATTATTTTAATACTTTGACAATTTTTACCTTATAACTGCTGCTACATGTCACAATAAATGACATTGGTAGTCTCTATATTGTTAAATATGCTTGAGGATCATAATACAATGTAAGTGAAATAACCCAAGGTCTTGCTCATTTTTGTCCGTCTGTATACGGAGTACCGTACTCCTGACTTATGTGCTCAGATGAAATCTAATGTTCTGGGACTTCTGATCCTCTATACTTTCAAGATTAAAATGCATACCTAATGACCTTTGGGTGCTATTTTTAGTATAAATTTTAAAATTAAGTATCAAAATATGTAAGTTTCTTTACACAAAAAAGAAAGAAAAACGATGGATCATAATACATTAATATTGAAATGTATTGTGGTGTTATTTTTAAATATCTATATACCATATTTCAATGAAATAATACAGCTTGTATGACAGATGTTTCTACAATAACATACTTTCAGGGTTATTAGACCATTTCAAAAAATAGTGATTGAGAACATCATTTTCTGTTCAGAAAAATGAACTGTGACTTTTGTTTCAATGGATGGTTTTTGCACAGCACCAAACATTTTTGAAAATCAGAGTACTGTTCAAATAAAAAATAGTTCCATATATTTTCAAAAACAGTGCTAGTTAGTTATTTTAATACAATTTTGTAATCATTTTTATTTAATATATCAGCAAATAGGTTGTCTAATTGACTTGTAAGAAGTACATTAATTCTTCCCTTTCCCTTACCTTTTATTTTAGCAACAATGTTGAATTAGAATATAAAAGTTGTTGCTATGTTCCTGATCTTTACTGTCCATGATTATGCAGTAAGCACTCTTTATACGAAACAAGGAGTTTGTTGCTAATCCTCTTCTAATTGGATTTTCTCCATTTTTCTATGGGTTTCCCAATAATATTTACACAGTTAAACTGAAACACTGGAATTAATTTTTGAGATTGCAACGCACTGAAGTAGGTGGTCTATTGTCTGTGGGTCGTTGCATAGTATACATATTGGAGAATTGAAGACATTGATCTTGAACTGGAGGGCAGCCAGACAGTCATGTCCAGTCATCAAGCAAAACGGCCAATGTTGAGCTTCCTGGAGATTCTGATATGGCGTTAGTATTTTCCAAGAGTGTTTTTCACGATTTATTTGTAATTTTTTCATAATTATGTTGCCAATGTGTACAGATTTATAAATTTACATATAATTTTAATGTACAATAAGAATTCATTTGTTTTATATTTGTTCCTTCCTTGGCTAGGAAGTTAGCTTTTTCATTTCCCATAATGCCACATAGGGCCAGGATCTATTGGAAACAAGTTTATGTTTTTGGTTTTGTAAACTTTTTAGTGCGTGTAGAACAGGGGAAGACAGGTAGTGGTGTGATGTCAGCTCCGTCAGCTCTAACCACCAAATATGCTCCCAAACGAAAGGCAGGTTAGCGTGTGACGTCACCACGCTGATTTCTGCTGCCCAGGAGGAAGGAAAGAGTTTGATGTGCTGGGGTTCCGACAGTGTAGGAAAGATAGGAAACGTATCGGGTATTAACATGTGCAACTCACATCTTGGGTGTTGTAATATTAATGCGGACTGCTTTAATTACACAATTGGTCACAGTTTATAAACAATTACATTTTAGCTTTGTGCAATGAGAAAATATATAAAACTTAAACTCGTAGTTCATCTGAAGGTCAGGCATGTTATAAAGAAATAAAATAAAACAAAGTAATTTTCTTTGCAAATTAGAGGAGACCAATTCAGAACAAAATTACGTGGACATTTTCTGAGACTTTCTGTTTTGTTTTCCTTTAAATGATTTATCAATGTCAGGACGTAATGTCTGGGAAATTTGTAATCGAAGGCTGCATGTTAGATTGTGATACGACAAGGTACAACAAGGTCCCAAGGGTTTGGACTTAGCTAATTTCATAACCGAAAAAAAAGCAAATCTTGTTCGCACACATATGTCAAGACAAACATACACAATTACCGTGCGGCAAGTGAATACAGCCTCGGAAATCTGGTTTAGGAGACATTCTTGTAAAATTCAGCCAAGTCTTTCTTATGTGTATGTTTGTCCTTCAATAAATTGTCACATTGTAAACTTAACAGTTGTATTTGGTATGTGGCAGCTACATTGTTGCCATCGAGTGTGCTACACGTGACTGAACCCTCGGATTCTGTACTCACAGTGCCATTTATATAGGCAACTTGGGACTACACGGCTCTTGCCTGATGTCACTTGCACTGCAGGCCTTGCTCCCGGCTGAAATTCGTCACAACTTTCGAAGCTGTCTTCCTCTGGTGTAGAATCTCTAATATTTCGCTGTTTGATTTGCTGCCTCCGAGTTGCTGAAAATTACAGCTTTTTGGAAGGTATTTGTCACACAACAATTTCACCAGGGAAGTACTTATGCCTTCTAGTTCTCCATCATAATGAGATGAGAGGTCCTAGGGAAATGAAAAAGGTAAAAAGCTTGCAGTATATGCCAGCGCCTGCTTGTCCTTTTTCATCAGTTAGGGATCCATCGGTAAAAATATGAAGCCGCTTTCTGGGTAACAGGAAGGATTGTTTCCAAAGCAGCCATTTTTAGAATTTTATTACCTACACATTTTTTTGAGTGCATGTATTCCAACAGATTTTCTTTGTAATCAATGATTGGTTGATTCATTGGGTATTTGGAGAGGGGTAGTTTTCTATTTTTTTCCCTGTAGATAAGCTACTTTTGTTGCAGGATCTTAATTTGGTTAATATAACTTTCATTTGCAGGTGGAGGGTTGTGAATATTCCAGTATATATTGTGAGATATTTGAGATATTTTTGCATACAT
Organism: Mantis religiosa; assembly: GCA_030765055.1. Classification (NCBI taxonomy): domain Eukaryota; kingdom Metazoa; phylum Arthropoda; class Insecta; order Mantodea; family Mantidae; genus Mantis; species Mantis religiosa. Next base: position 84,132,785 of record CM060950.1, on the reverse strand, counting down.
TTATAGACTTTGTTTTTCTCTTTCATATTGTAGTGGCGTATTCTTAGTAGCTGCTTAAAGAGCTGTTTAAGATGTTGATTTTACTTCCCTAGTAAAAAACTTGAGGGCCTGATTTTGTATTATTTCTAATTGTTTGAGTTTTGTTTGATTAGCTGTGATCGTAGCTTAGCTACCATAAAGGATTCATTTTAAGTTCTGTATGTAGTATTTAAGGTGTTTGTTGTACTTCCCCATTTGCTGCTAGCAAGTCTTAAGGAGAGTCTCTTTGTAGCTTTTTCTACAGAATATGGGAATTATAATGCCTTCTCTCCAGGTTGTTGTTCTAGTTGTATTTCATCTTAAATTAAATATCTTTAATAGCATATTTTGTGCTTTTGGTCCAAATGTTTAATCATTTCTCCTCTAATTTTATCATATCTTGGTCTGTTATGTAATCTAAGTGTGAAATAGCTCTTGGAGTTCTTGTATTTCAGAAGTTGAATTAAAGATTTCGTATGAATGATATGTTTTAAATGCTTTTACTTTTAATGGATTCAGTATTTTTCTATTCTTTGGTGGTAGATATTCTATATGGTATGTTCAATTAAAAGCTTCTGATATTTTTTTAGCATCTGTATTTTATTTTTTAATAAGAGGTTATTTCTTTTTTATAGAGGTTTTGTTATTTAATTTACTAATAATATGGACTTTACTGCTGTCTTTTCTGTAGTCAGTGGTTTCCAGGAATTTGTTATAAGATTCCCTTTTAGCTGTACTGATTTCTTCATTTTTGCGCAACTTTTCTCCATTCTTGAACATCTATGGGATTCTTTGTAGGTTCCACCTTGTCTAGCAGTGTCTCCATTTGTCCAAAAGGGTGTATGTCATATTTTTCCTCATAGCATATTGTGTTTTGCAGTTAAGACTTTGCTATTGGAATTGTTCATAAAGTAATCAATAGAATTATTTTCTTTAAAATTGAAATTTATCAGTATTTCATCAAGTTGTTGAGTAAACATTTTCCAGTTTGATTTCTTATAATTCCACTAGTAATTGTTTTCTTTAAAAAAAAATTTGGGGTTGTCTATTCCTTAGCTTGAATGTTATAATTGGTTAATGACCACATCCAAGATCATCTACAATGTAGCAATGATTATTACCAGTAAATGTGATATCATTGTGAGTTACGGGTTAGTTTTTGAGCCATTGTAGATGAAACAATGTGTTTAAGGACATTTTGAATAAGCAGTTTGTATTAAAATACACGCACACGCGCACACACACGAATCCACAAATGCTACTCCTATATTAAAAACTCGTGTGTTAAGGATAACATATTACCATTATTAATTCTCTAGAGTTATGAAATAATTCAACTTAAAATAATCTGATATCTTGATTCCCATTGTCCAAAATTTGTCTTGATGGTAAGTAACAGATACTTTAAAGCAACATAAACCCATATGGTTCTTTGTGTGATGTCAGGGTGCCTGGTGACCTTTCAGCTCTGCTGGGTCTCCCTTTGACCAACCTTAAGCCTTTTATATTTGTTTCCTCCACGTCTTCCATTTGTCTCTAATTTTTGCTTTTCTTCCTTATTTTCTTTTACTTTCCTCAACCACACCCTCCCCCCTCGCCCCCAATCCTCTTTCTTTGTTAACATGTTTATGGCTACAATTGTACTATCCAATTTGACCTACTGTTTGGCCACCATAGTATTTCTTTACATTGTACTGGATAATGCAGTATTTTTTCCCTTTTGCTGTACAATGCACAGATCCCTTTTTTCACTTTCTCTTATCCCTCAGTGTGGATACATGACAGTTTTCACTGGTGTTCTGAATTACACTTGTTATTCTTTGTTTAATGATGTAACTTTTCAAAGCCAGATGTATTACCTGATAAGGCTCCACAGTATAAAATTTGCTGTTATTGATATGGATTGTCCACAAGTGTTTTTTATATTAAGGGAAATAGAATAGAAAAAAAAAGGCGACCCAAAGAGGATAAATGGGGTTGTAATATAGTAACGTTTTCAGTTTTATTTTAATGAACTTGAAAGTGAGTGTTAGCCTAAAAGTGAATCGAGAATATTCTTGATCCACTTTTATGCTAACTTGGGCTTCACTGTCTCTACGCTTCATTTAATTATATGCTTTGTGTATAAACCACTGAAACATTTTGCTATGATAGTTACCACATATATATTATCAGTTAATCATCCAAGAGCTTTCACCATGTCATGACTTGTTCTTTTATAGATCATTTTCTTCTCCAGTTAACAGTGAAGGTATGCATGGAAAACAAAATTAAGAAAATGTCACAAAATTATTCAATAAACTTAAAAATTACACAAATATAACTATTTGTAACAAAAACTTTACTTATCTTAAGAAAATGTCAATTTTTCTTATTAATTGAAAAATGTTCACTGTATGCCTTCAATGGTAGCTTGCCTCCCTAGTTGCACATCTATTTGCAGACCGTCATAAAGCTGTGTGATCTGATCTGCCTCTTGGTGCTGTAAAAACTGGCCTAAAATGTTAAGGTTAAACTTCAAGCTAGTTAGCCACTATTTTTAGCAAACTTATTAGTGATTCATAGTTTGAAAACTTTCAATTTCATAGAGTCTATTAATAACAGAACTTCAGTATTGAATGTGTGCTTCAGAACAGAAGTACTTTAAATGGTGGGAAACATTCAATATGTTTTAACACAAATAATAAAATAATGCTGATTATCTTTTAAATAAAAATTAGAATAAAAGACTAATGAAATAAATTTCATTTAAAACATGGAGTAATGAAGCATATCATTCCAAACTGGAACTCAGTTTACCACACTGTTCATAATTTAATGTAAAAACATTATAGCAGCAATAAAGCTTGTTAAGTTTAAAGAATCGCATTATATGCTTTTTTACATGTACTAAATAGTGGTCACTCTTAATTTGTTTGTACACGTAATAGACATGGAACACACCTACACAGAACCTATTTTATGATTCCAAATTTTAAATTGTGGTAACACAAAGCTGTTCTAAAGAGATTATAAAACATTAACCATAATCTACGTTGAGCATATAAATGATGACCACTACCACTACTGTTATCACCTAAGGGGCATGCATTATGAAAAGCAGGAGTGTTAGTTACTTTTATATCATAATTGTAGTTTGTAAAAGTAATGTTTGTTCTCAGAATATTCCAATGTTTAAAATTGTGCACACATTACATTGGCTCTAAAAACCCTGGTACCTCCATTGCAACTTCTGCAGAACCTTGTGAATTTGTTTACCTTGTTCTTCACTTAAAAGTCTGTAGATTTTTGCTGAAATATTCTGTGTGAGAAAATAGAAAATTAATTTTGTCACTCACTACAACCAAATTACTTGTATGCTTCAAGCATGTTAGTCAAATGGTTTGACAATTAGGACCTAATTCCCAAGAAATTCCTAGAAATATATTTGTACTAATGTAAGACTTGAAGCTTTCACAGCGAGCATTACTAATCAAGGCTTCGCGGGTGATCAGCCGTGTCAAATTAATAAACGTTGAGCTGTTTAGCTGTTTAGGCACACACTCACTTCAACCTACTTCAGCCACAAAGGACAGTTCTTCGAACAGGTGGACAGTGTAGCCATGGGGTCACCGCTCTCACCTGTCATTGCGAATTTCTTCATGCAGAACTTCGAACACACTGCCCTGGATACCGCAACATACCAACCAAAAGCTTTCTTCAGATATGTTGATGACACCTTTGTAATCTGGCCTCATGGTGAAGACAAACTTTTCGACTTTCTGGACCATCTAAACAACTTCCATAGTAACATTAGATTCACCATGGAAGTTGAGACAGACAACTCCCTTCCCTTCTTGGATGTACTTGTCTACAAGAAGGCGGACGGGAGCTTAGGAGACACTGTGTATAGGAAGCCCATGCACACAAACTGCTATCTGGACGCCTCTGGCCACCATCATCCCACTCAAAAGAAGACGGTCATCTCCACGTTATTCCACCGAGCTTTCGAAATTGCAGATGAGGACCATGCCGAACAGGAACTGCAATACCTTCGGCGTACCTTACTTCAGAATGGATACAGCAACCACGACATAAGCAATACACGCAGGAAGGTAGAGCACAATAGGAGGAACCCCACATGCCCCGCTCAGAAGGATAACAGGTTAAACACAGCATACATACCTTTCTACGGCCCAGTTTCTAACAAGATCTCCCGCATTCTTGCCAGATACAACATCAGGACTTTCTTCACGGCCCCTAAGAAGCTCCAACAATACTTAAGACCGATAAAAGACCCCCTCCATCTCAAGGTCCCGGGAGTGTACAAGATTCTCTGCAAGTGCGGCAAGGTGTATGTGGGCCAAACGGTACGCACAATAGAAGAAAGGTGCAAAGAACACAAATGCAATATTCGCTTACTACAACCGGATAAATCGGCAGTGGCCAAGCATTGCATAGAGGAAGTACATAAAATTAACGTTGAAGACACTGAAGTATTAGAACACACTTGCAGATATTGGGACAGAGTCATCAAAGAAGCCATCCAAATCAAATTACATCCACAGAATTGCAACAGAGACTGCGGGCTACAGCTAAGCCGGGCTTGGACAACAGCCATCAGACACACCTACTTTTTTTTTTTTTTTTTTTTTTTTTTTTACCGTGGAGGGGAAAAACCCAGTTACAGGCGACGGCCCGCGTGCGACGGCCGACAGTGTGAGGGTCCCTGTGCCCTGAGGGGGCCAGGATACTCACTAAAAAACCCCACCACGTGTTAGTTACGTGACTTAAATTATTTTGCGTGCACTTATTAACATGCTTAGTCGGGTCCCGCATAGCACCCCGGTTAGTATGTGGTATCTATTAAGCTGGCATGCGATGCATGCGAGCGCGTCTATGTTGCTTCTTGGTGGTGACCATGAAACCTGGGCACCACCAAGTGTAATTTATGCTTTACTTTACTTATGTACATGTGGCTGAGGCCGGGTAGGCCTGTTGGTCAGTGTTATGTGTAGCTTATCTATTATATATGTGTTTTTCGTATTAATTCTACTTATGGCCCCAGTATTCTGGGTTTGTCAATAGTTAGTACTTGGCATGCAATTCGAACTATGTGTTCGGTCGTCCTTGGTTCCGGCGTGGCCGTTCGTTATTTCCTTTGTCCATGCGTTGTCGTCGGTGTGTCCTACTCCATCTGCAGTCGCCCGCTGTCTCTGCACCTGTAGGACACTGGTGGGAGACCCTCTAACTCCCGGGCCGCCTTGACTGTTGTCAAGGGCTTGGAGGGCTCTGTGCGGGCAGTGTTCTGAAAAGAGTCAGTAAGAAAAAGATTAATGAAGGGAAAGTAGGGGTGTCAGCCTAACTGTCTGTGTCAGTTGTCCCTTAATAGGTTGTTCAGGAAGTTCTGAACGTCGTCTTCGTCATCATCATGTGTGAGTCTTCTTTCGAACAGTGATAATGGTCGTGTGTGTGTGTTTATTTCTGTAGTGTAGTTTCCGAGTCGTGAGATTAGAGGATTGTGGTGTATTTCAAGATTTTTATATGTGTCATATGCTAGTTTCTTAATGAATTCTTCTACTGTGTGCATTTTTAATTCTCTGTGCAGTAGGTCGGCTGGTGCTGTGTAAGGTACTTTTGCTATCGTTCGTAGTATTTTGTTTTGAAATTTTTGTAATCTTAGAATATATGTTTTGGCAGCATACCCCCAGACCGGCGTTGCATATGTGAATATGGGCCTTATGAGAGTTTTGTATAGAGTGAGCCCTAAATTCATGTTTATGTGGGAGTTCATGTTTATGAGGGGGTAAAGCTTGCCCAATTGAGCGTTGGCTTTACCCCTGATTTGGTGAACGTGCTCTTTCCACGTCAGCCCTTGGTCCATTTTGAGTCCTAGCCAAGTGACTGTGTCCGTCCATTCTATATTTTCTCCGAATATAGAGAGTGGGGGGAGCTGGTGTTTCCCCAATCTGTGCTTAAGCTTTTTGGTGAAAATTATGGCTTGCGTTTTTCTTGGGTTTACTCTAATACGCCATTTGGTGAGCCATTCTTCTAGATTATTCAGGGCGTTTTGTAGTCTCCGGTGGATGAAGTCCAGTTTGGCTGATTGGGTCACAATTGCTGTATCATCTGCGTAGATGTACAAATCTGTGTAGTTGGTCTTTGGTATGTCGTTCATAGTGATATTAAAGATAACCGGCCCTAGGATACTTCCCTGAGGGACTCCCGCTTTGATTTGGCGGGGAGTCGATAATTGGTTGTCAACTTTCGATTGGAATTTGCGGTCATGTAGGTAGTTCGCGATGAGCTTTATTAATATGTCGTGTATGTTCAAGGTTTTAAGCTTTTTGAGCAGTCCTGCGTGCCACACCCTGTCGAATGCGCGTTCGACATCGAGCAAGAGTGCTCCTGTTGACTTGCGGATGTTAAACCCGTGGGTTATGTGTTCTGTGGCTCTCAGTAGTTGGAGTGTTGTGGAATGTTTGGCTCTAAATCCAAATTGCTCCGGGATTGTGATATTTTGTTTGATTAGTTGGCTGTTGAGTCGCTTGAGTATGACCTTTTCGAGAAGTTTGCCTAGAACGCTTAGAAGACTGATAGGTCTGTAGTTCTGTGGGTGAGAGGCGTCTTTGCCCTTCTTGGGGAAGTGTACCACAATGGCAAGCTTCCATCTCTCGGGATAATATCCCTTCTCGAGGGTGTAATTAAATATATTTGCTAGTAATTTAATCGCGTCTTCCGGTAGGTTGGCAAGTGCCACGGTTGGGATTCCATCAGGTCCCGGCGCTTTTCGCTTGGGGAGGTGCTTAATTATCCATTTAATTTCGCTGGGGCATGTCTTTCTTACTTTATTGTGGGTTACTAACTCTTTGTAATTCTTTGTTTCTGCTTCCGTCTCTTCCGCAAATTGTGGGCAAGACGGATTGGCATTCGGAGTTAGCGTAGCCTGCAGTGCGTCCGCTAGTGCATCTGCTTTTTCTTGATCCGTTGTGGCTATGTTTTGGTTATAGTGTAGCGGAGGGATATGAACCCTGTCACGTGTTAGGCAGCGTGCGACCTTCCACACTGAGTCTCTCTCGTAATTGAGATTCTCAAGCGTGTTTTGCCATTGATTTGTGATATGAGTGGATATTCTTTGTTGCACTAGTGTGTTTAGGTACCTGTAGTACTCTTGGTCAATTATATGTCTGGACTTTTGCCATTTCCGCCTGGCTCGATTTCGTTCTGCCGTTAAGGAGGTTATATCTCGGGGAAGTTGATTATGGAACGTTTTGGGCTGGCTTGTGGGCACTGATATTACTGTTGCCGCTTTTATGGCCTGCTCCAATTGGAGTACTGCCCTGTTCACGTTTTCGTTTGAATTTAAAGGGAACGTGGGGAGGTTTTTGCTTACTGTTGTTGCGAACTTCTCCCAGTCTGCTTTATTGTAGTTCGGGCGTTTAAGTGGTGGGACCTTAGCCGCGTCGCCTTCCAAAGTGATCATCAGGGGAATATGGTCTGATGACAGTTCGTTTTTGGTTTGAAGGTGAAGCCTTCGGGTTAAGTTGCGTGATAGTGCTATATCAAGTATGTCGGCTCTATCTGTTCTGTTGAATGGTATGTAAGTGGGTTCTTCCGGCGCATGGATTATGAGATCCGTTCGATTTTCAAGTCTTAATAGGGCGTTTCCAGCGGGGTTTGTCTCATTGCAGCCCCATATTTGATGTTTTGCATTGAGGTCCCCCGCTAATAGAAATTTGTTATTTTGTTGCATCAAATTTGATATATCTGCTGTGTTTAGGGTTCCGGGGGGGGCATATGCCGCTGATATGAGTGTTCGACAGTTGTCTAGTGTTATGTATATATTTGTGGTTTCAAGGCTTTGCAGTTGTGGTATTTGTGCTATGTCATGCATTATGTTGTGTCTTATTATTATGGCTGTGCCGCCGCCATATTGGTTCCTATCTGTGCGGTGTGTGGTGTACCCTGGTATATTGAATCTGGCCCTACTAGTGAGATGGGTTTCTGTAATTAACGCTATGTCTATAGTGTTCTGTGTCAGGAAGTTCGAAAGTTCTGTCTTTTTACGTCTTAGTCCTCTAGCGTTCCATGTCAGTAAGTTTAAGTGGCCTGGTCTGTTCATGGTTCTGTTCTAAGGAAGCCGGGGGTGACAAGCAGTTGTATGAAGTCCCTGTAAGTTGCCATAAGGGAGCGGGCCTCCGACGAATCCGCTTCCACCAGGGATTTAAAGATGTGGAGGCACGTCTCTCTGAAGTCGTCCTCGCTCATCCCGGTCCTCAGTACTTGGTTGTACATTCTTCGTTGATGAAGAACTCTTTCGTCTGTTGGTGGTGCTTGTGGTGCTGGTCTCGGTTTTTGTTGCCTGGGTTGTTGCTCCCGAGGCTGCAGTCTTGGATCTCGGGGTCTGGAAGTCGTCTCGCGCCGCGCACCAGTCATAGCCGCAGGCGGCGCCCGCGCCGCAGCGGCTCCCCGCGCCTCCCGAGCCACCGACACGCCAGCCGGACGCCCGTTCACCTCCCGGAGGTTGCGCGCCGCCGCAACTTGCCTTTGGTATTCCGGGCAAGCCCGGTACCTGGCCCCGTGGCCCATGCCAAGGCAAAGGGCGCACTTCCTCCGGGGGGGCGGCACATCACAGCCACGCGAGTCGTGACCCCCGGTGCACTTGGAGCACACCACAGTCGCCGCGGTGCATCGTCCTTCTTTGCAGTTCGCTGAGACTATGCTCTTGTGGTAACCCTGTAGCCCCGGACCTCCCCCTACAATTACAGCAACCCTAGTCACCCCGGACAAAGAACGGACCTCCAGGAAAACACTTTGGCAAACAGAAACTCTAGTCACACTGGACATAAGACCAACCTCCTAGAAAACACTATAGCGGACAGAGAACATAGCCCAAACCAACCGGCCCAATCACAGATCATCACCCGCTCACTGGCCAGGGCAGCACAAGCCCCACCCACCATTTGATCATATATAGTAAGAAGAATTCAACCATTTCATCAGATCCTGAAGAAGGCCATGGAGTTTACAATGGCCGAAAGCTCGATGTTTATTAATTTGACATGGCTGATCACCCGCAAAGCCTTGATTAGTATATTTGTACTACATGTTCCTTTTCATTCATGGGGCTTATATCAGGATTACAAGATATGTCTTAATTTTGCTTCAAATAATTGCAGAAATTTCTCACAATTGTACATAAAAACAATGTCCTTATTTAAAGCCTTTGCATGCTGTTTAATTTAACAAAGCTTAATATGGAGACATGGTAGCATAACTTTGGAAGGACTCATAAGGCTTTGGCACACAGTATCCTTAGAACCAACATCCAAATTTTCTCAACATAAGCAGTTTTTAACTTGTCCATTGATCAGCTTGTGCACTGCTATCCTACAGAAAAAGAAGGGTTGGAAATTAGGTAAAAGTGTATTGTCCCAAGATCCTGCAAGAACTTATCACCATAAACTTGCCAAGTTCACTGAAGTTCAGTTGCAGTAACAGCAATTCCAAATTTCCGTATAATACTTTGAGGATCACTGAATAGGCAAATGGGTGTGAAACCAAGGATGTTCTCTTTCGAGTAGGAGGGTGCCCTTTAAACTTCACTTCAACACATCAATGAACAGTTTCCATTCACTTGAGTTACGGTTTGAAAGACCAAGTTTAAGAATTAGCTCTTTCATATTACTGCAATCAATATTTTGCAATCTCCAGAGGAAAAAGAATTTACAATCTTATTTTCATTGTTGGTACTAATAAAATAATGCTACTGGGCACAACATATATTTATTTTTCTTGGATTCTTTTATAACATGATCTCTTTTACTGTCTTTTACAGACAGTGCTTACTTCATTATCAGTTGATGAAAAGAAGAGTGCTAATTTGTGGTATATTATTTTGTGATTGACTGGTTTGCAAAATGCACAAAATGAGTCTTGTAAATGTTATTTAATGATATTACGAACTAAATTATTGTGAAATATTTACACAGAACAATATCGCAGTAAGTCATCTCAAATATTTAGGCACGTATGTGATGACATACTGGCAGTTATTCATAAAATCAGATAAAAAACCAACAAAACAATATCTCAGAAACTTAAAGACACATATGTGATGACATATTTATATATAAAAAACCAACAGTGATGCAAAAATTAAACCAAACGATCTAAAAATGAGATGCAAGTTCAGGCTATCTTGTTCGGACGCATCTGTGTTTTTGTGGCTGTGACGATAGACCTTGGATCCCATCACTAGCATCTGGGGATATATTGAAATGACTTCATAGTTTCCACATGCTCACTGAGTTATTGGAGGCAGTAAACACGTATAAGGAGTTGGTGGTATTGGCATTAATTGATGAACTGTGTGCCTTCATCTTGCCCAGCAAATGACAGGAATCTGCTGATCACCACTTGACAAGTAATAATAATTTATTTTCATCCATAATAACACTTACATGTTGTCGGATACGTCAAAATAAACGGTTATATACATTTAATTACAATTTGTCCAGTTTGTACAAGCACTTTTGTATTAGAAACTTGTTTAGTTTATTTTTAAATAATTTACCTTTTTTTTGTTTTTAGTGAATTTGGTAGTTTATTAAATAATAATTTTCCCATTATTAAGGGATCTTTATCTGTTGACTTCTTATTTAAAGTTATTCTGTGGTAATTATTTTGTATCCTTGTTTCGTGTTTGTGACAATGTTTATTTAAGTTACCCATTTCATCCTTGCTAATTACAAACATTATTACTTTAAAAACGTATAGAGATACTACTGTTAGGATTTTGTTTTCTACAAAAACATTTCAGCATGATTCTCTTCTATTTACCTTATACATTTCTTATACATTTCTTCTGCAAAACTAGCAATCTGTTCATGTTAGTCATACAAGTGCTGCCCCATATCTCAACTGCATATTGTAGATGTGAATGTATTATTCCATAAGAAGTTAGTTTCAGATATTCAGAATTTAGGTATTTTGCTAGGTTCCTTAATAAATAAAGATTTGTACTTATCTTGTTACATATATAGTCGGTATGGTGTCTGAAGGTTAGGTTTTCATCAATAATCACTCCTAAGAATTTTATCTTATCTAATTGCTTGATTTGTTCACCATTTATATTTATATTGATAGGATTACTACTATACCTGTTATTGCGGTGTTGAAACATGACTGTTTTATGTGATTGATTCTGTTGTATTTCTACTCTTGGTTCTAACTGCTGTACATTGTTTTCTGTTTACTAAATAGGATTTTAATATTGTGTGAAATTTCCCACTTATGCCATACTTCTGCAATTTGTTCAGCAGCATTTCATGTGATACACTGTCAAATGCTTTAGATAGGTCAAGGAATATACCTGTGATCTTTTCTTCATTTTCAAGCCCGTGGAGTATATTGTGGTATAGCTCTGCTATAGCTGTGGTTGTGGAGTGATTTTTCCTGAATCCATGTTGAGATTTACTTAGTATATTGAATTTATTTAGAAAGCTTATTAATCTATTATTTAACACTTTTTCAAATACCTTAGCAAAAATAGAAGTTAAGGTAATAGGTCTATAGTTTTCTGCTTTTGTTTTATTGCCTTTTTTAAATATTGGTCGAAGTATGCTTATTTTTAAACAATCGGGAAAAGAATCCTCCATTATCGATGCATTTATCAGGTGCTCAAGTATATCTAGTAGGGCATATTTACAATGTTTCAGTGTTTTTGTAGATATTTCATCCCACCCCGTCGATGTGTTATTATTTAGTTCATTTATTATTTTTTCTAGTTCCTCTTTAGTGGTTCCTTTTATATAAATGGTTGATAATATTTCATTTGTCCCTTGTGTTGTATCCCTAATCTGACTGATTTTATTGACTCCCATTTTTAAGAAATAATTATTGAAGATTTGACAAACTTCTTTAGGATTTTTAACTAGCTGCACATTTTCTTCTAAGGTTATGTTTTCAAATGTCTTATTGTTTACATGATGTTCTTTTACAATTCCCCATATCGTCTTTGCCTTATTATTTGATTTTATTATGTCACTAAATTGTTGTCTCTTTAGATTAATTAGTTCTTGAGCATACTTCTTTTTAAAAGCTTTATATTTATCCCTAAAAATGTCTTAAGTTTGTTGATTTATAGAAGGTATGGTAATCCTTCATTTTATCTCTAATCTTTTTAACTTCATATGGAATTTTAATACATTGATTATTAGGTTTGGTAACTCTCTTGTTTTTGATTGGGCAGTGTGTCTCAAGGTGCTGTTTTATAATGTCAAAGAAGCAGTCCCATTTTTTATTTCTACTATCCTGCAATGTATAAACTGCGCCCCATCTCTCTTTTGTTAAACTAACTAGGAGCTGGTTCAGATTGTTAGTAGTCATTTGTCTTAACTTCATGAATTCTGTTATTTCAAGTTCTTCCCCTATATAACTGATATCCTTAATTTGGGAACTATGGTCAGAAATACAATAATCTACAATTTCTGTTGAGTAATTATTCTTTTCAATATTGGTTATAATATGATCTATTGATGTAGCTGAGGTGGGTGTGATTCTAGTTGGTTCTTTAATGTCTTTTAAATTATAACTTGAAATTGTCAAATTATTTATCTTATTTATTTATCAAATCAGAGAATATCATTTGTCCAGGCATGAACATTAGGAAACATATCCATTTTTGTTGGGCATTGCTCAGCAGCTGAATTAACTCTTGTTTTGACAAGTCCTACTTCTTGATATACAGGTCTCTTGGCCCTGAGAACAGAACATCTTCTCTTATTGCCATCAACTGAATACCATCATAATGTCGAGGGTTCATATTAGATTAAATCCTAACAGTTCTACTAACTCCTAAGGGAGGGGAAAATTGTGCATCAAGTCATTTAACGCACACTGGTTGAAACCCCCATGTTTTGCAGCAGATGATTCTGGTAGACAGTCACTCATCATTTTCATCGCTTCTGTTCATTTACCCAATGATGTTCAATGCATGCTGTACATAAGTGGCCTAATGGATGGACTTAGAGGATTAAAAAATCTACATCCAGGGGCTGGAGCTTGTAGGAGGTGTGAGGCGGCAAAGAGAGTAACTGCACTCCATTTTCTCTGGCCATGTCAGCCAGTTATAGCTTTTTTGAATATGCATACATATGTGCATGTTTGTCTAGAATGAAGAGAATAGGCCTTTTTGCTTGAGAAAAGCCTATAAAAACTACGTAGTCATCCAGCCAGAAGAATGTGTCTCAGATCAATTGCCTGGAGTAAGCCAAACTCAAATTCCTGCTTTTTGTGCTTCCTTGTAAAGATAAATATATGAGGGATATAAATGACTCTGCTGCAGACATGTACACAGTTGCAGTATTCGTTTCACCTCATTCTGCACAAATTAGTGTCCCTACCTGTCACCAGTGGCGGCTTGTGCTGAAAAAACAGCAAATTTATGTGAAAAAGGGTTAAAACTTTTATTTTTTATGTAATTATCAATATGAGTAGACTTCCTATAAATACTAAAAAAATCTATTTTAATTTCTTATCTTCAAATCTAGAAAAGGAAGAAAATCATTAATTTCAGTTTCTAATGTGAGTTTTATAGCTTTATCTTGTAAATTTAGTAATATTAAAGCATTGTTAATTTGTTTATCGGGAACAATAGCAAAAATATCAATATATCTATACCAAGTTTTAAAAATTAAAGGGAATGCTTTAGTGACTTGCATTTCGAAAAATACTCGTAGAAAGATCAGCTAGAAATGGTGAAAGAGGATTACCCTTGGTAAGCCAGAAGTTTGTTGAAAAAATTCACCATTAAAAGTGAAAAAATTTTGATCCAAACAAAAATTAATAAGTTTAACAAAATCAACTATTAGGTCCTCATGTAAATTTATTGAATTCAACCACTTTTTTAAATAACTCAAAAGTTTTTCTCTAGGAATACTAGGAAATAAGGCAGTTACATCAAAAGAATTTAAGTATTGAGAGTTTAAGTATTAAAAACTGTTTTGAACCAGTAAAAAAGATTGACAGTGTTGTATTATCTAAAACTGATAAACTTATCCATGGTTGGCCATGGTAGCTCAATGGGTTAGAGCGACTGGACTGAAACCAGGAGATCCGTGGTTCAAATCCCGCCCATGGCATTGAATTTTTCATGTTGGCTCTATCAAAAACCTTAGCCTATATACGACTAGTGTGAAGAAATGATTAATTTCCATCAATTAACTAAAACTGATATAGATATGTTGATATTTTTGCTATTGTTCCTTATAAACAAATTAATGAAGCTTTAAAATTACTAAATGTACAAGAAATTAATGGATTTCTTCCTTTTCTAGATTTGAAGATAATAAGAAATAATAAATTAGATTTTTGTATTTATACGACGTCTACTCATATTGATAATTACTTAAAAAATAAAAGTTTTAACCCTTTTTCACCTAAATTTACCGTTTTTAATAGTTTGATTTATAGATCAATAAAATATACCCCTGAATAAAGAATAATTTAATAAAGAATATAAACATATCATTAATTCTTAATGGTTTTAATAGACTTTATACAAAAGAAGATTGAAAAATTTAAATATAAAAAAACTGTTAATAATATTTCTAGCCTTAAAAAAAGTAAAAGATGATTATAATTTTAAAAAATTTACTCACCATCCTTGGGTTAATAAACATTTTCAATTTTTTTTTTTTAAAGAAGTTGGGATAACTTTAGTTTCTCAAAATAAATATAGTATTAAAAATTTACTACATTTCCCTAAAAAAGATAAAATTCCTAATAATAAAAAATCTGGTATTTATCAATTTAATTGTTTAGATTGTGATCAGGTTTATATTGGAAAGTTGAAACGTAATTTGGAAACCAGAACGAAAGAACATTTTTGTAACATTAAGTATAAACAAACTGGTAAATCGGCTGTGGCAGATCATTTTTGGTCATTTAACCATGAAATAAAATCCTGAATTTAAATTATTAAAACAATTAAATGGTCCGATAGATTTAATGGTTTGGGAAAATATATTTATTTTAAAAAATAAACATCGCATAATGAATTTTGAAATACCAGCAGTTGATTCTGTTTTTAGGTTTGTTTCGTTTTCAGATTTTGGTAATACTGAAAAAACATAATAACATGGTAACTGGAATCCTTGACAACGAAGTGTGTTGATGGACTGACAATGCAAGCAATTTGTTTGTGAAATCGATCTCAATTAGAAAGAAGAATTAACATTTTCTTAAGATAAGTGAAGTTTTTGTTACAAATATTTATATTTGTGTAATATTCATTGCATCACTGTAGCTAGCTTCATTTTCTACATAATTAATAATAAAGTGTTTAATGAATTTCAATGCATGTTCAAGTTCTAGAGCTATAACCATGAGTGTTGGTGACACGTCTTCGCAGGCTCCAAGCATATGCTTTAGTGCAAGAAATTAATACCGCACTACACAGATATGCAGTACGCATTTTTGCGAAAATCATGGGAGCTTGGGCCATCAGGAAGGCAAGAGGGGAGAGTTGTATTCATGCGCAGAATTGATCTACCGAGCTTGCTCACTCTCAGCATATTAAAGTTGAGGATGCATTCCTTTAGGTATGCAGGTGTTCTTTGTGCATAAAGAGTACTTCATTCGTCAAGCTCAATTTTTTATACTCACAATAATGCATAGTTAATTATATGGTCTTTCAAAATTTCTACTATGTGATTTATAACACAAAATAGTGTGCTGCAGCACATAAAGACAAGCCGCCCCTGCCTGACACTTTCCCTTTAGAACTATAATTTTACGATTGCCTTTTAGGATTTACTGAAATGCTGCTTTCATTGAATCAAATATATATTCACCTATAAGTTTGTACTGCTCAGTAATATCAATAAGCAGTAAACAAGGCAAAACACTACTTTGTTAAACATAATGGCTCTTCCACCCAATATATTTTCTGGAGTGTGAATGCTTAATGTAGAACTTCTTTTCTTGCAAGAAATTCGTTAACCCAATTCTGACATACTATGTCAGTATTGCTATCAAATCTGCTGCTTAGACAATTGCTACTGGCTAATTGGTAGGCTAACATCTTTTTTGTAGGCCCAAAAACGACTATTTTCCATGGATGATAAGTATGCTACCAATTCTGGTTGTTCTGTAGTAAATACACTGACTTATGTGCTACATAATCGGCATCTTCTTTCTCCGTTTTATTATCTTTCCAACATAGATTTTTCTATATTAAATTTCTGAGATTCCTTTAAAAGTCCATTGCCTGTCTGTCTTTCCTGTGAAATTTCTCACCATCTGAACATATTATGAGATAGAATGGAGTACAATCCCATTTTGCCCGGCAATCACATGTTTGGTTAGCTGTGTTTACCAGACACTACACATGATCAGTTTAACCAACAATTGCATCTACTGCAGCTAATTACATGTGTGTACTGGTAATAATAATTGGCTTACCTTGCATTGAAATTCATGAAGAGTTAAAAAAGCATCCACAACAACAATTCACTCTGAAACCAACATCCAAACAAAATAAAATAGATAACTTTCCTTCTTTCTTGCTTGTCTTATTTCTACTTATCATTTTTCTAGATTCCAGCACCATGTGTTTAATGAAATACTACTATCACAATGTGTATCACTACCCTGTTCCATCTGGCTTTCTCCTGCATAGCCAGGACCCAGGGGAAAAGAAAGTTATTTTTCCTGTAAGGAGGAAGGATTTGTCTTGCATTTGGCAGAAAGAAGACTTTAATGCCTGCATTTGCAAATTCAAGTTTGAAACTTATAAATGTGCTATAGACAGAATGTCTTAAGCATTATTAAGTGTATACCATAGGATGAAG
This sequence comes from Mantis religiosa, assembly GCA_030765055.1. Taxonomy (NCBI): domain Eukaryota; kingdom Metazoa; phylum Arthropoda; class Insecta; order Mantodea; family Mantidae; genus Mantis; species Mantis religiosa. The sequence goes on along the minus strand of CM060950.1, from coordinate 84,115,932 downwards.
CTGTTGGAAGTTCTCTCCAACCAATTACATCGGCGTTAACCAACCCCAAAAAAGAAATAAAAGAAGGTCTCCTTACCATTTTAGGAATGCTTCCTTAACAGAAATGTTTTGCTATTGCAGATAATTTTGATCTTTCTTTTAAAATTGCCTTAATAACAGACTGATGTTCTGTGGGAGTGTTTTATGAGAAAACCAATATGGAAAACTATTGTCAGCAACCCCAGAAGTATTTGACATAAGAAAATCTAATTATAAAATCATTAGTAAACGAGCCACAGAAAAGGATCCCCTTACTATGGGCAGAATACTTTATAACAGGTTACCAAGTGATATTAAAGCTCTAAGAGGCAATAAATTTCAAAAAAGACTAAAAATGTACCTAATACAGAAGTGCCTATATAGTATTGATGAAATGTAAATATTTTATGATTCTTGACGATGCTTGAAACTTGTATGAGTCTATAAGCAAATAAATTGAAATTGAAATTGAGGTAAATATTACTTTGGTATGAAATTTTATATAAAAAATTGTCTTGCGTGTGCGTGTGCGTGCATGCGTGCGTGTGTCATACAAAAACAAATTCCCTAAAGAATGGTCTATTATTATTATTATTATTATTATTATTATTATTATTATTATTATTATTATTATTATTATTATTATTATTATTATTATTATTATTATTATTATTATTATTATTATTATTATTATTATTATTATTATTATTATTATTATTATTATTATTATTATTATTATTATTATTATTATTATTATTATTATTATTATTATTATTATTATTATTATTATTATTATTATTATTATTATTATTATTATTATTATTATTATTATTATTATTATTATTATTATTATTATTATTATTATTATTATTATTATTATTATTATTATTATTATTATTATTATTATTATTATTATTATTATTATTATTATTAATTATTATTATTAATTATTATTATTAATTATTATTATTATTAATTATTATTATTATTAATTATTATTATTAATTATTATTAATAATTATTATTATTAATTATTATTATTATTTATTATTATTAATTATTATTATTAATAATTATTATTATTAATTATTATTATTAATTATTTATTATTATTAATTATTAATTATTTATTATTATTAATTATTTATTATTATTAATTATTTATTATTAATTATTATTAATTATTATTATTAATTATTATTATTAATTATTATTAATTATTATTATTAATTATTATTAATTTTATTAATTATTATTAATTATTATTATTTATTATTATTAATTATTATTAATAATTATTATTAATAATTATTATTATTAATTATTATTATTATTAATTATTATTAATTATTATTATTAATTATTATTATTATTATTATTATTATTATTATTATTATTATTATTATTATTATTATTATTATTATTATTATTATTATTATTATTATTATTATTATTATTATTATTATTATTACATTGTTTTTCTGGCTAGTTTTAACATCTCATCAACTATAAAAGGATGATCTACTGGAGAATACAGAGAAAATTATAAATAAACATTTGAAAACAGCGTATTGACCAAAACAAAATCCAATGTGATATATAAAGATATGGAAGACATTACTAGACCCAAATATAATACCAAACAGTCCCCGAACTACTGCAGTTGCATTATTTCATCTTGAAACTGGCCACGATTGCGTGATGGCACATCTTCATAAACTTAAGCATATTCTCCACACTGCGTAGTATGCAAAAACACAAATTCAGTAATGAACAAGGACCACTTGATGTCCTGCCCCGATCTTCAGAAAATAGTTAGGACATCACTTCAGATTGCTGAATATTATTGGGAAGCCTGAAAGTGAATGATGACAAATCAAGAGCTCCAGAACATTGGAATACTACTACTAATACTACTACTACATTTGAAACCATCTATTAGACCTGGACTTTAGTTCTAGAAATTTAGCTTTCGTTTGGAAATAAAGTTTTATTAAGTTTTTTATAACCAAGCTTAGACATTCAACTGTTGCCTATAACATGTACTTTATTACAATTATATATTCTATTTATTTAAACCATGTTTTAATGCATGAAATAAATACAATACCTGTATAATAGAAAAAATGCAAACAGCTGCAGCCTTACATCATTAACAGCCTTTGTGATGTCATTGTTCAATTTAATTTTTCCTATTATCCTGATTTTAATGCTTCAAAGTTCTTGTGCTTTTTTATATTTAGAAATCCAGTATGCATTTGACACAACATTTAAATCTTCATGAATAGAGTGTATGATCTAGAGATACAGGTCAATTAATTGGGTTTGATTTTTGCTGCTATATGCCTTTTGACATAAATTTTGCTTTTACAGAACATTTTGCCTAGCCTCTGTACCAATACAAGTGATGTTTCTCTTTTTACTTACACAAATTTATGTATATAATGCAAGTGAACTACTTATTTAGATTAACATAAAGAAACTGAATTAGTGTAACTAGCAGGGTACTCTCAAAATTTTCTACATTCTGGTTGAAGTGTTTTCACACCTTAGTCTATATAGACAAATAATTTCAAAATCCAATGTGTAAGGACTATGATACAATGAAGCACAAAATTAATATATAATTTTGAAGTATAAACTTGAAAGAAGCGTAGGGACAGTGAAGCACAAATTAGCACTTCCTCTTGACGATACGGAGAAAGAGGAAACCACTGCAACTTGCACCAATCGAGTACCAGCTGATGATGAGAGCAAAAGCTCTTGAAACATGTCCTGTGAATAAGCAGTGTGAGTGAAGCAATGTGTCAATATCTTCTCGATTCACTTTTGTGATATAATTTTGATTTGAACTAGTACTCAATGCTCCACTTATTGCTAGTATTTACCTAGAACGTGTTTTGTTAGGATCTTCCTAACATCATCAGCTGTTGTCGACTAAAGTATAAAAGTGTTCATTTTACTGAAACAGAATGTGTTGGTCATGGTCATCATATTCTACCATAGGTAGTATTCTCTGGAATTGAATTATATGACCATACACTTTTTTAATTTGTCATTTTAACCTATGGTTAATATTGCTACAACTTTACAGTGCAATTACATTTCTCTGTTACAATTTGCTTTAGATTTGGTTACAGAGCTCAGTAACGTTATAAAATATAAAATGTTTTACAATACATAGTATTTCCAAGTGCTTCTGTTACTTTGTGGGGAATGTTGACTATGTTGGTATTTCTTACATTCTTTTGTGATGTTTGACAGTTGTGATATTACAACTTCTGCAGATAGGAGGTGAGGTTTTTAAATAGCTGCAGGTAGGGTTTCTTGTCCAATTTGAAGACAAGTGATACTTGATACCTGATGAGAACTTATTAACGAGTAGGATTAGTTACTGAATATGGTCCTTATTATGATTTAATTTGTTTTTCTTCAAGCTAACGTTTATATATGCTGACCTTATTCATGTTAGAGAGAGGATTTTTCTGACTGTATTTTAACTAATTATTTACCCATATTGATATGTGCAGGGTAGCTTTATAATTACTTAGCCCGCATACTTGTTATTGCATAGGCGTTGAAGATTTTCCCATCAAGTACTCAGTCAGTTTCATAACTAAGCTTAGCTTTAGCCTGTGGTTTTGAACTACTTTCACAGTCATACAAATAAGATAGTATGGTGTGTCAGTTCACACATTTTGAATAACATACTAGCTTCTTGGAAATATGGCATTATTACCATTTTGGAATTGAAATTTGAGTTCTATAATAATTAATGTTTATTCTCATGAATAGGTTTTATGGTGCATGGCAACTATTTTATGATCCAGAGATTAAGGATTTACCAAAGCCATTGAGAATTGTTAATTTATATTGTATTCTCCTTTTTAGTTAGAATAAGTTGATAAAATAAATTACCAGAAAAGTGAACATTCACTTATGCATATTGTTTTCACCTTAATTAAACACCAGATAGCCAGTTTGTAGGTCACACAGGCATCTTTGAAGTTGCTGGTCAACTGAGACAATGAATTCATTTTAGGATGGTTGGATTATGGTGGAAAGTAGAAGGGGGAATGTGTTCTGTGGTATTATGTTAGCCATGTGAGCTTGGAAGTTGAGATGGTTATTTAGTATGGAAATTTGAGAAAGTTTGTGTGTCTGTGGATTTCAAATTGTTCAAACATGTTTAGTTTCAGGGTTTTCTGCATGATTTGCAGTATTTCCATGTCTCTGTTTCTCTTTTTGTAGCTATGATCTTCTACAAGTATGTGCTCTGTGAAATTAGATTTGTTGTTTGCTTGAATGGATGTGTTTATATGTTCTTATATGGTTGTGTCCTATGTTGAATGATGTTCCTATATGGGCAGTCTGGACATTTGAATTTGTGCTGGTGAGATGATTTTTGAGTGTTGTTTATTCTGTGTGTGCTATTTTATTTTTGAGTTTCTTGAATGTGGTAGCAGCTTTATTGAAGTTCTTGCTGTGGGAACTGACAAGGAAACTATCACTATGCTGATACCTGTACTTGCTTGAAAATTTGATGGCATTATCTGTGCTCCATGTAGGGCCTATGCACCAAAAACCTGCCGCGGAGTAGAACCACAATGCCCAAAACTGAAATCTGTAAAGTGCCGCCTGTGACCATTTGCAAGTAGCTGCTGGACATCTCTCATGTGCTCTGTGTCGGTGCTCCTTACATATGCCATGTGTAGACCGCTGCTCACAGGGGTAACAATGCTACCGTACAATGCTGTTATACTATGCCTATATGTTCCTACATATTCAGGGCTCATTTTCAGGTACTTTCAGCTGTACTTCGTACCTGATTTTTGACACACAGGCCCCACATAGAGCAGAGAGGATGCCATGAAATTCTCAAGCGAATACAAGTATGAGCATAGTGATAGTTCCCTTGTGAGTATGATGAACACGTTTTCTTTTTGTGAATATTTTGAGTTGATGACCTGTTTACTTTCTTTGCAACCTTTCCAATATTACATTTATTATTTCTTAAATGAATCCATTTTTTTTTTCGGGAAAAATATTCAATGGTGTTCAGTTCATACCAATAGACAAACCAAACTACTGCAATGAAGATGTGTGGGTAACCCCACAATACAGCCATCTGGTGTTTGCTTAGTATAAAAACTACATTTCTAATTCTAGTGATTTAAGAACAGAATGAAAGTAAAGAAAATATAAACAAATTACCATTATGACTTGAAGCTTTAATGGAACTGATTTCTGATCAGGGCTTCAGGCCTAATTATTTGTGCAAGATGTATTGGTATAGAGCTTCAGTCATGACTCACACAACTGCTAATCTGTAAAGCTATGATAAAACTGAATAATTTATAAAAAGAAAAAGTTAAATTTATTTATATTCATATGTAATGTTGCTGTGTATAGCGCTCTCAAAATTAAAGTTCCATTTTGTGGTAATGATGTAAACTTTCAATGGAAAATCAGCCCTCCCTGCTACATGGCCTTTAATAGAAAATGATAAAATACTGGGAAAATGACGTTATGCTGTGCTCAGAAAGTAAAGAAATATATAGGTATATTCTATCAGCATCCCATACCCTTTTTAAAGAAGTAGAATACTCCAACTATTATTTAAAAGTATTGCATTGATGCACTTAAAACTGATAGCTAATTTGCAAATACATAATTTATAATGCATTATATATATATGTTTGACTCATTTGTAAAAGGTATTCACTTCTGTGACTGAAGGACTTGAACCTGCTTTTGTGTTAGACTGCACTTGATCTCCAATTGAAATAGCTTCCTGAAAAGAGCTTTAACTCTTAATTGTATCTCATATGATTCAATCTATAATATTTTAAATATTCCTTGTGCATGTCTTCACTCTAAAGGCATTAAAATAAAGTAGTGGCAGCAGCAACAACATATTTTGTAGCAAATATCTACAGGTTTTGTGAGTTACAGATATTCTTTGCAACTCTTGGAGCTGTGCAAACCTTTTAGTTTCAATAGTCATAATACATTTTCCTTAACAATTGATATACAATGAAATGCATTTAGCAGCAATTATGATTATCACAAGACCTTAGAAAAAAAAGCAGCTGTAAAGAAGAAAAAAAGGTTAATTTCAATTATACCATGGTTATACTTCTTGATTCTTTTTCACAGCACTATTGTTCTAATAACACCCTTATTGTGAACTTTTGGTTACTTTATGAGAAGAGCTAATCAGTCTTGTAATTATTGTTTGGATTACTGTGATACATTTTGTTCCCATGATTGGGACCTGGATATACATTACAGATAAGTTTTTATTAATTTGTTAATGTCTCATATTTCAAGAGAATGGTAATCACATTGATAAGATTAAATGTAACATTTTTATGTTATGTGTTTTTTCCCTTTGCTTATCAGGTAACTGAAGCTTATGAATCACAAATGAGAAAATGAAAACATTACTCTGTATATCCACTAGATAGTTTAGGTCCTTGGCCTAAATTGAGTCCTGGAGGACAATAAAATTTTATCACCAAACTGGTACAAAAAATAATGGGGAAATGTAGAATGTATTATCAAATGATATTGGTTGAATTTTAAGTTTTTATATTAAAATAAACTCTTCCTTCTGAATACTTACATCATCCCCAGAGCTAGGAAGTTTGTACTGTGTGCTGTTCCCTATGCGGGTTGTGATCCACCCTCTCCTGGCATCCGAACAAGTCAAAGATAAGAACACACATTGAAATCGATTGCCCAGAGAATAAAACTGACTTATGAGACATTTGTAAATGCACACCTATTTAGATCATTATGTACAACATACAAATTCCTATATTAGTACATACCGGTTTGTCTCTGGCTGATTTCATTATTTAAATAGGCACATTGTGCCAACACCCAAGCAATTATAATGTGAACTGTAACATTTCTTGATTGAATGTAAAATAATATCCAAATAATAAAATTAATTTCTTAAATATCTGAAGACTCTTCCTAGACAAAATACCAAAGCAGGAATTTTACTACATATTTACTCATCTGCGGTCGTATTACTAAAAATAGTAATGTACCTCTGAAGCCTTTGAAATGAAAAACTTATTCTATGTCCCATCAAACAAGATTTATTATGCAGAAAAGTTTGTTCAACTTCACATGATGTGATCGGGGCATATTTGAAATATTTTATCAGTTCCGTATCAGTGTCATAACTGTTGTTGGGATCTAAAAGTGCATCTCCTATGCGGTACATCGCACCCAACCCTGCATTCTTTTCAATTACACTTTTCATTTTCATCTTTCTTTCAGGTAGAATGCTCATGGGTTGGTAAATCTCTTTTGATAGTTCTTCTACGTGCTGCACAGATTCAGTCAGCTCCATACCTCTGGACTGTAACAGTCAATAGTTGTGGGTAACTCTTTGAACAAATGTGTAATAAATAATATATATCTATGGAGTTCTTCTGTTACTAGACATTTGACAGTTTGTATGCTAGAACTGCCATCGGTTTCTAAATTGGCTAATACCGAAACAATTTTTTGTCATAATGTTCGGCATAATAGATTACAGACTTTAGCCAAGTTCTCTATCTGGTGACAACTGGCTGTCGTGGTAGCGGTATGTCTGGTGCTAACCTTCTGAATTTTGTAATCCTGTAAGGTGCTTTCAAAAATATCTTTTTCATGTGAGCGCCAAAGCTGTCTACACCTGTGTAACTAACTACATTTGATTGATTTGGCCACTCAGTGTAAAGCATGTGCTAAACATGTAATATGTATTAGTTTAGGTTACAAGTTACAGAACTGTTTGGCAACTTTTACCATGTATGTCGCACTATCAGATATGAAAAGAAGAACATTATCTTTTTTTAACTCCATCAGGCCGTAAGAGGGTCATTGCTCTTTCAAATGTTGATGTGATTGTTGTATGATTTACCTTTTCAATTACTTCTGCTATCAAGAGGAAACTCTTACCAGGATGATTTGCAGAAAGAATCCTGATAACTACGTACACCACAAAGCGTCCGTGGGAGTCTGTAGTTTTGTCAAAGGATACCCATATCTTGTTATCCGCCACTGAGTGTCTTACGTATCTGTCATACACTAGCTGCAGATATGTTTTTCAAAGGGTTCTTTGCGATGGCAGTTTCACACCCGTATATTTTTCCATAAATGTTCTAAAACATTATTTTCCACTTTATGAAATGGAATATTGCAGCACACCAACATTAAGCATAGCCAGCAAAAGAATGCTTGTTAACTGTTGCTTGTTAACAGTGCATTCTCTGGTACCTCTTTGTCATCCCAATCCATATTTTGCTACAATACGAGATGTGCAAGGTGTTTTTTGTGGCACAGTGTCGTTTAACTAGCAATCGTTTAGTAGTTTTGATTTCCACATGACATGCATGAAAGTGAATTGTGTATCCGTTAGCTGATAGATAATCTGTTGCAAATTCGTTAATGATTTCAACTAATTTAGTTTCTTGATCTTGCTTCTCCTTTTTCATGTTTGCTGAAAAATCCCACTGAAATGTAAATGTAAACAATGAAGTAAATAAGAACATAAGTACACTGCTGGAAAACATACAATGGTTATACAGCAAATTTGTTTGCTCACCCTTGAAGCACAACAAAGATGTTATTCAAATGTCTTCCTTCCTACCAACATGCTCTGTGTCATGCTGTCACTGCTGTTTTGCAGTCATGAATAGCATTCTGTGATGAACCTTGCCCTTGCTAGTAGTGCTGCGTGGTATATCCATGCCTTGCAGCTCTTGCACTGCTCAAGAAAATTGGTACAAACTTCCTAGCTCTGATCATCACATTCAGAAATATACTTTGTTCATTGCTATGAACTAAAATTAAAGTAAACACTATGGGTTAAGAGTATACAGATTTGGCAAAAAAAAAAAAAAGTCTAAAACTTAAATAAATGATGAAATCAGAGTTCAGTTTCTATTTATCAACATTATTATTATTATTATTATTATTATTATTATTATTATTATTATTATTATTATTATTATTATTATTATTATTATTATTATTATTATTATTATTATTATTATTATTATTATTATTATTATTATTATTATTATTATTATTATTATTATTATTATTATTATTATTATTATTATTATTATTATTATTATTATTATTATTATTATTATTATTATTATTATTATTATTATTATTATTATTATTATTATTATTATTATTATTATTATTATTATTATTATTATTATTATTATTATTATTATTATTATTATTATTATTATTATTATTATTATTATTATTATTATTATTATTATTATTATTATTATTATTATTATTATTATTATTATTATTATTATTATTATTATTATTATTATTATTATTATTATTATTATTATTATTATTATTATTATTATTATTATTATTATTATTATTATTATTATTATTATTATTATTATTATTATTATTATTATTATTATTATTATTATTATTATTATTATTATTATTATTATTATTATTATTATTATTATTATTATTACTATTATTATTATTATTATTACTATTATTATTATTATTATTATTATTATTATTATTATTATTATTATTATTATTATTATTATTATTATTAATTATTATTATTATTATTTATTATTATTATTATTATTATTATTATTATTATTATTATTTATTATTATTATTATTATTATTATTATTATTATTATTATTATTATTATTATTATTATTATTATTATTATTATTATTATTATTATTATTATTATTATTATTATTATTATTATTATTATTATTATTATTATTATTATTATTATTATTATTATTATTATTATTATTATTATTATTATTATTATTTATTATTATTATTTATTATTATTATTTATTATTATTATTTATTATTATTATTTATTATTATTATTATTTATTATTTTTATTTATTATTATTTATTATTATTATTTATTATTATTATTTATTATTATTATTTATTATTATTATTATTATTATTATTATTATTATTATTATTATTATTATTATTATTATTATTATTATTATTATTATTATTATTATTATTAATAATTAATTAATTAATTAATTAATTAATTATTTATTTATTTCTCAGGCACTATCTCACCATTGTGTTTCATTAGTTTGTTAGGATTATAAATGTGCATATCCCTAATATAACCTTATTTCAGAAGCAGTGGTGATATTAGTGTTAATGGTGAATTAGTTGTAACATTGAGCCAAACTGGTTGTTAAATGTTTGCAAGTACATTGAAAGTTATTAAAACAAGGTCATGGATATACTTTCATACTATTTCCTTATAACTAATATGAATAGTTTTCAATTCCGTCATGTCTGTAGATGTATCTAATAGAATTATTTGTTAAAATGTTAGGATATTGCTACTGTTTGAAGTTTTTCATTTGGGTTTCTTCTTACTAACTCTATGGTTTTGGCAAGCTCTCTGTGCTGAGTTGTGACTAACCAATATTTTTATTTTCAAATCTGTTTAAAAAGTTTTGTTTGTCGCAGTATATAACAAAGAAATCATGTCCCCCATTCATACACTTGTAAATACTTAAATGTTTTCATTTGCGTGTAACTATTTTTGTATGTTATGTTCATATTTATAGAATGATATGCAGTATAGGCCATTGCTTTTTAATAATTGAAATATTACACTTGCCTTTTAGAAATTGAATTCATTACACAGAAGTGTGGAGTAATGTAAAAGACTCTCTGATGTTAACAGTAAAGTTAATACAACAGTTTCATGCTGTGCTCAAATGTAGTCCTGATATAAATTTTAATATTAACATGAGGTCTACATTTATGTATGAAATGTATGTGCTACTTTGGGATTATTTAGTCCTAGTTCTCAACTCTGCTTAAACTTTTTTTACCCTCGCAATACATAAAAAAAGTGATTATTGATGCATTTACACACTAAGCTTTTCAGTAAGGATGTGGTACATTTTGTTAGACAAAGTAGTTGTAATACAGGGCATTGCTTCTTCATAGTTTAAATCTTAAAATTTAATACTAAGTGTAAAATAAATTGACTGCATAAAAGGTGGGCATTTAAAACTCTTTTAGTGATATTCTTGCTGCTCTCATCTGTAGCCCTAGTGTTAATTGTAATGCTAAAATGTTTGTGCCGAGCTGGACTCTGGCATTATGAAATGTTTTAAATAGCTCAACATCCTAGTGTAACTCAGAAACATGTCATTATGTTGTTTTTGAGTCGTACACTCTAAATGATGTCAAGAATGAATTATGTGGAATGTTCTCTCTGATGTATTTTATGAAGAAAGAGCTTCTAATAGAGTACCCTTGACAAGCAATCTGTTTACACAGTGAGATTTCTTTAAAAAGCATAGTAACTGTAGTAAGAATAATTGCATACCTTTATGTATACAAATAATTCTACTAACTAAAGATAACTAAATTTACAAGGATTCTTAATTTATTACTTCTTAGAGGAATGTATCTTTCTCCTTTTAGAATGTATCACCAGCTGTTCTTAGACAATTCTTACATTTTATTTTTTGTTTCTTTCTCTGCTTCATGGCATTATGTTGAGATTTAATTTGTTTCACTATTTGTGACATATATCAGAATACCAATATCAAAGAAAATAGGATTATTACAGTAGAAGTCGAAATAGTGCAGTTTGAAATACCTCAAATTCAAATTTAATGCATTAATGCATTAGAAAATACTGTGGCTAATTATTTTACTTTTTTATTTGGAAAGTTGCAATAAAAATATTCTGCAAACACAGGTTCTGCAGTATACTTTTCACTACCACCAGTGTTCATTGACTCTGACTGCTGCATTCCCGAAAGTAACGATATGTATAATACTGCTGAATGAAATCATGCAGGTGGGGTGGGAATGGGGAAGACAGTGATGCTGTCTGCATCTGAAGCACACTCCTTGCAAATTCACAGTTTCTCTTTTTCTCACACATTGATCATTGCATAAATTAATTGTGCCATCAGTGTATTTTGTAAATTGGGATTCAAAACATTACACAGTCAGAGTCGAGAAATTTTTTCAAATGTATGAGCATACATGAAGAAACAAGCTAAAAGTAAAGAGCTGGTTACATCAGAAGATTTTTTTCAAAAAGATTTGAAAAGCTAAAGTGCATATCAGATGACATGGGAGTATCAGATAAAACAGTGAAAAGCGTTGTTAAAGAATGCAAACATAATGTAAATCAGAGCACATCTTTGGAACTACAGGTAAAAAGCATAGTGTTCTGAAACAAGTAACTTCAACAAATGTGTCGTCAGAAGGACTCAACATTTTTATGTTCAGGAAAAAGGTGCTCCTATAATAGCTAAATTACTTTTTAGTTTAACAGAAAGCATTAACATTCAGGGCAGTAAGTCATCCTTAAACAGAATAGTGAGAGAACTGAACAACATCTGCAATTATTAACTTTAAAGAGAGTCGATTAAAGACACTAGACAACACTTACTTTTAAATTTTTCCGGAACTAGTTTCAGAGGCTTTGCCTCTATCATCGGCCGGCTCTCGACTGGTTCTCATTGGTGTAGCTGACGATACCTTGTCACAGGTCTCCTCTGGTGGCGGCTCAAGGAACTTGCTGAACAAATCCTTCTGGGGGATGTCGAAATTGAATACTTTGTTCCTATTTTTTGAAATGAAGATTTGTTCCCATGTGGATAGTTCTTGTTTTCCTGATGTATGTTTCAGTAGTTTTGGTTCTGGATTTATGTTGTGGTTTTTTTCCCAAAAATGTGTGGCAACTGCTGATTTTTCTAATTGTTTATATTTTATGTTTCTAAAGTGTTCCTTTGCTCTTGTTTCTAAATTTCTTTTTGTTTTTCCAATATAAATTTGACTACAGTCATTGCATTCAATTTGATATATACCAGATTTTTTGTTTGATGGAATGGCATCTTTGATGTTTGAGCAAATTAGGTTTTTTAAGGAGAAATGGTTGACTGGTGCTAGTTGAATATTTTGTTTTTTGAAGACTTTTTTGAATTTATCATAGGCCCATGGATGGTAAGTGAATTTTTTGAAAATCATATTAGTTTCTGTAGATGAGAGAGTTGTGGTTTCCTTTAGTAGCTTCTTCTTTTTTGCTAAGCTCACTTTTTTGTCCACTAATGATTTGGGAAAGTTATTTTTTTGTGCTATTTCAATTATTTTGTTGTATTCTGTTTTGTATTCTTCTGCTGTGAGAGGGATGTTTACCAGTCTGTGTGCTAAACTATTGAAGATTGCCTGTTTGTGGGATCTTGGGTTGTAGCCATTAGCTTTTATGTAGTTGTCTGTCTGTGTTGGTTTTCTGCAATTATGCTTGCATTCATATGAACAGATTTACACAACTAACTCAGCCGGTAAATTGTGTGGACATTTTTCTGCAAGGACTGTAACACTTTTTTAACAAATACATTATCTGAGTAGCATATGAAGCTGACACAACAATTCGCTTAATGCTATCCTCAACAAGAATGACAATGAACAAGATGACGGTGAACATGATAGTGTTGAAAATGACTTGAAGGTGGAAGAAAACGTTCTGATTGTTAATGAAGTGATACTCATTTAAACAATGTGCTTCTGTGGATGAATGTATTAATTCCTGTATTTCCTGTAAGTGGAGCATAGGACCTGCTGAACCATGCAACCTTGAGGCCTATAGGCCACAAGTTGAGTATCAGAGGTTTCCTGATAAGAGAGATTCCGGGAAGAGTGATCAGCCCATCGCCAGAAGTGAAAGTACGAGAGAGATGAGGTGATAGGAGAGATGATGATAGAGCAGTCAGTGGAATGCTGGTGGGGGAAACTGGAGGACCCAGAGAAAACCCACCCCAGTGCCATGTTGTCCACCACAAATCTCACTTTGCGGTCACCTAGGATTGAACCAGGCCTTGGTAAGAGCCAAGTGGTCTAACCACTCAGCCATGGTGCAGTCTGATTCTCTGGATGGCGAGGCAAAATAAATCAAACAACATTCATCTCCTCCACCTTGCTGCAACCAATACTACACAGAGAAAAAATATAGCATATCAGTGCATCAAGTAAAACTTAATGACTTTTTTAAAATAAGGAAAAATTAAGTTGGTGTAAAGTATGTACAGTGGCATATAAATTAAGATCAGTTACAGTCAGGAATACATCTCCCTGCATAATCAGTGAGTAATTTTAAAAGTACTGTAATATGTTTACCTTATATATGATAGTTTAATACTCTAATGTAATTTATTATTACATGCATATTTCTCTTCTCCAACTGCACAGGATTGATTTTTTGTCCCTTCTAGCGTTACATCCCTATACACTGTGGCAAGGTTATAATTCAGGGTAAATTATGCCCCCCAACAACTGCATTATTTCAGGCTTGTACTGTATTTTCTTTCAGGCTTTAATTTCCATAGGGATGAATAAGTACACAGAAGCTATTATTCAGCCTGTCTAGTGGGCTATTTTCTAACTTTTGGCTTTACTCCTTTTTATGCAAGATGTCAAAAAATTTGTTTATTACATTTCAGGAGTGAAAGTGACATCTTTATGTGACCAACCTTTGGTGGAATTACCATGTTTCTGCTAGATGACCTTATTGCTTGATTTTTGTGGTATTATAAGAATTTGTTTACATCATTTTAGGGGTGACAAAGGAGGTAGAAACAAAATTTCTTTTGGAGGATGTAATAAAAATCTTCTCAATTTGTCATTTATGTGCTTTGAGTTTGTGATTATTTTTAGGAATTGGTTTCTTGAGTGGCTAAAATGTCAGTTGTAGTTGAAGTTGCAGGGATTGTTTGACAAACTTGTGACATTTTTGTGTAATTAATATGAATTCATTTTAATATAAGGCAGCTTAAACAATATGTTTAAACACTTGTTCACACCCATATGGATTCAAATAATGGAAATTGGAAAACCAATGTGTAATAATACTTACAATTCAAAGTATTTAAATGACAAGTCTGAGAAATTTCTGTTGCCTGTATCAAACTACTTCTGTTATCTCTAAAACTTGTAAATGAAATTTTGTAAGATAATGCAATTTGAAAGAACTACCCTTTAAGGCTATGTTCAGTGAATGGTATGCCAAACTGTACAAATGAGGAATAGTAAAAATTGAGAAAATAGCTTGTAGTTATAATCATCACTTTGATGCTTCAAATTCAATATCAAGAATACAGGAAATTTAAGAGGAGTGACTGATTACCTCTTCCTTTATAACTGGGTTAGTAGTGCACAAAACTAAATACAGCCTGTATGAACAAATTCATCAAAATTCACTCAATATAAATAGAATGCGAACAGATTTTACAGTGGTAGCGGTGATTTGCTCACTTTCCTTAAACTTTTACTTTGGAACAGTTTGCAATACATATAAGCTAATTAATGTCAGTTCTCTTCTTGTGTAATGTTTCTGTCATTTTGAGCCAGTTTAAATAATTTTTGTATTTAGCAATATAAAAATGTTTATATAAATCTTTCTTTTTAAAAAATATGTACTTTAACTTTTTCCTTACTCACAAGGTACACCCTTGACCTCGAACACTCGGAAATGCACAAAACATGCTTATAATAACAATTGATCATAAATAAAACAGTGGTCTGTGTGATTTCTATGCAAAATGTTGTGTTCTGCCTCCTGTGATGTTTTAATAGAGAGAAACAAAATGACAAGATATTCCTTTAGGAGGGAAATTATACGTAACTCAATGATGTCAGTGTGTAATTACATTTTCAATCAACAGTGCTAAAAACCTTCTGCTTAAAGTACTTATAACAGCGCTAAATATACATATACTATACACTTGATAGTGACTATATTAGTCTTCAAAGTGCAAATGCAGGATTTTGATGAAATGGCTAAAACAAAGTGAAAGTGTAATTTTCACACCTCACTAAGGTCACGTTATTACATTCCAAATCACTTTCGCATTTGCCACACTAATTATGTTTGCAAATGATGAGATGGTATGTCAGTGTCATAACTTGCATGTCGCCAAGCATATTGCAACATAGGCTTGTATTCTGGTGCAGCAAATTGATTTTAAATCACAATGTAGTAAATTGTCAATCATTATACCTATTATTTAAATATATATTAAAATTAAAGAAGTTACAATCAACTATCTTCACTTGTGGTTCAGCATATTGTAGTCTTATGAAATTAGCAATCCTTTTGATATAGAACTTATAATGGTGCCAGGAGTGTGGAGTTTTGCATGCAAATTATACAGACCATTGCTGTCATTTGTTATTCTAAGCATATTTTCATGTGGTTTCAAGCATTTGCGGTCAAAGGTGTCCCTTGATAGTAAGACAATAAATTAATAGTGTTGTTCACAACCTGAAGACGCCATCTCTAAAAGTATTGCAACTTTGTTTATCTTGCCAATCATAGACATAAAATAACTTTATATTTCAAAGTATAAACTTGAAAGAAGCGTAGGGACAGTGACAGTAACTTTATATTTACATTATTATCTGCAAGACAGTTTATTAAACTAGCACTTAATTCAACTTCAGTGCCTAGCTTTCTCTTGTTACCTTCAAATCTGTAACAAAAGAAATATAGTTCACAGATATTGATATAAGCTGTCTATTAATAGCTTTGAAACATAATGAATAAATAAAAGTTCTGTAAACACCATTTTATCTTAATGTTTTAGTAAACAAAATCAAGTGGATATTTTTAAAGGTTTGCTATTCATTGTGTTTGCACATTAATAATCAGCAAAAACTATTGAGTGATATTACTCAAAAAATTTCAATTTAATACATTTTATATTTTTAAATCTACTTATTAAAAAGATGTACCTATGTCAGAAAATGAAATTTATTTTCACTTCTAAGGTTCTTCCAAACTTATAAAAGCAGAAAAGAAATATTGGGCATTTAACTAGCAGATACTTATATGTAATAAATATTGCTCAAACACCTTGATATTCCTTGCAGGAATATATACAAAAAGTTGGCTTTTAAATGGTCAATTAAAGATTTAGTTTCTGAAAGTATTTGGGAGCTTTAAGCTTTCAGATTAAAATTCCTCAAGGGTGTAACAAATTTTTGTGTTAACTGAATGAGTAGTATAAAATTATACAAACTGGATGTAAATGATTGCTCAGTATTTATGCAAAAGACCTATAAATTGCCTAAAAAGGATGTATCAAAATACCTAAATATTCTAAAAATACCTAATTGCTAGAAAAACATATAAATGTGTGACTACAAATTAATATTTTTAATATCTTTAATTTTAATATATATTTAAATAACAGGTATAATGATTGATAATTTATTACATTAACCTTTTTTAAAAGGAAATGTGTGTCATTTTCTCCCAAATTGTGTTTTTTTTTTTTCTGAATTCTTAATAAATATGCATATTGCAGAGGGAATTATGCACTTAGTTTATTATGGAACATCCACATTTTATTCTTTCAAATAAAGATAAACATAATTTGAAAACATATTTGCTTAAAAAATACAAAAGTCTGGTTTTATGCAGCACACAGTATGAAAAACTTAGTAAATAAAATGCTGCTTTCTTCACATTTATTTTTTAGATTGTTGTGTTAATTTGTATACATCATTGCTGTCTGTATGAGATTCAGCATTAGTCTGAAGAAGGTGCATAAAAGCTGGTATATTCTAACCAAAGCTAAGAAATAACCTATAAGCTAAAAAGACAAAAGATATTTTCCAACCTTCGTGACCCGTTATGAACTTATATTATGTTGAGCCTTGTCTTTGGACATTCCAATAAAAAAATATTTTGCTCAATGTCTGAGCTTTAGTTTCATACTATTACAACAAAATAAGGAAGTTCAGAACTTTATATTTCTTAATAACATGCTTTTACATAAAAGTATGATGGCCAAAAAGTATATGGAACTCCTTGATGAAAAGAGAAAATGCTATTTTCAGTAATTTGATCTGTAGTTATTTGTGCACTAAGACCCGAGAATAATATTAAGCCCAGTACCATTTACAACTATTTTGTGCTATTAAATGACCTGTATAGAAAATTTATTTGTATCTGTAACCATTATGAATATTGCAGTCACATAAATACTTAAATACTTGTCATTGTATGTGAAAGCAAAGTGTGTATCTTGTTTCTAGGAAAAGAAGTATAAAGAAACAGTTTATGAGAATGTAAATGAGTTTCTTTGCAGTGTCAACTCTCTTACTGAAAATAACTTTCAAGTCTAAAAGCAACAGTGGAGAACATAGGAGTTTTCCATGTGTTGGATGAGATCTGTTTCTATTTAAATTATTTAAGAAAGTGAACCTCTTTGAAAATGTTCAGAGTGCCTTCAATACTGGTGCTTTAAATCTTGCATAACTGCATATGGTATTTTCATGCGGCATAGAATGGTTATGAAGGACTAGATAATGAAGCTCATTGGAATAAATTCTCACTCCTAAATATATAGGGCACTGTAACTAACTTGCTATGTATTTCATATGTTGTCTAAGTGTTCTCTGTGCCACATTTTGCATTATTTTAAGTTTTTGCAAATTATGACTAGAAATTTTAGTTACAAAATGTAATAAATTGACTAAGCAGTTACCTGATTTAATATCCTTCACTTTTGTTGATAAATAATAAGATAAGCACATATAAAAATTTCAGATTAAGTAAATATGGTGCTGAATGTAAACAGAAGGAATGTTATATAAAAGGTGTGTTGTTGAGCACTTCACATATTTCTGTGAAAGATTTATCAAGACTTTCAGACATAAAATTCATGTTTTTATTTTAAGTTGCTTTTAATTGCAGAAAAGCAAGTTGTTATATATTTCATACTGCAAGCACTGTTCTATGGTGAGCAATCCAAAATTAAGACTATAAGTGATATTTGGAATGACCATGCTGATTGTTTAGGAAATCAGTAGCTCTGTTGTTCACTGCAGTTAAGCATGGTACGTAAGATTATATGCCATTGTCCAACAAAATAATCATGCTGTATATTGCTCATCTGCATTTATGTTTGTAATACACAGCTGGAAATTAGAATTAACTGTTTTGTTGTGTTATTCCTTTTAAAATGTTCTAATACTGGCTTTGCAGTAATATGCTGGTCAATAGTAAAGTTTAGAGGAAGGGGATTGTGTTCAGTATATATTAGCTATTATCTTAGCTAGAGCAGAAACAGATATTACTTATAGACTTACTTTTAACAATCCCATATGACAGTGCTAAAAGGTAAAGTAAATTGAATAAATTTTCTAGGTTAAAGTGATTCTATTAAAGTGATTGTCACAATTTTTGTTTGAATATTACTTTGAAATGATGTGATCATAAATACATAAAATCTTCATGTGCAAAAGACTATTTATTTAGACAGTGTTGACCTTACATGCAGACACACTATAAAAAATTAAGATCAAATCATGAGAAACATGCTACTACACAACAGGGTAAAAATAGGGTTAACAAATCTTTTTTGTGAATTTCAAAAAAAAGATTAAGTGCTAAAGCTGCATCATGGTTTGAAACCAATCCATACAAAATTTTGGCCACCAACCATAGCATTTAACAGAAGAAGTGTGCCACTATAATCTAAGTGAAGCAAGCAGTGGTAGCCCAAAATAATGGCAGCACATTTGCACGCAATGGCAGATATCCTGGTTTAGCCATTATTAGTAAGTGTGTTAATTGCTTTATAATCAGTGGTGAAGCATACAATGAAGTGCTGGAAGTGCCAAGAATTCCAGGAGAAAAAGAAGAAAATTCAGGCCAAACAAATTTTATTTGTTCTGGATACATTCTCAAAACTTATTTGCGAATATCTGCAGTGCTGCGGACAGTTTGACAGCTGATTAGATTCAAGTGACCTGTTCCACAAAGTCATTCAAAACTGTATTTATGTATTTGTAACCTTGAATACCATGCTTTGTAGGTCTCCAGAAGCAATCATAACTCTTCAATAGTTAGGAAACACTGACAGATTTTGTCACATGAAGCCTCTATAGCATGTGAAGAAAAGTTTATTTTTTGTTTCATGTGGCGCTTTTAAATACAACTGTAAGTATATTTCAATAGCATTAGCAGTAGTATTTTACGTAGATTGGTATTTAGTGGTGACAAATAGGAAATTTTTGTAAAGTTCTAAGTTATTATCGAAAGTGTGTGAATTGCATACTTTCTCGACTTTAGGCTAACAGTGCACACTGTGTGGGCCAGCTGTATGAACAATTTTAAAGTCTGAGTGAAGAGTGTAAACAGGAGTATGTCTGCTTGTAGTGTGAGCAGTCTTGCAATGCAAGAAAGGCCTACGTGTGACTACTATAGAAAGAGTACTGAAGAGTAGCTTTAGTTCTTTGAGTCATTATTCTCTCTTATTTTAATGAAAACTATTATTTGGAGCTTCCCTCACTTTGTAAGTCATGCTGTGCCACTGTTTATAATGCACAACTGAGTAAATATTTTTTGTGAAAAATATCAGTTATCTTAATGTCTTCAGAGTTATGTCTGTTTTTTTTTAGTGCAGATTGTGTTATGTGCCGAACTTCTGCTCACATTTTTGTATTGGTGCAGTCTAAATATTATTTTATGCAGGTATGAGACATTTCTTTATGTACCCAAGGACAAGCTTTTCTTAAAATGGGAAAAAGCCCATCCTAGGAAAGACAGAAAACTTATTCATAACTCGAGATTTAACTGTATTGGAACACCACAGTGAAGCGAAAATATTATTAATTTTTAGATGAGTCGTATTTATTACACATCTGCTTCACTTTCGTACCTATTTTGAGGACATGTTTCCTCATGAGGACATGTAATTAATCTCTCAAAGCAAAATTTTAACACTGAAGAAATAGATGTGGTTAACCAAGGCCTAAAAACATGTATAACATACTCCAGCAACCCGGATGAATTCATTGCAGACATAGAATTAGCAGTAGAAGGCTTGGAAACCATGGACAAAAATATAATTAGGAAAAAATCATCTCCTATATTGGAAAACTTAATAAATAAAAAACCAGGAAAACATTTGAAACAAATTAAGATAATTAAATCTTTAAGGAAAAAGGATGTAATCTTCTCAAGGGCTGATAAAGGGAACAAAATAGTAATCTTAGATACAGCTACATACAAGGAAAAAATGTTAGAGTTACTACAACAAAAAGAATTCCAAGAAATAGATTCTAATCCACTCAACCGATGCATAAAAGATGTACAAAAAACCATCATTAATAGTAAAATTTTAACAACTGCAGAACAAAAAACTATCAAACCGGACAACCCTACCCTTGCAAGACTATATGGTTTGCCTAAAATACACAAACCCAACATACCCATGAGACCCATTGTAAATAATATAAACACTCCTACTTACCTTCTGGCAAAATGGCTGTCCAAAAAATTTCAGTCCTTTCCACAATTCCATACTCTGAGCATAAAAAACTCTTTAGACCTGGTAGAAAAAATTCAAAATCTTAAACTAAAACCTCATGACACTTTAGTATCCTTTAATGTCCGCTCCCTCTTCCCTAGCATTCCATTAGACAAACTTTTGATTCAACTGAAAAAATGGCTAAATTCTATAAACCTAGATGCCAATGCAATAGAAGAATATTTGGCAATGACTGAAATATGTATACATCAAAATTATTTTGTCTTCGATGGAAAATATTATAAACAAATTTTAGGACTAGCTATGGGAAGCCCACTATCACCATTTTTAGCCAATCTATACATGAGCTTTTTCGAAACACATATAACTAAAGCCTTCCCTCATATTTTTAAAACATGGTACAGATACGTAGACGACATCTTTGCAATAGTGCCCTACAAACAAATAGATGATGCTTTGAAACTACTCAACCTGCAAGAACCCAGCATACAATTCACAGTGGAAACTGAAGAGGACTGTACTCTACCTTTTTTGGACCTTAAAATCACAAAAAGCAACGAAAAACTAGAATTTGGTATCCATAGAAAAGCAACACACACAGATAATTACATCAAAGCAAATAGTTTCAACCCAATTCCACACAAACATGCCACCATCAACAGTCTCACACACAGATTAGTAAATCTACCACTCAGCCAGCAAGAATATCAAAACGAATACCATCAAATCTTAAAAACTGCAATTAAAAATGGATATGGAAAAAACCTTGTAGATAAAAAACTAAAATCATTCAAACTTCAAAAGAGATTAAAACAGATCACAGCTCTCACACCAATAAAACAAGAAATTAGATTTGCTAAATTTACTTACCACCCCTGGGCCACAAAAAAGTTCCAAAAAATATTCAAGAAATACAATATAACATTGGCACCAAAAAACAATTACAACATTAAAAACCTACTTCACAGTAATAATACTGATAAGATAAAACCAGAGGAAAAGTCAGGCATTTACAAGATTAAGTGTAAAGACTGTGAAAAAAATTACATAGGGAGGACAAAAAGAAACATAGGCACTAGAAAGAAAGAACACTTCAGGCACTTAAGATACAAAAATATTGATAAGTCCGCAATAGCAGCTCATTTCTGGTCTGAAAATCATGAAATTGAAGATAGCACAGAATTACTCAAATACGTACAAAAACATAGTGAACTCGTCATATGGGAAAGAATATACATAGAAAAACATAGAAACCAACTAATGAACTTTGAAATCCCGCCAGAAGAGAATCCCACATTTAAGTTCATCACTAAATCAACAGATGGCAGCAGCAACTCCAGAATTACCCACACCACTGGATCAAGCTTTAGTCGCATAAGAGCAGAAGATGCAAACAATGATTTGCGAAACATGTCCTCAAAATAGGTACGAAAGTGAAGTAGATGTGTAATAAATACGACTCATCTAAAAATTAATAATTATTCATAACTGTTAAACATTCACTTTTTTCCACGGTTTAATAAAAACTAGATGCGTCTGCAGTAAATAGAGAAACAATAGAAATACCAAGACAAAGAA
This sequence comes from Mantis religiosa, assembly GCA_030765055.1. Lineage (NCBI taxonomy): Eukaryota > Metazoa > Arthropoda > Insecta > Mantodea > Mantidae > Mantis > Mantis religiosa. The sequence continues at coordinate 84,092,957 of CM060950.1, read as the reverse complement.
AAACTGAAGACAAATGCAATTTTACATATATTTCCTAATTTGCAGAAGTAACTTTTAACAAAATGTGTTAAGTAACTGCCTGTGAAAGAACAAGCATTGTTGGAGGACAAAATTATATTTAATAATATTCCCTGTAGAAATGCAATCAACAATGCAACTGCTTGTAGTAGTTTGTTTAGAACTTCTGTTGAATAAATTAAAGAACCAGAAAGGGGATTCAATTTGGACATAATATAAATTAATATCACAAAAGTTGAAATAAATCTTTTATAGATAATATTGTAGATCCAAAGTTACATTCAATAATTATGATGGACACTGTGCTAAAAAATAAAAGCGAGATGCAATACATTGATCTATTTCTCCTCAATTCTCTATTTTTGAAAATAAAATTTCCTTATGGTTGCAGACACTGTTTAAGCTATGATTTACTCCTACTATCCAATGAAACTCACTTAAGAAAATTACTGAAGTATCTTAAATGTCCACTACTATGCAACAAATGCAATAGGTTATTATTTTTATGGAAAAGGTATTTGGAGTACTAATTTTCATTGAAGTTAAACTTAATCCTAGAACAGATAACCTCTTTAGTGTTACAGGAGCAAGTGCATGCGGGATTCTGTACACAATTCACAAAACTTACTATTGATGTTCTTATTATATTAATTTATATGGCATTATTCATTGGTTAAAGTAACATCCAATCTTATGCTAAACAATAGTTAAATGTTTATACATACTAATTAGTAGAGGGAGCATTTTTGTTCCCGAACGGGTTTGGAAGCTTACCGGTTAGTACTGCCTGGAAGGCAGATGTCAAACCCTGATGCTGACTGCATGTTTTGTGTAGTTATGGAAGGCATATTTTATTAATGGAACAGGACAGACATAAATGTAATTGCCACTAAATTCAAACTGTCTGTTCACTAAACATTTAAACATATAAATGCACTAACTAAAATACTAAAATATTAAATCATAACATATTTTACTTAAAATATGTTAGAATCACAAATAATGTGTAAGTTAAATAAGCAGGAGTGCAAATAGAGCATGTTTTGCACACAGGTATCTAAATATAACTTTGTATATTGAATAGCATACATAGTAGTTTCTCAGGTCACAATGACCTAAACTATTTAATTGCTGCAATGGTGCTGCTGGCCAGGCAGATGCAGTACTAGGAGCACCAAGAGCTCAAAATAAAGAAAGAAAGAGAGAGACAGACAGAGAGAGAAGGAAAGGAAAGTAAAAGTACCCAAAAATGGGTAAATAGAAAAGGGTGTATGCGAGGGTGGTCCACATTGAGACACACATTTTTTGAAATCACATACTTCTTTTATTTTGGTATGTTGTGAATGCAAATAGGTGATATGTTTTCATTATTTCGTTATTAAAAAATGCAAACCATAAAAACATTGATTTTAATAATCATGAAGACACACCATGCCAATATTCAAATTAATGTAAATCGTCTCACCCTGCCCCACGGTGGGGCACACTGAGACGGTGAATGGTCCAGACTGAAACAACCTACATTACACGTTGGTACTACATTACAGGATGGCACGTTGGCCATGGTAGCTCAAAGGTTAAGAGCGACTGGACGGAAACCAGGAGATCCATGGTTCAAATCCCGGCCATGGCATTGAATTTTTCATGTTGACTCTATTTATCAAAAACCTTAGCCTATATATGGCTAGTGTGGAGAAATAATTAATTTCCTTGAATTAACTAAAACCTACATTACATTAAGATTACCAAATTTAATTTAAAAAATCGAATAAACATTTTGTCTTTTTGTTTTGCCAAACAATCGTTGACCCAACAACATTTTTACATCAGTTTCATTCACTGAAGCTACGTCTGGAGCTTCTGGAAATACAAACTTGTCTGTATTTTTCACTTTTCGCAGGAACGGTATTTCCATATCTCCATCTGCATCCTTCCCCTGTATGACCTGACCAATGAAATATGTCACTTTTGATTTTCCTGCAAACTCAGTCAGCACAAAGTCACCCACAGTAGGCTCTCTTTCCAGCTCTTCAAAATGAGAAAATATCCCTTCTTCATCCATAACTGAGGATCCAGAAGATATTTCTACATCGTCTTCTGAAGATTCTGGTTCTCTGAGTAACTTTCTTCCTTTAAACTTTTTCTGCTTACCTGCAGGTTTAGGATTTGGTTTACGTTTCAATGCCCTCTCCAGTTCTTTTTTCTCAGGTGTATCTGTGGCTATTAACATGGTTCTCCCCTTTCTCCTCACAGTTGATTTTCTGGCAGCAGCCTTAGTAAACCCTCTAAATCCATGAGGGCTTACAATGTCACTATTTCTTTTATCTCTTTTCATAGTAGATGGTGAGCCTGTCAAATCCTCCTGAATTTCAACACCAGGATTTTCATGACACTGAGAGCTTCCTTGTGTTGGATCATTTTCAACTTCTACACAAGTGTTTACTGAGGATTCACTTTCCCCCAAGACAGTTTCAGAACTTCCATTTCTGATGACATGTTGTGTTCCAATTTTATTAACTGCTGAGTTACATGATCCCACAGTGTTATCCGGTAGTTGTCTGTCAGTTACACTACTGGGTAAGAAGTCATCATCTGTGAAAATATTCTTATTGAATGGGAATATTCCAGTCTTACGAAAACCTGCAGCAATGTTTGTTGGCATCATGCTTCGCTGGAAGGCAAATGTTACACAGCCAGGGATATAATATATTGTGAGAGTTGTTCTGGGATGATTCATCAACCAGGAATTTACAGTTGCATTGTAATGAGCTTTGAAGCAGTAGTAAACTCCAACATCAAGCGACTGAAGCTTGTGACTGCAGTGCGGAGGAATTTTCAACATTGTGACTCCATTTTCTTTTGCTAAATCTAAAGAAGCAATGGAGAGATGACACTCATGGTTGTCCAATAAAAGGAGTGTTGGATTTGTTGAGGAGGAGCATGTGTGCTTAATAAAATGCTTCAATACCTCCACAATTACTCTGCATTCATCCACCCAGAAGATGCTGCCAAACCAAGTGTTACCGTTGGAGCATCTCTTGTCATGTGTGATTTGAAGTGCATGCGAGGAAATACCATTGCTGGAGGTATGGTGCTGCCTAAAGCATTAATGAAGCAGCAGATGGTTACAAGAACTCCTTTTTCACTGCTTGTTATCTGGCTAGCGTGCTTTGTCCCTTTGCCTGCAACAACTTTCTTAGGTTTTTGCACAGTAGTTGTCCCAGTTTCATCAATGTTCCACACTCGAGTCCTATTGGCAAATCTTCCCAAGACATTTTCCAGTTATCTGAAAAATCTATCAACATTGAAACGGTTGAATGATGTAGCCCTGGATAAATGCAGGCCTCAGGTTTCCTTATACTGAGGGTAGAATGCCTTTTTACAAAGCCCCTAAACCACTCTAAACCTGCAATATTAATGTCATTTCATTGTTTTGGAATTTCTATGTTGTTCTTTAGAGCTATTTCATATGCCAGTTTACAACAGTACATTGGTTCCTGTGGGTAATTCATCTTTGAACACGTTAAAATGTAATCTGCAAGAAGAGACTCCTCAGCATTAGACATCACTTGACGACGAGTATAATTTGGAATCATCTGAATGGGTTTTCCTGGATTTTCATTTTGCGTTTTCTTCACATATCTAAAAATGAGAGACAAAAATTATTAAACTGGAATACCTAATATAAAGGTGTAATATTAGCCATAATAACATAAATAGTATGCTGCTTTCAAAATAGGTGTAGGTGCATAATACCTGGCCAGGGTTTGAAATGAAAGATTCTGAAATGCAGCTTGTTGAATACTAAAACCATCAAAAACACTTTTTAAACCAATTCTCGAACTGTATAAACACTTAAGCTCCACTTACTTTTTAAATTAGGACAAGTTTCAAGGACACCGCGTCCCCATCCTCAGCTGATGTTCTACTGGTTCTTCAGGTGACCGCCTCCCTCTCCTGGCGCTGTTCAATGAGTTGAATGACGTCATCTACTACTGGAATTTCGAAGTTCATTGCTCTCTTTTTGTTCTTCAAAATGTGTATATTTTCCCAAACTGTTAATTCCCAATACTTTTTTGCCGGTACCAAAAGTTTTATGTCTTTGGAAATGTTGTGATTTTTTGACCAGAAGTGATGGGCTATGGCCGATTTATCACTTCTGGTCAAAAAATCACAACATTTCCAAAGACATAAAACTTTTGGTACCGGCAAAAAAGTTTTGGGAATTAACAGTTTGGGAAAATATACACATTTTGAAGAACAAAAAGAGAGCAATGAACTTCGAAATTCCAGTAGTAGATGACGTCATTCAACTCATTGAACAGCGCCAGGAGAGGGAGGCGGTCACCTGAAGAACCAGTAGAACATCAGCTGAGGATGGGGACGCGGTGTCCTTGAAACTTGTCCTAATTTAAAAAGTAAGTGGAGCTTAAGTGTTTATACAGTTCGAGAATTGGTTTAAAAAGTGTTTTTGATTGATGAAGCTCCACTGTTTATAAATACTTCTATTATAGTTTTACTAAAACCATGTTTCAAAACAAGGTCCACTGCTTCCCTCGTGGTATCAGATGAGAATGTACCAATCTGAGTCTTTCTTTGCCTGTTTCTAGCCATTCTGGAAGGAAACCAAAATGCGAGGTAAATAAATTTCCCAGTTTAAGTAGTGTCTCATATTGCTCCACCTAACACTGTCTCATTGTGTACTACGTGCTCATAAAGACATTTTTATTATTTACGTAACCTTAAACTTCAACCCCACTGTTCATTATTTATTTAGTTCTGAAGAAGAAAAGCAAAATGCATAATGATGCAAAGAAAGAATAAAACCATATGATCTATTAAGTGTACTATGAAAATTTTACTTTACTCACCTGAAAATAAAGATTTGCTTATGGCCAGAAACATTCCTTACAATACTGGATTTGAACAAGTTTGCCAACTGCAACTTTAATTCCTTTATCCACCACCAGAGTGCAGCACTTCTTAGCCTACTCATATATTCAAAATTGCAAGTGTCTCACTGTGGACCACCCTCCCCTACATCATATGCCCTTATAACATTCTTTTCTGGAATGCTTGGGAGAGTTTGCTCAAAATAACAGGAACTCAAACATTATTTATACACCAAAAAGCCCACAATATCCAAACTAAACACATGGGAACAATTGCATCTAAACAAATTTGTAAATCAATTTGTAACCATATCTAGCATATACCCACATCCCACCAATGAGCTTGATATAAAAGACACTGACATCCTTATCAACTTAAAGCATATTGTACTAGCTGAAGGGGATGACAGTGCAGTACACGAGTCATGAGGAAACACCACCAGCAACCCAGAAGGGAATACATTATATAACTACACCATCAATGCTAACAGTGACTACTCTACCATTCAGTTAGATATGCTAACGTACATACCAACAAATCATAATCACACACCACACACATTTGACATTGCTCTCTTGACACTTTAGTTTGATGATGTCACTCAGCATAGATGAGTCCTCAAGATATCAGCCTCAATCTCCAAGAGAAATTTCAACCACATTAATTGGGCACTTTGGCAGAACACATTCATGTTGCCTTCCCCCAGACAAACCCCATTTACTCATGATGAAGCAAACCTACCAACTTTCAAACTTCAAAAGTGCTATGGGCTATAACAGTGGCTCTTTTAATTAAAGCACCATCCAAGCACGAAATTATCTTCCCACTGGACCTATTAGCCCTAATGAGAGAATAGAACAATGAAGAGTACAAATGGCAATGCACCTGGTCCATTAGGTCAACTTGGCAACACTAAATAGCCAAATTAAAATACATATCTCACAAAAAGTGCAACAACAGTACCATCAGATTTTAGCATTGCTTCCACCTGTAGACCAAGTATTTTGGCAACTAACCTAACAATTAATCAAAAAACCAATAAACATCTCCCCTCTCAAGAAACCAGGTAGCAACATTTAAAAATTACCTAGACAAGGAGACCACACTAGTAGACACATTAAAAATGGCTTGCCTTCCCAACCCAGTGCAGATTAACAGAAACCATGATACTGAAGTTGAAACTAACATGCGCAGTGTGCTAACTTAATCAAACATATCAACTTTGGTGAACTGGGTGAACTTTACTGGGTAATTAAGCAACTCCCAAATGGGAAAACCTCAGGACATGCTAAAATACCACATTTAGTCTTAAACATCTAACTGAGGCAGCCCTAGAACGTCTAGGTAACATCTGCAAGTGCTGTCTGCAGCAAAGCTGCTTCCCAACACCCTAAAGACCAACCCAATTAACTACTGTCCTATAAGCCTACTTAAAATTATCAGCAAAGTCAAACAATTTACAGCACACATTAAAAGATGCAGTAATATAATTAGCAAACATTTTGGCCTCAGAGCATATCACTCTTACACTACAACTCACAATGTGGAGTATATTATGGAAGGTTTCAACTAGAAACAGTCAAGAGCAATAATATTCCCAAATGTATAACATGTGTTTGATACAGTGCACCATCCAGGATTCATACACAAGTTCAAACAATTAACTTTTAAAGACAATACTTTCATCTCATCTGACAACTGAGCCTTCATGGTAACCATAGAAAAGTAACCTCTCACACACAGCAAATGAGGGCAAAAGAACTCCAAGGGAAGTTTCTCCGTCCAACCTAATTTTATCTATGTATTAAAGACATCCAAAAACTAACAACACTCATCTCTGTATCTCCACCAATGACACAATTATCACAGTACAGTCCTGGAAATCAGAATTGGTAATGGGCAGGTCCCAAGCCATTTTACATGAACCTGTCTTAAGAAATGGTAAATATAGACAATCCTATTCTCAAAAATATTCAAATAGCTAACCAAAATACTTGCTTCAAACTATATGGAGAGACCATAAACTGGAAGTATAAGGCCAAATACCTTAGAGCTACACTATATTCCGATCTTGCCATCGCTGAACATGTAAAATCTATACAACGAAAGATCAATGTCCAATTGGGCTGGCTATATCTGATCCTTAACCAAAATCCACAACTAAGCATGTAACTAGGCCTCACACTTTACAAAACGCTTACATGCTCTACCATCACATATGCGGCTGCAGCATGGGGACACTATGCCTCTAACTATATACCAAAGTTTCAAATACTGCAAAACAAAATATTATGAACCATTGTCAAAAGATTCATAGAGCTGCTGAATATACTCTGTAGCAAAATGTGGGTGCATACAGAGAAGAAATTAACGAAAAAGCTAGCTTTAAGCATCTATGAAGCAACACAAACCACTAATTTGGCAACTGTGACAGTATGCTACAGATATTAATAAACACAAGCATCTTCTACCACATTTTGTTAATACGTTTCCCTCAACAAACCCACTGCAAATAGTGCTGCAGACATAGCCCTCTACCTTAGTGCATTAGTACCTCCATAACACAATACTAGCCCAAAGTCCCTCAGTGGATGGCACAAGGAGACAGAACCAGAGAGATGATGACCTCATGCCATTCCTTTGGACCCTGAACTAGCATAAATGCTTCTAAATACAGTAAATAGCTTCTGCATGGGAAAACAAGAATAGAAAGTTAAATATAGTGAAGACTAAACTCTCATATACATATACTCTTAACTATATAAGGAAAATACAAATATGTTTCTGTACTTTATGCATACCAAAGGGGTTCAGTAAGTACCCATGTTTCAAAATAGACAATATTGCTAAAGCAGGTTGATGTTACTTTTGCGTATTATCATTTGTTGTCTATCACTAGAAAAAATTTTATACTGATTCAAGGTTAGTTTGAATTGACAGGCATTTCAGTTAGTTGTTCAATTTTCAGTAAAATGGAAAAAGTACAGTATTGTTCAGCGATTCACATATTACTTTTGAATGGGAAAATTTGTGAGGAGAAAGTGAAATTGGATGTTTTTATGAGGACAGTTACGTATTGCTTCAAGAGCTTTAAATGTAATCGAGCATCTTTTTTTGATAAGGAGTACCCAGGATAACCGGCAGATGGGGTTACTGAGAAAGTCATTGAAAAGGCTACCCTGTATTCTCAATGATCACCAAACAAAAGTTTGAGAGGTGGCAGAGGCCATATATGTGTCAATAGGAATGGCCATTAATATTTTGCATGATAAGTTGGAGATGAAAAAGTTGACAGTGCATGGATGCCACTTACTCATATTGCCGAACAAGTGGATGGGCCGTACAACTTCAAAACTATGTTTCCAGCTGTTTAAGTGAAATTTGAAGGACTTTTGCATCAAACTGTCACTGACAATGAGATCTAGATTCATCATATAGTCCGGAAACCAAGTAACAATTGAAACAAAGGTTGCTTCTGGTGAATTTGCACCAGAAAGGGCAAAAATGTTGATGACAACTTTGGGGATGCAAAGAGTAACATATTCATTGACATCTTGGAAAAAAACAAAAACAATTACTGAACAATACTATAGCGAGCATTGGTCTAATTCAACAAGAATTGAAGGAGAAAATGCTGTTACAACAAGACAGTGCACCAGCACATTCATTCATTGTTATCGCTGCCAAACTATGACTTGCATTATAAATTGCTGCTGAACTCTCTATATTTGCCTGACTTACACCTTAGAGTTTCTTCCTCTTCCCAAACATTGTCAAAACAGAGATTTATTTTACAGAGTTTGAAAATTCCTATTTTTGGAGATCTAAAAGCATGGTAGGAACATTGGGAGAAGTTTAACTGTATTGGAACAACACAGTGAAGCGAAATAATTATTAATTTATAGATGAGTCGTATTTATTACACATCTGCTTCACTTTCGTACCTATTTTTAGGACATGTTTCGCGAATCATCGTTTGCATCTTCGGCATTTATGCGACTAAAGCTTGATCCAGTGGTGTGGGTAATTCTGGGGTTGCTGCTGCCATCTGTTGATTTAGTGATGAACTTAAATGTGGGATTCTCTTCTGGCGGGATTTCAAAGTTCATTAGTTGGTTTTTATGTTTTTCTATGTATATTCTCTCCCATATGACGAGTTCACTGTGTTTTTGTACGTATTTTAGTAATTCGGTGCTATCTTCAATTTCATGATTTTCAGACCAGAAATGAGCTGCTATTGCGGACTTATCAATATTTTTGTATCTTAAGTGCCTGAAGTGTTCTTTCTTTCTAGTGCCTATGTTTCTTTTTGTCCTCCCTATGTAATTTTTTTTTTTAAGTGTAAAGACTGTGAAAAGGATGTAATGGCAAAGGATGTGTAATAAATATGACTCATCTATAAATTAATAATTGGGAGAAGTGTTTATTCTAAAAGAGAATAATATTGAGAAATAAATAATTTGTGTTTGAAAAAATTGGCATCTACATTCCTAGCATAGGTACTTAATAAACTGTCCTTGTAGATGTATATTAACTGTATATAATAATTAAACCACTGTTGATGTGCACAAACAGCACATGCTGTGCTGAGACACTACAGTTCTCTCTCTCTTACTGCAGCTGCTGTTGAGGATGTATAAACTTCTCACTTACCTTAAGCATGCTTCCTTCTGCACATGAAACTTCCACTAATACTTAGCTCTCATGTCTGGACTTACTTGCCAAGACCTTACCTAAACCAACTGTGCCTGCATACTCCCATGCATGCAGGCACCATTTTGGCTTTCATCCAGTAACATTAGATTGCTTTGGTGGTACCTGCCATCACATAGCAACCTTTCCAACCATTGTAGATGTAGTGAATAGTAGGGAAGGTGATGTAGATCTTTTTCAGATGAAAGGGATTGGCAGAGGTGGAACTAGTTAAGAAAGTCCCCACTCTGGCTGTAATGGTTGAAGGTCAAAGCCTCTGAAGATGTCTAGCAAAGTATGGGTGAAATGTCAGGTGAATTTTCATTTGATGGACCATGACCTACAAGCCCTGAATATACATTTCATTTTATCAACATCACCGATGAAAGCCTTAGTGTTTTTAGTGAAATAATGTCCTATACAAGGAAAAAAGGGCTGCTTGATTTATTAGAGATTTTTCTGTTTGGAAAGAAAAAGCTATGTGAGTCAGTTAACAGTTTAGGAATTTTTCTGGTTAAGACTGAATTGGAAGAGGCATGTGGAAAATAAAGTAAAGAAGGCTCACAGTGTTTTGTGGGCCTGAAAGTGAGCCATTTGATTGAAATAGTGTCTCCGACCAAAGATGATAAGGTGGCTCTGTATCTCAGTAACACGTGCAGCATTAGTTCTCGTGATCTGGCTCCCCTGTGAGAATAGTTGCTGCCTTGCTTAAAACACTGCAAAGATTATCATGTTTGATAATAACTGGAGTGCTATGGCCTACCTGATAGTCCGCCTTAGAAATTTTGGTGAAACTTACTCCTTACTCCCATACTCCTTACTCCTTTAGTCAATGTATGGTTGACAATGGAGGAAATTGGCCTGTGAAACATGTTCTGGGAATTTTAAAAGTAAATGTTTAGTGTCATTAATCAACTCACCCCTAAATTTAATTTACTCCTTTGTGTTTGTTTGTGAAGGTCACCAGGGTGAGTGCACACTATCTTAGATTTAGGGAGTAATGTTTTAAGCAATTGTTTATGAGACATTCCCTTATTGTAATCAGGTTTCAAGACACTTTATATTACTTTGATGGAAAGAGATTTAATAAAGCCTAGGTATAATTTAAGTAATACCTCTTTGGTAATACCTCTTAGAACCCATAGAAAACTCGAAACTTGCAGCCTAACATGGTTTACGGATGGCTTCTGTTTGGGGATAAGACAGGAGCTGGAGTATGGGGTCCTAGATCCAGAATGCCATTTCCTTGGGAGCAAGCTCAGATAAATGCCTGTGCATTGCTCGTCATAAATATGCCAGGCAAACAGGTGGGAAGTGAATAAATAATTGTTTGGAGAGTCAGGCAGCTTTAAAAGCCATTAAAAGCATTTCACACCACATCTAAATTTGCCTGGTAATGGCAGAGAATCGTGGATAGCCTCTGTGCCAGAGATCTAGCTATGCTTGTTTGGGTCCCTGAGTATACAGGTATTAGAGGTAATAAGATGGTAGACATGCTCACAAAGAGGGGCTTGATTTCTTAGGACTTGAGCTCTTTAGTGGCATGTCTGCTTACAAATGGGGCTCATCTTGAATATTGGAATAAACAAACTACTACCAGGCAAGAACATGGATTAATTTAAGATCCAGATTGCCTGAATTTAACCAGATCTAAACTCAGAGTGATGTGTGCAACTAATTTCAAACAAGTGTTACCTACATAAGTAGACTATAGTGATAGATAAGTTCTTTTCTAGAATACTTTGGCTAAGATATAAAGTCAATTTTTAAATCACCTTATAACCCAATATCCAAAATTCATTAAAAATTTATTCATATAGTGTAAATTATATTTCATAATGGATTGAGTTAATTTTTCTTGTGTACCTGAATGGCAGCAGCAAAGTTAAATTGCTTAATATGGAAAATATTACTTGTGGGGAGGGAAGCAATAGCAATACAATTGAGCACCACCAAATTTTACTGTAACTCCTGCCCACAGTAAGATAGCCACAAATTTAAAGATTTGGGGATGGACTTAACAGAGTCCATAATCAGGGCAAGAACTTTAAACACCGAACCTAATATGTTTGCTACGCTGAGTCCATAGAATTAGGTTTGTTTACAAAGAACTGAGGGTAGGAGAAGGACGTCTGTAGAGCATGCTATACTTGATTCCAACCTTGGGTATGTACAGTCAGTCAAGAACAGAGACCAAGTGCATATATATGAATAATATGAGAAAGTCCCTAAGCTCATTCCTTCTCTCTTTTGTGAATGGATACACAGGCCTAATGAAATAACATTGCTTAAATTTTAATTATAGTCATTAATTTTATTGCAATGTACAACTATGTACATTCATAAATTCTCAAATTTGAAACTTGTTCTATTGTCTGACAAAATATTTTTCTATTGAATGTTCTCTATACATCGCATAATGTGATTGGAGCATGCTTGAAACAGTTTATATTTGAATCTGTGTTGCTATTTAAACAATTTTGCACTTCATACAGTTTCAAATATTATGGATTGTTTTTAAGAACACATTGAAGTTTTTGTTTAACACAATTACTATTAGTATCATCAGGAACTTCGTTTATTTTTTCACAAACGTTTTCCACCACCCGTAAAGTAGCACACATTTCAATATTCGAAGTCTCCAAATAGGTGATGGTTTCTGCTAAACATTAGAAATTAATTGCTATGTACCAAATATTTTCAAAAAGTTTGTTTGAAATGAGACGTTTCACAGTTTTGATGACACAACTATCTTCGTTATCAAAATTGTTGATAAGTTCAACTATTGTTTCATAATATTTAGCGTAGTAGACAACTGCATGAAGCCAAGTATGCCATCGCGATATGACTGGTCGTGGAGGTAATGGAATGTCAGAAGCACTTTGTCTTAGCTTTGACACCCTAGAAGGAGCTTTTATAAATATTTTTTTCAGATTTGATACAAAATGATCAACATCAGTGTAACAGGCATGAACTTCTGCCACACTTTGTAGGCCGTAAGCTAAACGCCTCAAGTGATTTATATTTGGGTACCGCATTTTTAACATCTTACCGGCTTTCAACATGTAAGACGCAGCATCACTTACGAAAAGTAACACATTTTCATATTTAATACTGTCTGGCCATAGGAGAGACATGCTAGTTTCAAATAAATAAACTACTGTTTTATGGTTGACTTTATCTAACACTTCTGTTGTTAATAGAAACATATTTCCGGGTCATTAATGACCATCAGCTGTTCCCTGTACCTCCGCAATGGTAAGTGAAAAGTTGAAGAAGGGGAAAAGGAGGTGAGTCACCCTCAGTGACACTCAATGACACCTCTGTAATAGAGCCAAACCATATAGGTGTATTAATTGAAATTAATTGTTTTCACACTAGCCATATATATATAGGACAAGGTTTGAAATGTAGAGTCAGACCTTTCCAACCTTGGCCTATACACGGCTAGTGTGAAAGAACAATTTATTTCCTTTATTTGACCTAATAGTGGTTTGAACATAAAGTACTTATGCATTGTAAGTCTTCATTAGATAGTTGTCTCATCCAGAGAACCACGATATGAGAACTCCTAGTGGTTTACTGGGAAAAAATGGAGTCAGTTGCAGAATTTAATGTACTGTTGGCACATTGCCATGGTAGCTCAATGGTTAAGAGCAACTGGATGGAGACGGGAGATCCAGGGTTCAAATCACGGCAATGGCACTTTACAAACCATTTACATGTTCTTGAGTTTTAGAACTCCTAAGGCAGTTTTTTATCAGTTTATATTTAGAAAATGATCTTTCAGCTTTGGCCTCTGTTACGGTAGTACATACATCAGGTTAGGTAGAAATCAAAGAACTGTTTTGATCAACCATGCTTTCAGTTTTAGATCTGAAGGAACTTCTAATAAATTTATGAACAATATCTGCAAATTTCTTAGTTATTTTCCAATTGGTCATTAGTAAATGAAGCCAAAACAAGCATTGATAGAGACAGACTGAAACATTCAATGCCAAGGCCGGGATTTGAACCAAGGATCTCCTGGTTTCCGTCCAGGAAATTTACTTTTTTTTTCTTTTGTTCCATTTATACCCAGCCTTTAACTGCAGTGGTCATTTGGCGGCCATTCTCCTTTGGAATATAATGATGATGTTAACTCATAATCATTAGATTGCATCATTAGATCAAGCACACATTCACACTCTCATGCATACTTCCAGACTCTGCAGAAGGTAGGGAATCATCTTGGTTGGAGAAAAATCCCCACCCCCAGCCAGGAATCGGACCTGGGACCCTGAGCATGGTAGGCAGGTGCTCTACCGACTGAGCTACTCAGGAAATTGATTTTCATCAAGTAACTTAAATAATAAGAGTTAAACGATGAGGCCTGGGACTCAAGTACTTACAATAGTAAGTCGCCAAAAACGGTGTATCTCAAATACGATAGATCCTAGTGGTTTACCAGGAAAATATATGAGTCAATTGGAGAATTTAATCTCATGACGGTATATTGGCTATGGTAGCTCAATGGGTAAGAGCGACTGGACGGAAACCAGGAGATCTGTGATTCAAATCTTGGCTATGGCATTGAATTGTTCAATTTGCCTCTATCTATCTAAAACCTTAGCCTATATACAGCTAGTGTGAAGGAACGATTAATTTCCATCAATTAACTTAAAGCATTGAATTACTCTTTATGTATCTACTACTAAACTGATGCACTTGACCAGACAGTACTTAGCATCAATCATGGGATAGTGTGAAGTTAGAAGTATGGTAGCCAGAGCTGGCACATGCACAGCTGACAACCAAGTACATAAACACACTGAGGGTGCCCGCCTCAGTAGCATGGTGGTAGCATGTCTGGCTCACGTTCAAGGGGTCCTGAGTTCAAATCTCGGTCAGGGTGAGTTACCTGGATAAGATTTTTCCAGGGTTTTCCCTTATCCTCAAAAGCGAATGTCGGGTAACTCTAAGCTCTATGGATCCTGGGATCATTTGAGCATCATTTCACCCGTTTCATTCATCATTCGATATGACTTAACGTTGGAGGACGTAAATTTAAAAAAAAAAAAGCACTGAGGGTGGGGTGGACACATTTTGAATTCCCTTAACCACTGCCCATCCAGTATTTTATTTTTTTAAATAATTCTGTCATGTTTAATTGTAGCATTCATTTGACACATGAGATATCTCCAAAATCTTTTTGAACAGGAACCCCACCTTTATTGGAGGCCAGCATGGTCAGGTCAGATCAGGTCAGGTCATTTGGGGAACCTGACTTCGAAAGCCTCAGTGCAGTGCACCAGTTCCTATTGCAAGGTTGCATGACCATTTGGGATGTTTACAGTTCTAAGTAACTAGTGTATAATCACGAACTAGGACTGTACACTCACTTTTTCTGAAAAGGCAAAACTTACAGGAACAAGTATGAAACTCATAATAAACTATGACATCCCTGCGGAAGACAGAAGCATACTGATGTTCATAAAATTGTCACCAAATGCTTTCTGAAGGACTGTCACGGATAAAATTGGAACCTCTGACCTTTGCTTTTCTGAAAGGAGAAAGTGCATTTATTATATCCACTAACTACTTTCATAATTTGCATGCAGACATGAGAATCCTTCTGTATGCAGTTGAGATCTAAACATTTTTGAGGCAATTATGAATATGGAAAGTAATAAACCTTCCATTTACTTAACATTTCAAAGCAAAAAACTACAGGAATTGTTCCAGATAATTAATATCTTGTATGTACCCTAAAGAAGCAGATCTACATACTCTGCCATTTTATCTTCTAAAGTGTAATATATGTGGAGGTATTTAATAATATTGCTGACAAGTGGACTATCACTGTACTTACAGTGCTATGCACCTGAAAATTTCATGGAATAATGCTTGCTGTATGTATATATAAACCTGTACACCAAAAATCTGCTGCAGAGTAAAACTGCAATGTCCAAAACCAAAGCCTGGAAAGTGCTGAATATGACCACTTGCAAATAGCTGCTGGACACCCCTCATCACTCTGTTTTGTAGTGGGGACGTGCTCCTTATGAATGCCATATGTAGACCACTGCCTGCAGTGTTAAACAATCCCTCCCATACAATCCTGTGTTATTATGCCTATATATTCCTATGTATTCTGGATTCATTTTCGGGTACTTCCAGCTATACTTTCACCCGATTTTTGGCACAAGGGCCCCACATAGAGCAGGGATGATGCCATCAAACTCTCAAGAATGTACAAGTGTGACCATAGTGATAGTTTCCTTGTGAGTGCTGCACAGAAAGTTTTGGGTCTTGTATTCCCACATTTCAATATTATTAATTATTGAAACACTATAATATGAAGGGATATAGTTTTGTAAGGTAAGAAAATCCAATGTGATTTGCATTGGATAGTAATGAGCACAGTATCTTATTTTGTCAACAGGTTTTATTGAATATAAATAGTATCTCTTAGCATTTTGCTCTCAAAACACCAATAGACTAGGTTATCTGGTTTACTATTTTCTGTCTTTTTGTTTATGAATAAACTCACATTTGAATAATATATTTCTAGGTATGGTATGAAAACCATTTCTCGATTTAATCAGCGGTGATAAAACAGTATATACAAAGAACGGTGAAAATGAAAAGGAAAGCAAGACTAAAATAAAATGATAAGCACTATAATGTGCATTTCTTTGAACCAGAAATAAAGAAAATGGAAATGATAGACACTACATGCCTAGTGAAAGAAATGTAACCTTTTACCAATTCTTTCTAGCAAATACATGTAATTCTGAGATATACCATGTAGCGCACAAATGAAAATATGCCTGTGATGTAAGTATATCAATAAAAGACAAAAACTGAACTGTATTGTTTTGAGAGCTACATATTTTCTGAAATGCTCGTGGATTATATGACAAAATATAGTTGTGCTGGACATAAAGTAATATTTAAGATTCAAAACACTGAACTTAGCTAGTGTAACAGAATTTTACAGTCATTTATAATGTGAGTTACACAGACAATACTTCCCTCTGACATAATTTTACGGTACTAGGTTTTCACAGAGATAACATTTAAAAACTGATGCAGCCAAATGATTGATACACTGTTACATAGATATATGAAGAATAAGCAGTACTTCATATGCTTAGGTAAGCTATAGCAAAATGCTGTAATACGGATGCATTCTATATGGTAACATTTGAAATATGGTGGTAGAACTTCAATTATTTTAAATTATTTGTCCTCTCGACTTCCAGCTGAATGAGTACAGTGAAATGGTACCATGGTGGGTCTGTTTTTATAAATCATGTAAATGAATATAGTAATTTCGTTGTCAGCATCAAGTGCCTTGTTGGTTATAAAAACAGAACACTACAATAAGCTTGAATTAACAACTAGTCAAGTAACGTTATATTTCTCATTTATGAACACTTGTACTGAACATTTAAAAAAAAAGAACACTCATCACTGTACTTCAGGCTTTGCTTTCACTTCCACATGTTTCTTGGCACATTTTTGCATTCGAAGGCACTACTAAACACTTTCCTTGCTCAACACCACTGCAAAGAGTACTCTATAATAGGAATGAGACCAAATACAACATTCTTTCTCTTGTTCTAGTAGCTTGTCATTGCCACTTTGCTAGAGAAAATAAATTCATCACAAGATACAGCAAGATCTTGCTCAAAAATTATATAACAACACAGCCATACATATTTCCTCCTGTCCTCTCAAATCAGAGTTCTTCTCCATGAACCTCATTATTATTTGTCCCGTCACTTAGGTCGTCGGAAGTATCGCAGTACAATATAACCAAGAATGCGGAATATGAGAAGAAACAGAAGCAATACTAGTGTGTTAGCCCAGAGGGGTAAACTAGCACCTTGTGCTTCAAGGATTGCAGAGACAGGAATGTAAGAAGTAGAATTTGTGCAGACATCAAACTTTGACTGACTGGCACATCTGTAATAAAAAAAGCATTGAATTAAAAACAGTGAATGTTATGATATTTTAAAATAGTTTCAGTTTCTAATGTTAAACCAAGAATGAAGATCTCCTTCAAGAAAAAAACAATTTTAAAATGTTAAATATGATGAAATATAAGAAATAAACCACTATGGCAATGACACATAAAAAGAGGTGTTGTTTGATTGTTGAAATGCCTCCCTGAGCTGGAAAGAGAAACTGATAACATTAGTATATATTAGATAAAACTGGTGCACACATGTCAAAGTACCCAAAAGAAAAAAGCTTAACTGCATTAAACTTTGGCAGTAACTGATTTCTAATAAATTAACTTTAAAGAGAGTCGATTAAAGACACTAGACAACACTTACTTTTAGTGTCTTTAATCGACTCTCTTTAAAGTTAATTTATCATAACAACACTGTTTTCAACACTTCCAAGAAAGTAATTGTGATTTCTAATATTTTCTAATTATCCATCATTCAGAGTGGTATGTATGGAGAATGATTATGTTGTCCAAATGCTACTTAAAATTACTAAGTCTCCTACAATAATACTTCCTTATGTGTTAGTGCTCTATTTTTTTTTAATTAACTTGCTTTAACATGTGTCATATTGGGTAATGAATGAAATTAGTAAAATGAAGCTCAAATGAGCCCAGAGCCCAGAAAGCTTAGAGTTACTTGACATTCTTCTTACAGGATAAGGGAAAACTCTGAAGAAAAAAAAAACCTTATCCAGATAACTCATACTCACTAAGATTTGAACTCGGGACCTCTAGAATGTAAAGCAGACATGCCCCCATTGTACAAACAGAGTAATTATGAAACACAATAATGGAGTATTCAAAATTTCTAGTGCTGTTACCAAATCTGCTAACCTCATATACTTTCTTATTTGTAGCAGTATTAGTCTACTTTGTGTAATTGATGAAACAGAAGTAAAAGACTTCTGATCATGGCTCGGATATTACAAATAATTGGTGCAAACACACCAAGTTTAAGCATGATAATAAAGGAATACATAGCATTTATTACATTTGATTGATTTCACTAATGACAAAGCTTTTTGAACAGTGAAGTTAAGCACTTTAATTTAGGGTTGGTTAGGTTTACACTATATCTCAACTACTTATGAAAATTAAGACATGTTTCAGGAACTATTGTTCCCATCTCAGTTCACAACTGACTAGTTGATATAGTTGTGTCATCTTCTGTTATATTGTTGACAGAGTTCTTTGGCAGTAATATATAAACTTGCTAAGTTGGCCTGAAGGTAGGAGATCAAAGTTCATAATTTGGTCCACATTACAAAAATCAAGGACCAAATTATGAAGTTTGATCTTCCATCATCGGACCAGTTCAGCAAGTTAATTTCACCGCCACAGATCTTCACCAATAGAACAGAAGATGGCACTACATCAACTAGTTCATTGTAAACTGAGGACGAGAATGTAGGTTCTCAAAATATGTCCTAATTTTCACAGAAAGTAAGGTATAGTGTGAACATAACCATCAATTAATACAATTTTCTTTTTGTATGGCGGAAATAATTTGGCAGCATTGTAATTTTTATTGTTCTGAATCTTTTGGAAAATAATACAAAAAATATACTTACTGTATAGGTGTGCCTTCACTAAATTCCACAATTTGCATATTTTGATATGCATAGTGGACCATACTCAAGTACTGCATCCATTTAAGCCAGTGTGGAATATTTGTTGCTAAATATCCACCAAAGAGCTGGGTGGCTAAGGTATACAGAGCACTAATGGTGATTGACACCTGCATGTCCATGCATGAAGCACCAACAAAAAAGCCAACACTCTGAAAGAAAAAATGTATTTCACTGAGTTCACTGCAAGGAAACGTTTTATGTGCATACATAAAAAAGTTGACAGTAAAGGTGTTAATTTTAGTGAAGCATTTTTTAAAGGCTCATTCACCTAGAACGGTTAATGCAAATGTAATGTAAACATTAACATTTGCACCTAGATTAACAAATGAGGCCATTCATAATTATTACTCATTAACATAAACATGGATACTAATGCCAGAAGGTAACCTTCAAACTTTCTGTTCATGTTAATGGGATTTGAGAGAGAAAAAGTAGCTTTCACACAGCACAGAAACAGAAAGATAAATGACAAAAAGCAGATATCTTACAAAGATAATTTGTTAAAACGGAATATTGTGATGCAGCAGCAATGGCCCACGGCTATTTGGAGGTCAGTGCCAGGCAGTTGGAATGGTAATCACTAATCAGATAAGTAGTGCACTTGCTCACCCAGCATAAACATGACCACTAGAATCTTCTAGAAGTTTTGCCTTCTGAAATGTTCTGGAAGTCAGTGAAAATTTTCTATGGCCCTACAAACTGGGAATGAGGACATATATCCTTGAAATATGTTTATGATGGCAAGTGAAGCTTTGTTCACTTGCTCCTCTTCTAGAAGTTTTACCTTCTGAAATGTTCTGGAAATCAGTAAACGTTTTCTATGGCCCTGTAAGCTGAGAATAAGGACATATGTCCTTGAAATTTGTTTATGGTGGCAAGTGAAGCTTTGTTGTTTCCAACTCAATTAATTACTGTATACAGTATATCATTTGATTTTATTTGTTTAAATTTTAAAAAAAAAGCTAGGTTGCTGGAAAATGTGTGGGGTCTTTAGCCATGTGTCATAAAGCAATTCTATTCACAGTCGTTTTTTGTGGAAGTTAGCTTAAGGATTCAAACCTAACCCAGTGTTCCTAATTAGAAATAATTTTTAATGGCAAGATGATTAACTGATACCTTATGTCAATGTTTAATGCGTTAGATGTACTATTTCTATGAGAGTTGCAATAGACTCTTTAAAAAATAGCATCAAAGGCCCTAGATATGCCAGAAAGAGGATGATAAATAAATCAGAATCAAATTTTAAAAGGAAAACATTGAGATAGGTTTCATTATTTTGCAAGGATTCAGTAGGTATGTAGAATAATCTAGCTAGTAAGCATACATTACTCTAAGTGAAAATAGGATATGAATCTCATAAACTAATTACCTATGTTATTCTATGCTTATATTTTTTATTCAAATCATATTCAAGCATCTTACTAACCTAACCAAAAAAAAAAAAAATTATATTTTTGAGGTTGCTTGTCTATTTTTCATTCGTACTTGCAAATTTAGTGTATTTGTACTGTGTGAAATGAGGCCAATGATTTTAATTTTGGATGTAATAGTTATACCTCAATACAGCTTTTTTATGCTCAGAAATATTACTTCAAAGAGTTGCAAATTGTATACTGTAATAAAAACTATTTTATTACAATTTTATTATTTGTTCTAGGTCTAATTGAATATTAATTGGTTCAAAACTCAGTGGGTTTTCTCTGATTAAAATGTTTTCTTTAGAATTAGGAAGATTCAAATCTGTTTTTAATTCCGTAACTTTTTGTAGGAAACTTGTTTGTGTTTTCATCTTGATTGGTTTACAGCTACAGTAATACCCTATGAAGTATTTTCATTTCGTGTTGTTACTGCATATAGCTTCTCCCCGTCCTTTGACATATGGCTATGCTGCACTTTGCTGCTTATGGTCAATGTTCAGCCGCCATAAAATTTTGCATCTGCCATAACTTAACTGCTGGCCTCACAGCTAAACACAAGAACAGAGAGGCCATTGTTCAACTGATATGAACTTGATGCTGTCAACACAATACATTACCCAGCTGGAAAATTGGTTTTTGTCGCCCACTCATTACTACCAAACTAGGACCTCATATTTACCATGATTTGGGTAGTCATTTATCCAATACATGAGCCAAGACATCCACACCTACATGGGTTGCTTAAATTCATAGAAATTATGGGATTATTCTTCAACACTTAAGCCATAGTGCAGGATTCTAGCTTATAGAATGATGAAAATGTACAGTCAAATTTTCCTGTTTATTATGTAGAAAGCAATAAGAGAATTTGTATAATAATTATTATAAGTGATGTAAATCAGTTGAAATCATAATCAAATTTTAAAAATATTTCATGGCCAGAATTTCTATCATGGATGTTTGGTATTCTGTTTTTAATTTTTTAATTTAATTTTTTTAACCTATCTAATGTTATTCTGAAATTGGGCTTTTGTTGTTGCAAAATGCTTTTATTTCACTAATCACTTTTAATAACCAAAATGTTCCAATTAATTTTTGAAATTTTATAAAAATCTATTTTAGTAAATCCTCATTATTTGGCCACAATAACTCCTTCTATAATCAGCTTTTAAGAAAATGAAAGTAGTGGCAAGAAAGCAGGCTTATTTACAGTTTTTGAAAATATAATGGAGTTAGCAGGTTTTGAAACTATAGGTTTGCATAAAAGAAGCTTAATAACAATATCTTACCTGAGCAACAATAGTATTGAGAAGCAAAAATCCAAGCAAGGTAAGAAACACTGTTGGACTGTGAAAACCCAGCATTGGATATGAGATCAAATGATAAACAGCAGGAAGTGTAATTGTAAGCGGTAATTCCCCAACCATCTTGGCCAAGTAGTATGCTGAGAGACGATAGGCTCCAGACAGCCTTTCCTTATTTATTACCTCACGTTCTGGTGGAACTGCAAATAAAGTTAATAACATTTTAGTACTTTACTTTTGTACAAATTTCAACTAATGCTGCAGTTAAGACCAACAAAAAGCTTAAAGAATAACTTAATACATGACTCAGATTGACTCAGATATGATTTTCCATGGCATCACCCAGACAGTGTTAATACACACATGCACGCACGCACGCATGCACGCATGCACGCACGCACGCCCGCACGCGCACACGCACACGCGCACGCACGCACGCACACACACACACGCACACGCACACACACACACACACACACATACATTTAATTTTACTTTTACTTTTTTTTGTCAGAGATTGCCGGAAATCTAGTAAAAATTTCAGTATTATAGAATTTAATTTATAAATCTGTTTGGTTTGAATGCATAAAATACTCAATGAAAACTAAAATGGGGAGGGAAAAAATTAAACATTTATTAAATATTTATATGTACTTCAGTAGTAAATAAATACTGACTTTATATATGAAGTAATTAAAGCCACTTGCTGATGCTTTAAAAGCACTGTATATGTACTGTGAAGTTACCAAAATTTTCTATAAAAATAATATTACAATGCAGAAGTATTGTGGCCATTTTTGAAAAACTTTTAAGCATCTCAGAGTGACACTTGTATTTATTTATACCAGGACTCTTTCTTGAACTGGGTAGAGTATAACACTTACATCACATTAAAAGGTTCAGCTGTTCTGAGAATTTACAGGGACAAATGTTTATGAAAATGTTTCTTTTAGTTGTGTCTGATTTTGACATTTTGTTAAGTGCACTACTCTTAAATAAATACAAAACCAGAGTGACCGTTACAACACACCTTGATTAAGTGAACAAAAATAGTTTGTTACAGCATTATCTCCAATCTTCTTCAACTTCTCTAGTTTTACTGCTACCCTGGTGCTAGGAGATTCTTAACTTACAAAACCAGCTTCTGTTTGTTATCATGGCAAAGCAAAAGTCTGTAACCTTGTATTGTTTCCCTTCCACTTTGGAGAGAACCAACAGTCGAGCTAATGCAATACTGTTGCAAATACTTGTGTGCATAGCTAGTCAGAACTGCATAGTTAAGCATAGGTGTGGCAAAGCTAATAAAAGAGATGGGAAAACAATAGTTCAGAATGTGTTAAACCTTTCACGTCAGAATTATGACCCCTTGCTGTTAAGGACATCATTAAATTAACATCAGAAGCAGCTGGTATCTGTAAATGCTTTGCAACCAAGTTGTAGATAGGCTGATTATAAACTTGAATATCTCAAGCGACATCAGGACTTTTGAATTTAAACCGGGTATCACGCTATTAACAACTTCAATTAACACATAAGTTTTTATGCATGTTTGGAGGAATTTAATAACAGTGATGTCTAAATAAATTGAAATAACTTTCGCAATCAGTTTTTGATCTTCCTTTATTCATACATTCTTGAAATAGCACATAAAATTTGTTTAACAAGTAAAAATGTGTTAAAAAGCGGTGTGCATTTCTTAAATACTTGGTTTTAATGCACTGAAAGATTGTAATAAATAGAATTACCTTTTTTTTGTAAATTTATGTCCTCCAACGTCAAGTCATATCGGATGATGAATGAAATGGGTGAAATGCTGCTCAAATGAGCCCAGGGTCCTTTGAGCTTAGAGTTACCCGACATTCGTCTTTCAGGATAAGGGAAAACCCCGGAAAAAACCTTATCCAGGTAACTCACCCTGACCGAGATTCGAACTCAGGACCTCTTGAACGTGAGGCAGACACTCTACCACCACGCTACCGAGGCGGGCAGAATTACCAGTGATGGCAAGTTCTGGAGTTGCCAAAAGTAAAAAGCTGAGCAACTGATGAGGGGCAGGACAGTAAGCCTTGCCTTGTGTTCACTTAATAAAAGAATGGATTGATACTATGTTAGGACTCATTTTCGGACCAGATAGTTTATAGTTATTTTGCTTTTTCACATTGTGTACAAATCTGTGTTTAAGTTGACTTTTTCTAAACTTATTGCAGGAAGGGGCCTTCAGAATGGTGAAGTGAACAAAGAATTATGCAACCTTGTAGATGAGTTAAGAGTATTTAAAATCATATCACAATTCCTTTCAAATTCTGTAATTATCCATCTTTATAGAGCCAGCAGAAATTAGGTCCTTAATGTATTATGGAGGCTGATTTTGCATTAATATTAGCAAAAAGCAGTACTTAAGATGTACTAGCCTATAACACTTATATCATAGTGTATGCCCTTGTGGTGTGTATGTAAAAAGAAAAGGGATTTTTAATGAGTATGAACTATGATAGAGTGAAGCATAAAATTAATATAATTTTGAGTCAAACTAGTATACATGGTCCATATATTACTGGTGTTTACCTAGAACATGTTTCGACGGTACCTTCCTGATATCCTCAGCTAATGTCAACTGTTGAATTTGATTGGGTGAATGCCTTGGAGATGCCAAAATTGCCTCCAAGGACTTCACCCAATCAGAATTCAACAATTGAATGTTACTGTCAGGTGCTACAATAAACATAAACATGGAAATTATCAGTGGCATGTGGTGAATGCATTGGCCAGGCTAAGTAATTTCACTGGAAGTGGTGAAACTAATAAATACTGCAGAGACTGTGTAGTGTGGACTGCGCTTGGCGAAACGTCGGGATATTCCAATCCAATCCACAGCCTACAAGCCCGGAAGATAACTTTACTGTTCTTTATGTCAAAACTGTTGTTAAGATATTATTTTTTAATTAATAATTGATCACATTTAATGTAGTGATATGAAGTACTTCTTGCATCACATGATTTATCATATTGTTCCATAATCTTTAATTGTTAATGAAACTGTTGTGCAGACATTTTTTAATTTTAATTAAGTTAAGAAACAAAACTATTTTTGTATACATCTTATTGAATTTTTAAACTTTTTTCACTAGCAGTTATAAAAAAATAATAGTTTCAACTGAACTATTTAATATTTTTTTACTAATGCACAGCAATTTTTATCCCAAGAGTGGGCGCGCTAACTTTCTTAACAGGAGCGGTCGCGCGGGGAACTTTATACCCCAGCTCGTTAATGCTGAACAAACACGACTATAAACAATTCTTCACAGCTGCAAAATAGGATTTAACTGTATCAACACTTGTTCAAAAGAACAATGTACGAATAGCAAGCCTAACAGACTGATGGAATCATTAGCAATGTTGCCACATGCAAAAATGTAAGATTGGGGAACTTTATACCAAGCTCTTGGGTTAAGTTCATAATTGTAGTTGAAGGAACATTTTGAATACTGAGAAATAGTGAAACAAAGAAATTGAGAAAAAATTGGGTTTGAAGTTTAATGAAAATGGTAAAGGACCAATTAAATAGCCCTTTGTAACCTTAAATTATTGATATTAAAAATCAATAATGTAGCATGAAGGAAAAGTTATAAATAGGTATAATAAAAATGCAAAAACCACAAAATTACAGCTTCACATATTTTACCAAATTTCATTAATGAATTGCCTTAAGGTCAATGCCGAATTTCATTGAGAATGAGATATAATTTCCAGTTAATCCATGGTGCTTTTAGTTATAAAGACTTAGAGTATTCTAACAGATAAACCATGTGGTTCAATTCACTTACATGATGAAAGAGCACCAAAATGAGCAAACAACATCCAGTATGTTGTAGAGAAAAACATCCATCCTTGGATATCATGAAGTGATTCCTCCTTCCTCTCTAGCTGAAACCAAAGGAGACCTGCTAGTACACCAAGGGCTACTGTCTGCACCCAGTTTAGTTTAGACAACATTCTGGGTCGTGCCTCTTGAAAATTACGTTGAGATAAAACCTGCAAATATATTAAAAAATGTCATGGTTAGAATTTACACTTCCTTAATTTTAAGTTTAGAACTATACTTAAAAGTATTATATGTCTCTTGATCATTTATTGATTGGTAGACATTTGATAAAATGTACATGAATTAACTCTGCATTGGGTGGGAGAGAAGGTTTTTATTATGTGTGAATTTTTTTATTCACACTTCATTTGTTTATGAACTGAGCCATTTCTTCTTCTATATAGGTATATATCTAATGTTTGCTTTTATTGAAATGCACTAAAGCTCAGTCTTCACAGGCCTATTAAACATTACCAACAAATATGTTTAGTACCTTTCGTATAAAATAAATTCATGCAGGGGCATCCATGGGGAAAGGGGAAGAGATATATTTTCAATGTATGAGTCAAAAAGGGCAGTTTTAGATAAACTATTTAATTCAGGTTCAGATTTGTTCACCAGTATAATAAAATTGACAAATATGCATGATTGGAGGAATTTAGTAACAGTGACATCAAAATTAATTGAAAAAATTATCTGTAGTCAGTTTTTAACACTTTGTCACTTACATGTAAAGCTAATGTAAGTGACGAAGTGTTAATACCTGACTACAAATAGTTTTTCCAACTAAAATCTGCAACATTCATCAACAAGATATACAATACTTAAAATCTTTATTTACAATGAGCTCATCCTGTGTAAACAGCAGGCCTTTGCCCTTATGAGATGTCTATAGGCTAAATTTATTTATTTTCTTTTGTTCCATTTATACCCCGCATTTAACTGCAGTGATCATATTGTTGGTCGTTCTCCTTTTTGGAACATATTGATGTTGTTAACTTGTATACATTGGGTTGCTTGTACTTTGTATTTTAATCATTAGATCACACACACATTCACTCTTTCATTCATACTTTCAGACTCTGGGGAAGATGGGGAATCATCTTGGTTGGAGAAAAATCCCTACACCCAGCTGGGAATCTAACCTGGGACCCCTTGCACAGCAGGTAGGTGCTCTACTGACTGAGCTACGGGGCTAACCCTGAATTTATTATAAATGTATTATAACATATTTTATTTACAGGAGAGGTATTATTTAACATGTGGAAAAATTCCTGTTTTATATTCTTCCATTGAATAGAAGTCAAATTTGATAGGATATGCTTTGATTTTCTTTATCATTTTACCCTGTTTATTTATGGGTTTAATTGCAAAGGTAAGTTTTTTGTTGTTGCAATTTATGTCTTCCAACATTTAGTCATATCGGACGATGAATGAAATGGGTGAAATGATGCTCCAATGAGTCCGGGTACATGAAACTTAGAGTTACCAGACATTCATCTTTCAGGATAAGGGAAAACTCGGGAAAAAACCTTATCCCGGTAACTCACTCTGACCGAGATTCAAACTCGGGACCTCTTGAACGTGAGGCAGACATGTTACCATCTACGCTACCGAGGCGGGCGCAAAGGTAAGTGGTTATATAGATCTTATGCATTATTCTCAATACATTTACTTTCTAGAGAACTTCTTAATCTACTTCTAAAGTAATTTTGTTTACTTCTAGTGTTGTACTTATGTATGTTCACATTTTTATCTTCTTTATGAGTTTGGATTACATATTTAAGACATTCACATATATACAGGAGAAAGTTAATACATTTAGTGTTTTGAATGCATTTCTATATGAACTTCTTCTTGGTATATTTTTATGATTCTTATCCTCATTTCTGAAACCTAAATATTTTGAAAATGTATTTCTTTTTCATTGATTCTCACAAAATCAGCCCATAGTCTAAGTGTGAATGTTTGAATGCAGGGTACACTTGCAGCCATGCCTTGTGCTTCTTGCTTTAGTATGTACATCACACTGTTTCCTTTCTTTAAAATCTTTTCAAAATTTTTGTTTCATTTTAGATTGTTATCCATGATTAATCCCAAAAAGTTCAGATTCAGATTCAGATTTTATTCTGCCATTTGCAACATGTTTTACAAAGCATTGTCAAAAGTAACACTACAATTACATTTTTACAGTTCAATAATAAAACAAATAAATCTATTTACAGATTATTAGCAGTTCTAGATATACACAATAGATTGATAACAAAATTTAATAAACCAAGTCTCTCTTCCCTTTTTGTTAGGTTAACAGGTAACAAGTACCTAAAAAGTTAGGTATCTGTTTGACTTGTTTATTTTCTACTGACATTTTTTGTTTTGTCATCATTTTACTCTTTCCTATGTAGATACATAATTTAAGACATACAGAGGTTAGATGTGCTTTTATTTTTAGCATCAAATAGACAAATTGGGGATATTAAGCTCATAAAAGGTACAACATAAATACTTCTAGGTAATAATGACAATTGAGCATCATCATATCTTCATTTTCTTGGTATCATCCGATATGACTTAGTATTGGAGGACGTAAAAATAACAATATTCTTCTGCACTTACTTCACTTTTAAGGGCTAATAAATTATAAATAAGGTAAAACATATATGTCAAAAAACTTAAGGCTTATTGGTAGTCAGATATGCATCAGGTGCTCATATTTTGTGCATGAACCCATGTCCACAGAAGCTCTTTGTTTCATTTCATTAGAGTATGAGAAATGGGATGGGGGATTAGGGTAACTAAACAAATCATGGACTCCACTACAAACAGTAGACATTACATTCATTGGTTAACTTAAGAGTTAAATAACACTACTCTGAGTTAGTGTATTGACACTATGTCACTTACTGTTTATGATAATGAGACATGTTTCAAGAGGTAAACTTAAATAAACTAATTCCCTAAATGAAGCGCTACTATTGCTGCTCTTTGATGGAATGTTTTCACTAATAGCAATGATCTCTTGTCACCAGCCACGTCATTTTCCTCATAGTACAAGTATGTCATACGCCAAATGACTGGCATTTCATATTGGTACTTTACCATGCTGAGGTTTTCCTAGTGATGAACATTGTAACTAACTTTATTCTAGCACAAATAATTTGCTTATTATCATATCCACAATATATCAATGCTGTATGCTCACTTTGGGCCATTATACTTGAATGAATTCCTGTATTTCCTTAAGTAGAACATAGGGCCTGCTGAACCACACAGCCTCGAGGACCATGGGCAATGGGTTGAGGATCAGAGGTTTCCTGATCAGAGAGATTCCAGAATGAGTGATCAGCCCAACGCCGGAAGTGAAAGTACGAGAGAGATGAGGTTATAGCAAATTTGATGATGCAGCAATCTGTGGAATTCTGGTGGAGGAAACCAGAGGACCAGAGGAAACCCAGCTTAGCGCCTTGTTGTCCAACACAAATCTCACTTTGCGGTCGCCTGGGATCGAACCCGGGCCTTGGTGAGAGCCAAGTGGTCTAAACCACTCAGCCATGGAGCGGCCCCATTATATGTAGTGTTGCTTTAATTATAATCACTTGATAAAGTTGCACTCCATTTTATAGTTTTTACCTCAGCATTTATGCAAAAGCTATCATGCACACATATTGCCATTACCTTTACAACTGAGTGGCAGTATTAGAAACAATGATGTATTGATAGTTTATAAAGATAAGTTGTATTAGAAACATTAAACATCAATAACTAAAACAAGTACTGACAAGTCTTAGCCCTTGAAACATGTTCAGGTACATTTTTAGATAGTGATGTTTAGTGTTCTAATCCAAGTCATCTTTATAAATGAAGTATTGTCATTAATTTATTAATAACCTTTCATAATAGTATAACAAAATTACCCATAGAACTACCCCAAGATGTCAAAGAATCGTTCCACCAAAATCAAGATACTCTATCAGTTTTCATTGATTTTGAAAAAGCATACGATTCAGTACGGAGGCATAAAATTCTTGAGAAACTTTCAAAACTAGGCATCCAAGATAACATGTTAAATTGGATCACTCAATTTCTCTCTCAACATTTCTGTGCTACAAAATACAATGACAGTATATCCAATACCAACAAATAAAAATGAGCCTACCACAAGGTGCAGTACTGAGTACAACCTTGTTCAACATCTACATCAATGATCTTCCCTCAGCTGTATCAAACACAGAAATAAATACAGCCCTTTTTGCAGATGACATGATCATGTGGACATCTTCCCCACAAATAGAGAAATCCAAAACTTCAATGGAAAAGGCTCTGATGCTATTGGAAAAGTGGACTGACAACAATTTGATGAAAATAAATACCGATAAAACAAAATTCCAAATTATTAAATTTTAGATGAGTCGTATTTCTTACACATCTGCTTCACTTTCGTACCTATTTTGAGGACATGTTTCGCAAATCTTCGTTTGCATCTACGGCTCTTGTGCGACACAAGAGCCGTAGATGCAAACAAAGATTTGCGAAACATGTCCTCAAAATAGGTACGAAAGTGAAGCAGATGTGTAAGAAATACGACTCATCTAAAATTTAATAATTTTTCGCTTCACTGTGGTGTTCCAATACAGTTAAATCTCGATATAAAATTCCAAATATTTAGCTTGAAAAAGAAAATCCCTAAACTAAATCTGCAGTTCAAGAAAACAAACCTGAAACAAAATATTTAGGAACAATTTTTTATTCCAAATTTTCTTGGAGAGACCATATTGAAGCAGTAGTAAACAAATCAACAGCAAAATTTTCAATTTTGAAAAGATTAGCTGGAGTCAAGTGGGGCAGTAATCGGGAGACACTGAACACCACATACAAAACATTCATCAAGTCAATACTTCTTTATAATGCAGAGGTAATAGTTACAGCAAGCAGTTCTAACATAAATCACCTAGAAGTATGCCAAAATCAGGCCCTGCGACTAATAACTGGTGCAGCAAAATCAACTCCAATCACGGCAATGCAAGCCTTAACTCAGAACTATCCAATACATCTAACTTTAGAGGAGCAGGCACTAATACAACATAAAAAATGTTGTGGTTAAAAACAACAAAATGGGAGAAAAGACTACTACAACCAATCAAGATGAAAACACACCAAGTTTCCTACACAAAGTTACGGAATTAAAAACAGATCTGAATCTTCCTAATCCTAAAGAAAACATTTTAACCAAAGAAAACCCACTGACTTTTGAACCAATTAACATTCAATTAGAATTAGAACAAATAGTTACAAAATCTGAAACTTCCAAACCTGTACTAAAAGCACTAGCATTAGAAACTGTGAACAATAGATACCCACCTGAAGAATGGTTACATAATCTACACAGATGGATCTAACTTGGACAACAACTCAGGAGCAGGAATTAAGTGTGCACTGTTCTAATTCTATCAACCAGCAGGATACCACACAGCAAATTTTGATGCAGAACTAAAGGCTATTCATATTTCACTCCAACACCTTCTATACAGAATAGATAAATTCAAAAATGCTGTCATACTTTCTGATTCTAAAGCAGCATTATATGCAATAAGTTCATATAAAATGAGGTCAATCCAAATTAAAGAATGTCACAAAATGATCCAACAACTTCAAAAACTACAGAAAAGAATTATATTACAGTGGATACCTGCACATTGTGGAATTGCTGGAAATGAATCAGCTGACTTTCTGGCCAAAAAAGGTGCAAATTTAATTCAGAACAAAAGTAAAAGCTTACCCTTTACATCAATAAAAGGATTAATTAAAAACAAATATAAAAACAAGCAAAACCAATCAATATCTAACAAAGCCAAAGATAAAAAATGGAACATTTTTATTAAAAATCCAGAAATTATTCCAGAAATCCCACGTAA
This sequence comes from Mantis religiosa, assembly GCA_030765055.1. NCBI lineage: Eukaryota > Metazoa > Arthropoda > Insecta > Mantodea > Mantidae > Mantis > Mantis religiosa. Next base: position 84,061,225 of record CM060950.1, on the reverse strand, counting down.
AGCTGCAGTAACAAATTTTAGATTACTTAGGGAACATGATTATTTGGCCAAACACTTACACAGAATAGGAATTTATACAAGTCCAAATTGTCCTCTGTGCAACAAAGAAGAGGAAATGACTGAAGAACATCTTCTAACCTGCGAAGCCCTACCTGCCGGACCCACTACACAGAAATATTGGAGAGCAAGAGAGCTAATGGCTTCATTGCCAAAGCCTAGCATTTGAAAACAACAACAAATTCTCCATAGGGTTTAAAGACTTTATTAATGGAAGTATGAGTGAATTTGAAGAGCTTCGGGTATTAAAATAGATTTAATTCATTTTGCTTGCTTACTTACTTTGAACTGTGTCCAGAAACTTGTTGGCCACTGCCAATTCACATCATCATCCGAACTGCTAACAGATGATGAAGCATGACTTTGGTTGTCTAACCACAGCGTCTTTCCTTCTTCGTCTTTCATTGCTGAAATATTTCAGTATATGTTACCAATTTTACAATGTTGAAATAAGATAGAAACTCCACATTTACATTTATCACTGCTGCTTATTTTAAATAATATTGTATGTTAAATTCAGTAGCATGTATTTTCATTCAGACTTAAATCTGACAGAAGAATTTTATTCCCATATATTTGTATCTTCTGCTGTATACATGTCATCATGTACTGTGTAATATAACTTGGAATAGAGTCTGAACTCCATCCTTGTTAATTTCTTAAAGTAATGTCAGAGTAGTCCAGTCCAGAAGAAAAGTATCTTTTTTCTTTTCTTTGGGGGGTAGATGTTCATTTAGTTTTACCTCATAAAGCTTTACATGAAACAAAAAGTACAAATAGTGCTTTAAACAACATGAACATCATATTGAGTAGAAGACTATTAAAGTATATTGATGTCTAAAATGTATTTCGTAGACTGCATCAAATTGCATAAGAGCTATTTGACCTAATGTCTGCTCTGCTCTGCACTGTCTACTTAAGAACTAGGATATGCCCAGGAATTTTGAAAGTGGATTCTGAGTTGAGACAGGTAAAATATGAAGAAAAATTTGCCTGAAATATGGAGATGTAGAAGAAATCACAGAATATTATCAAATTATAGAAGCAATGGACAGTGTTGTTAAAAGCAAGTAAGAGTAAACATAATGGAGTCAGCTTAAATTTCCTGAAGCATGTTCTGGGAAATTAAAAAAATTAATATTGTTTTGTATGTTTAATCAACTCAATTCTTTTTTTTTTTTTTTTTTTTTTTTTTTTTTTTTTACTCTTAAAACATTTTATAATTTAAGGGTTTGAAGAAATTTAATCTGAAGTTTTTTTCCATGTTTAATAGTAAAATATCAAATGGAATGCTACAAATTACATGGTTATATATTGTAATTATTATGAAAACCTTAAACTTAGAAGAAAAAGAAGTTACTGGTTATTTAAGCTAATTGATGGAAATAAATCATTCCTTAATACTAGTCGTGTATAGGCTAAGGTTTTGGATAGATAGGGTCAAACTGAAAAATTCAATGCCACGGCCGGGATTTGAACCACGGATCAAATGGTTGCTTTGTCCTTTCTTAATACTAACTATAATATGCCAGTAAAGGTAGAGACTTGTAAAAATAAAAACTCTTCAAGAATAAAGGGCATTTAATTTTGCATGTGACATTGGTAGAGGAATATCTACATTTTCTGAGTTATACCTGTCTTGTTGAAAAGGATGATAAAGGTTTCTTCACACACATTTCTTGACAGCGCAGCATAGGTTTTCTAATTTTCACAGTAAATTGCCTGAATAGAATATTTGGAATGTCCAGTTCATGCTAACAGAAATTAGTTTAAAGCAAAAAGCCACAAATCTTACAAAATATGAAATGAAGGTTTTACAAAAAATGTTATAAAATACATATATTTTTGTCATGAGCATTGTGTTCTACACACTGCAAAACTCTGTTCCTATAATAGAACATTTTATATTTTGCCTATCTCTATTTATGAATTATGAGCTCATAACATTAATAAAGATTGAACTAATAAGGGGATTAAGTTTTTCTCATTGACATTTATTTGAACAGATAGTGGAATTTTAGTCTCCCTAGTCTCCATCCAGGAGAAGATAGGGAGATCTGTGGTTTAAATCCCAGCTATGACATTGAATTCTTCAGTTTCAATCTACCTATCCAAACTTTGTCCTATGCACTGCTTGAAAGAACAATTAATTTCCAAAGAAAACATTACTTTTCTATGGGAGGTGTGGCTATATCATATCTACTTGTACGTTGAGTACATGCTTACAGATACTCTCTGATCATATATCAGCAAAGTAGAGCAGAGCAATATTAAAAATCTACTCAAGTTTAAGTTAATTGGTGGAAATTAATCATTTCTTCACACTAGCCGTACATAGGCTAAGGTTTTGTATGGATAGAGTCAACATGAAAAATTCAATGCCATGGCTGGGATTTGAACCACGGATCTCCTGGTTTCCATCCAGTCGCTCTAACCCATTGGGCTACCATGGCCAATGTGCCATCCTGACATTAAATTCTCCAGTTGACTCATATATTGCTCTTAGTGGTTTACCGGGAATATATGAGTCAACTGGAGAATTTAATGTCAGGACGGCACGTTGGCCATGGTAGCTCAATGGGTTAGAGCGACTGGACGGAAACCAGGAGATCCGTGGTTCAAATCCCGGCCATGGCATTGAATTTTTCATGTTGACTCTATCCATGCAAAATCTACTCAAGTTGTTCAACTTAAATTGGTGAAGCAGTAAGAAAAGTACTTTATTCAGCTTTTTTTTTTTTTCTATTTTGTGCATTACCATAAGAGATTACGTCTGTCCTAAATTTAGTATTTTATTTAAAATTTAATCAACACTGAAGAAATATAAGACTTGAAACTTTCATGGCGAGCGTTATTAATCATGGCTTCAGGTGATCAGCTGGGTCAGGTTTATGAAGATTTGTGCTTTCGGTCATTCTATACTCCATTGCCTACTTCAGGAACTGAATTCACCTGATCATCTGCAAAGCCTTGATTAACTTTGAAGAAAGTTCATATAAATATTTATTATTCACTCAATATATAGGCAGCTGTCGAATTACTACGTTATCATTTTTATTATGGACAAATCAGAGGCCTGTTGAGTAACAGTGACTTATACTAAATAAACAGAAATAACTATATACTACATCAACATAACTTTTAAAAATCTTAATGGTAGTAAGATACAAATATTAAAAATACTCCAACTATAGGCTATAAGAAAATTTGCAGAGTGGCTAATATCCATGTTTCATTCTTATCCAAAAATTCCAAAGATTTTTAAGCTAGCATTAGTGTCTGGTAAACTTAAAAAAATTATATTATATATCATACTTATAACTGGAGATGAGGGCTTAATGTGCTGCCAACTTCCTCTTAAAAATTACATTTTCTGTAACATTTAATGTTACATTTTGGTTAAAGGCAATAAAATGCAAAATAAATTTATACCAAATAACCCTGACTAGGAACTTTATGCAGGAAACCACCAACATATACAGAATAGAATATTAAACACTCATATTACCATACATATGTGACTTTATTCAATTCTCAATTGTTTCTTCAGTTTTCCCTGTCATTTAAGGAACTGCTTCAACTTTCACTGAAACTTTGCATAGCTCACACTGTCATTTCAAGTAATATGAACCTGTTCCACCATTCTCTGTCACTTAACTTTATTTTCTTTTGTGACATATTGGTTTAACAAAAAGTGCCCAATATAGACTCTTCTTGCAAACAGTTCAGTCACTGGGGAGTCAAATACAAGACATCTCCAATCCTTTACACTAACAGCACTTACTATATGTCACCATAGTTATCACAATCTTGGAGATCAGTGCTTTTTGTTGAACCATAAATGCACTTGCCAACTTACTAACTGGCTTACTCATTAAATTTCTCATGTAGTCATTGACTTAATTCGTGACAGCATTTGGTTATATAGCCATTAGAAATTTCCAGATTGTTTGGGATGGAGAAACATTTTTTTAAGTTCTCAAAAGTGTGTATAAGTGTTAAGTGATGTTAATTTCATTTTTTTAGTAAAAAGAGCATTTGCAATTTTACTGCTTAATATGTCTCCCCCATGAATTGTATGTGTTAAGAAATCTCATTAGAATATGTGTTGCTCTGTGATATTAAATTAAACTATGTTTGTTTTCCATACTCTCTTGCTAATAAGCTTAAAAGGTTTCTCTTGAAAAGTTATAAAACGTACATATCAGCTTGTGGTTTTTCTTCATAGAACTAGCTTTAGTACTTGTCAGCTTGTTTAGCTAAGATTTGAGATATCTGTATAGTATTATTTGAGCACTGCATGGTTAGTGCCTATTCCAAAAGGATACTGCAAGATGTTGTGATATAAATATAACTATACAACTTATGTATTAAAACAGTCCTGGAATATCACAGATAAGAAACAATACAGGTGATGCTGCATTGATGAAACCTTTACAATTACACAATTATCTGCAGGCTCTGTTTCAATTTCTGTAATTACAATAGATAAGTGCAGTTTTCCATTAGATGTGGACATTCTTTAGTTTTAGTATTTCCTTTGCTCTAAGTAACTTTGTCTGACTAAACTTCAACAGATTTGTGTCCCTATTTCAAAGGTTGCATAATGCAAGCTTGGTATATAAAAGTTTAGAAAGCTACATTAATCACCAGTAGGTTTGATGACATTAAAAATACAATAAACAATGCAAGGGCTTATTGCAAAATTACATAAAAGAATCTTCATGAAAATATTTAGTCAATCAGGGAAAGAAATGGGTAACTCCCACTGCTCTTAGATAGTATTCCTGTATTTTTACTATGTAATTATTTAACTATTAAATGTTTATATACTTTTACTTCTTCTTTTTCAGTTTATCCTCCCCATGTGGAGGACCTACATCCCCCAGGGCTACTAAAACCTCGTTTACCCCAATAGACTGGGACCAGAGTCGATCCGAGTTAACGAAAATCTGGGTTATCCAGAGAATAACAAAAAGCGATAAAAAGCCTGTACAACACCAAAATAGTTTTAATGGAGCACAAAAGTGAATTGAGAAGATATCGACACACTGCTTCACTCACACTTGCTCTTATCATCAGCTGGAACTCAAATCAAAGCTTTCAAATTTATACTTTGATTTTTAATGGAGTTTAGAAATTACTATCGGCACACTGTCACCTAAAAACACAGCCATTGTATGTACTATAATGGCCTATGCATTTGCACTGTACACAATAAAGCTACAAACTAGTTGGTAGTAAAAAGGGCAGTGAGCTTCTGCCAGGACCTTCTAGAAGGTTCTGCTTCTGCTGTCTCAGTTTAGATCATTTATGACCAGTACAATCTCACATCTGCTTTAACATTAGAAGTACATTTAGCAATGTTTTGACTTAACTCTTGAAATAAAACATCAATTTTTCTATGATTGCTACTGCTTGTGCATGGGTCATAACCACGGCTGGTTCATCAACACTGAATCTGAATACTCTTCATTTTCACTGAAGAGTGGATTATGCAATTATGCCTTCCTCTGTAATCGGTTTATAACCTCCGTCATTGTCAATTTGCACCAATTGTCAATGTCTTCTTCAACAACATCAGAATAGCCATTGATATTTTTAAAAATGCCTATAAAATCTTCTTCCACATTTATTTTTACTTCCTCAATCTTGTTTTCTGACAAGTCACACACACCAGGCCACAACTCTTTCCATGACTTTATCAAAGTTTCTCTTCCAAGCTGCTTCCAAGCAGGTGAAGCGAGTGCAATAAATTCACCCACTGCAAGAGAATTTGAGTAATGTACCTACTGAGAATAGCAATTTATTGTCTGTAAAAGAATTCTTCATTTACAACGCTAAACAACAACTTTTTTTTCAAAGCCAATCTAGATTAAAGAGGTTCAATTAACGAGGTTTTACTGTATATATTAATGCAAGTGGTCATAGCCTACTGAAAAGTAGACAAACTATGGATCAGAGAGAGTAGCAGGATGGATGATCAATCCAAAGCCTGGTATGAAAGTGAGGAATGGAATGACATGAGGGCAAAATAGATGAAAGAAAAGGTGCTGATGGAGCATTTTGTGGAATAAATAGTGGAAGGAACTGGAAAAAACCTGCGCAGATGCCATTTGTCCACCAAAACTCCCATATATAAGATCTCCTGAGATCAAATCCGGGTAAGAAGTCTAACAACTTAGCCATAGTGCCACTGCAATAAAAATGAATAAAACGCAATTGATATCCTTCCTATATAGTGCTGAGTTCAGTCTGAAGAATATAAATGATTACAATAACAACTAGTAGCAAACACACAATGAAGTAATGCAATACACAGCAAAATTAGTGGACCTATCATTCTAAGCTTCTTTACAATATGAAAAATCAGTTACTAAAATTAGTTTTATATTGCCCAAATATACCTACACATTTCTTTGGTTAAACATAATTTTTAGATATTTGCAGTCCCAAGCTCATGTGTGTTTCTCATTAATAAAATGTTCATAAGCATAAAAATAGTACCATCTTAAAATTATACAGCTTGCTAACATATTTTATTTGCAGTTACTGAGCTTTAAAAGTGCAAATTGTGGCCTAAAATTCAGGGTTCAAAGAATGTTGTGATAACATGGGTAGCTTATTTTACCTTAATTTTGAGAAGGGGGAATTCAGAAATAAACAAATCAATAACTACATCTTTCCCCAAACATATACACAATTATTATTATTATTATTATTATTATTATTATTATTATTATTATTATTATTATTATTATTATTATTATTATTATTATTATTATTATTATTATTATTATTATTATGATGATGATGATGATGATGATGATGATGATGATGATGATGATGATGATGATGATGATGATGATGATGATGATGATGATGATGATGATGATGATGATGATGATGATGATGATGATGATGATGATGATGATGATGATGATGATGATGATGATGATTGATGGATGATGATGATCATCATTATTATGGATAATATATTGCTTATAGTTTCTATGTGAATTTATGAACAAAAAATCCGTAATGATAAACAAAATTTTTACTTTGTAAAAATCATTCAAGAAGCTGCTTCTGCAAATGACTTGGCAACATCGTGTTAAAAGAATCATGAATCCAGTGAATAGTAATGGGAATTTCCATGCAAAAGAAAAATATCCTGCAATAATATGATAAGTGAAGCATTATAAGTGCTTAACATTGATTTGTTTTCCATAATCCAAGAAATTAAGTGATTACAAGAAATTGCTGAGATGTGTTATTAAAAATGTGAGAAGATAAATGAAACTGAAGGAACCAAAGTAATTTTCACTTAGGAAAATGTTTCTAAGAGTTAAAAAACTAGAAGGGTTTGTGACAGTTGTTTCTAAAACACACATGAAGGAGGAGCTTTCCAGCATTAATTAAACCCGCAAAATAAGTAGAGAACAATACTGATTCTAAAACAAAGATCTTCAACTGCTCCAAAGCATTACTGAAATACACTTTCAACTAGAGCCAAGTGGAGTGTGTTACTACAATGCATGGGCTTTTTTCTAGGGAGTTAATAGGTTTCTCTTTTAGATGTGTATCATAGTACCTATTAGTGTAGGCTAAAGCATGATAAATTACAAAACATGCCAAAAGTGAAATGGTAGCAATACTGTATTACTATTCTTTATTTTTTATTCTACTACTGCAACATGCAACAGCTATGTGAGAGTTTAATATTTATTTCAGTTTTTCACATTCTACTTTATAAATAAGCAAATTTGTTTATCTTTCTTATCCTGGGGTAAACTGAATGCCAGTTTTGATTCACTGTGTATGATTGAGGGCTATAAGCAATGTCTGTGCAGTGTTCAGCAATCCTACCTATTGTGGTGTAAACACTGTTTTGTTCTCCAGAATTGACGACTGCACACATTTCGATGCTTTTTTTAGTTCCAAGATGGTGGGCAGCTTGACTGTTCCTAGAGCTTGTCCAAAAATTCCTCTGGCAGTGGCAACTAGTTGAGCTAACGTGGCCTGGAGAGAAGTACATGAAATGCAAAATACAAATAGTTTGTCCTTGGAGTATACATACGTATGTTAGCTATGTACAGGTTTCATTTTTGTGCTATTGTATAGCACTGATTGATGTTAATTAACTGTTCTGGTAGTACACTGCATTTCAGCAGTTATAGAACAGGTTAATTGAAGATGTAAGTGTTATAGAGAGACATTTTTAGATGTGAAATGAGCTTTAAGATCCAGAACATAAAACTAGAAAGCACGTTATGTTTTACAATCCATCCATTACCTTTTGAGTACCAGCTGTGTTAATGAGAAAAGTTATGACAAGAAGCAATGGAGAATATGACCTCATGAGTAGCATGTAGATCTAATATACCTGCCCTGAGGGGAAGGTGTGAAGTGACAGGATACTACAGGCTCACTGTAGGACAAGTTAGGCAGTGGAGATGCGTGATATTCTTAGTAGTTCCAAAGTGAAAACCAAAAGCCATGCAGGCTCTCCAAAGAGGATAGAAACCTTCCAGATCTGTGACACAGCATCTATAGGCTATACTGAGAGCCTCTACACAAAGCAAGCATGCCAATACCACCTTATAAACAATGCTTCATCTACAGGCAAACCCCTGAAGTACCAAGACAGGCATAAAGTGATATGTAAGTAGAATTAATCAACTAGTAAGCACAAGTATCACTGAAAGTTAAGAAAACAACTCAGTATTCATCTAACCTGCTAAAGAAAACTATAGAAAAACCTTAATTATTCTTAACAAGTAAGGACAATGATACTTTAAATTAGTTTGTTTGGCCATTGGTGGTTCAAATGAGGACCCCTAAATAGTTTGCTAACGTCTAAGTTATCTTTTTCTATAGAATAGCAACTTTAAAACATAGAATTCTTGAAGGGAAGAAAAATCATTACAGGAACTATTTCAGTATTGTAGCATTATTTGTAAGCTGATTGTAAATAAAAATGTATACAGTGCATTTGGTGCTACTGATTAAAAGGAATCTATCGCATTTTTTAAAAACTGATCGTATTAGTCATAGGTCAGATATTGTTGGTTGATGTTTCGTTGACATTCCTGAACTTCAAGAATTATTTTTTTCTGTCTTTAATGAAATGAAATGAAATGTGTAGTGTTTAACGCCTGCTTTTACTATATGGCACCGCAAGCGATGACACTGATGATACATGAGATGAAGATGGAGCACCGGTGGAATGAGATGGCGGGGGAAACCGGAGATCCCGGAGAAAACCCGCCCCAGCGCAGTGTTGTACACCACAAATCTCACTTTGCGGTAGCCTGGGATCAAACCCGGGCTGCCTTGGTGAGAGCCAAGCGGTCTAACAGCTGAGCCACGGCGCTGCCTGTCTTTAATGGCCTTATAAGTAAGCTAATATTTTAGGAAGATTAATTATTACCAGTATCAATTTTAGTGTTTGCAATTAAGTTTAGAATATTAGTTTTAAGGTAGACAGATTGAAGTTCTTTTACAGTCACTGCCTAATTAACTATGGTTTACAACATTGGAACTGCAATGCTTAATAGGTAATTATCCAAGAAATTTTCTAATGTTGAATACAGTATATTTCTTATTAGTTTATGTTTTATTGTCATACTTAGTAATGAGGATAAAAAGCATATGATTTAAATGCTGTTTAAGAGAACTAAAGAAATAACAGAAATATGCTATTATGAGAACAAACATGTTAAAAAAAGAAAAGAAAAAGAGTGAGTGAGTGAGTGAGTGAGTGAGTGAGTGAGTGAGTGAGTGAGTGAGTGAGTGAGTGAGTGAGTGAGTGACTGAGTGAGTGAGTGAGTGAGTGTGTAGTGTTTTAGAAAAGCTGAAATTCCAAGAATATGAAATACAGAGTTCTCAGGTTCATCATTAGCACCATTGTTGCTTATAAATCAGGGCCAATCTAACCACAGGGGAGTGAATAATGTTTGCCAAATGCTTGTTCCCTACCTCCCCTAAACACCCCTTCATAAACATTTTGGGACACCCATGTGCACTAAAAGCCTAGACGCATATTGTTGCCACAGTATATAATAACATTTGAAAGGAAAATATTGCAGCTGATTTCCATCTGTACAAAATAAAATCACACCATTTAATTGTCTTTCTTATATTCCACACAGTTGAATTAAATAATTATGTAATGTATAATAATGACATATGTTAAAAATGCTTGGGAATACAACTGAGGAAGAATTAAAAACTAATATTTATTTAATTAATTTGATTTCATCTGTCACCACCTGAAATGTGTCAGTGCAATTTGTGCATTAATACTTTCTAACAGTGGCACAAAATGAGTGCTGTCCGTGCATACAAATGTAGGTGGTATCATCATCATAATCATAATCATCATCATCATCATCATCATCATCATCATCATCATCATCATCATCATCATCATCATCATCATCATCATCATCATCATCATCATCATCATCATCGTCGTCATCATTATAAGCCATCAATTGTCCTAAACTTTAAGTTACAGTAACTCCAATAATATAAGTGCTAAATGAAGTAATCATTCAAAATCTACAGAAGTTGAACATTTTAAGGAAATTAGTAATGCGGACTAGAAGGGCAAAACAAATGCAGTCCTAACAGTAACTCCCTGAATATGGAAATCTGAGAACAGAAAGGAAATGGGAAGTAAACAAAGGAAAAAGATAAGGAAATAATGATAAATATGGTACTAAACATAAAGGCGATGTCAGAAATATGACACATAGGAAAGAAACGAGAGGAAAATTCATTAATAAGCTTCAAAAAAATAAACAAAAGGAAGTTTAAGGATTTCCCTTACAGTTGGAGTAATAAATAAAGTGGATTTAGGGAAACAGAATGTATGCCATGTTTTATCCATAATATTTCAACATATTAAAATAATAATTTAATTTATATGTAAATAAAATTCTACCTAATTACAAACCTTTAATAAATAAATGATTCAAAATATAACTAAGAAAGTATACAACAGAGAGAATTTGTGCTGTTAAGATATAAGAATCTTCAACAAAAAATGTTATTTAATTTATGGTAGCCTGGCTCATGAAGTTCTGCTTATATCAAGAACTCTTTGCACTTTTAATGCACTGCACCCTGAATTCTTAAATCTCACAAATTTGATACTTTTAAGCTCATGGATCAAAAACTCAGTTGACATAAATTTCCTAAATTGTACATAGATTTTTAAATAAGGCATAATCACAAATAATGTAGCATTGTTATATTCTACATTTTTCCTTCCCCCAAAATGTACTAATATAAGTTGTGAATATGCAGCGAAATTACTTCACTAGGTATTCATTTCAGTATCTCTATAAAATACCTTGACAAAACATGGAATGTTAATATTTTGAAGCCTGTTATTTAGTACCAGGAAATTACCAGCAGCCTATTCAGTGGGACTATAATGTGTTGTATGTTTACCTTTTCATATATTCCTTCAATAAAAGCAGCTTTAAGATTTCTATTGATGCTATTCCTGTTAGAAAGTTGAAAACTGATTCAGTGTGGGAGGAAGGGAAAAAAAAACAAAAAAACAACAACAACAAACAAACCTTTTTCTGTATACAGAAAGTCAAAAGTAGATTTTCTAGAAATACATCGTTTGTGCATTATTGTAATAAAATGTACCATATATATAATTTTTTTTTTTTTTTTTTTTTGTGGCCAGTTTAAAATGTTGCTCTGGCTATGAAACAGATACTGAAAGTTTACAGTAATTTTGTTTACATTTTCTGTAATTAAAAAAACTCTATCTTTTCAAGCAAGTTTCACTAATTTTAATACACCATTCCTACTCTTTCTTCTATTTTTAAAATGTATTTCAGAATGCATTTTGTGGAATAATTTGTAGGTTCTATAACAATATCTTTTTTTTTTAATCTACACTAGAAACATTATCCTTGCAAAGTATTATTTCATTTCTGGAAATAATAAGAAGTCTGCATTTGCTAAAGCAGAGGGAACTAGCATGTAAGAGCTTGGTGAGAAACTCTTGAATAAGCAGTGCTGAATGTGCAGGAGTGCTTCATGATGCCCTAATCATATTTGATTGCCTAAGCTTTAAATGTCTTCTTTCTCTCTACCTCCATCAAATGCTGTCTCACTCCAAATAAAATTTACTATTAATGATTTATCCATATTAAGGGAGCTCTTAATGAATAAAGCCATTAAAATAGAGAAATAATGTTCTTACACAATATCTAAATTTTACATGGCTTTTAATAATGTTCTTCCTCTTTTAAACTGCTCATTCCACTCATAAATTGTCCGTGACTTATATTCTCTTCCTTTTAGTGTCATTTGCAAATCTTTTTAATTTTTTAAAAATGTCTTGAATAAATTTGATAGAAAGGCTTTCATTTTCTTTCCACCAGAAAACTTCCGTAAGCACAGAGAATTGCTCTACCCATTCAGTGCATGTTAGCTGAAAATGAAGCAATGCAAAATGGTGCAATAAATGGCTTTTGCTTCTCAAATAACCTTGCAATAACACTAATAAGTGAAACAGTAAGTATTGTTAAATTGGAGGCCTTTCTGAATGTTGGGTTTATTTTTAAAGGACTTTATGAATTACTATTTGGTACTGTTGCTGTTACACTTTCAGATGTGTCAGTGAGCCATAACATTTTCTTCTATTAATATTTACAAAAGTGAGGAACTTCATGTTAAAATACTATATGCTGTATGCAGTACATTGCACTTGATTCCAAATACCAGCACGGAATGTTTCTTACACCATGAAGGCCTGGTACAGGATGCCCTCTCTTGTGAGACATCTGGGGATCAGTGATGGAGAAGTTATTTGTTCTTCACATATTTAGCACCACTTAAATACTTGAATATGGTATGCATATATATATATATATATATATATATATATATATATATAGGTATATATGTGGATTATGTCATGCATTTGGTGACGGCTTCAAGTAATAAGTGCTGAAGATTATTTTTAGTTGGAGCATGATACAGTGGAACATATTTTACTCATACTGAAGTATTAAAGAGAGAGACTTGTTATTTTCAGATTTTCAATGATCATTATTAAGCAGTGTCAGTTAATGCATTCAAGTAAGCCCCACTATTGTCTACAGAATATTATAACAATTTCCTTTGCAAGTAAATTTTGGTGTGCAAATAAAAGTTTGAGAAATATAAAAAGAAAAATAGATAAAAGAAAAAGACATATAAGTTATTAAAGTGAGTAAGATTATCACAAACGTTCCTGTGCAGAGTTTCTCACAAAATAGCAAGGAAGCTAAAGCCACACTTTGAGCAGATGAAGATACACATTTGTTATAAATTTCATGCAGAAATAATGAGACAATAAAGCTGTACCTATTTAGCTTAAGTACTTGACTGTCTTTCTTCATTGTGATTTATTTTAGAACAGTAACATTTTGGCTTAGTTAAAAACCTAACTATATAATACATCATATCATAAAAATATTTAGTCTAATTGGGGGAAAAAGGGTTTTAGAATAGTCCTAATACAATGGAAAGCATTATTTCTTTGTTTCCAAAATCTATTAATTCACCATCCATGGTAAAACACAAGCAAGTTACAAGCCTTTCCCATGCCTAATAATGCAGAATTAATTAAACTTACCATTTGTTGGCACATGGCTGTCCTGATAGTTATTGAGGTATTTATCACAAATGGTGACTGAGTTTGAGAAATACTCTGGCATAAGTTCTTGAGGATAATCTGGCAAACTCCGGGCATCCTTGGAAGCAGCTATGATTTTCTCTTTCATCTCATCACTCCCTTTTACTTGTTCCACTAGAAAACAATATTCAATCATGTATACACATTAGTATTACAAGTAAGATGTATTGTTGTAGTTTGGAAGCAAACTGCTAAGGTGTATAAATATTGTAAGAAAACAAGTAAGTGTTTGCTATTAATTTGTATCAAATAGAAATCAGAAAGCGAATATTCAGTATCTCTTGACATTAATTTGATTTCTCTGCTACCCAATGCATATGTGACCCAGATATTCTAATATACCTTGCAATTTACCTAATTATATTATTAAATGGAACTAAGTGTATGTATACCAACACTCCCCATATGACAACTATGGCCTTCAGGGTAACCTTGCCCACCACGTGATGACCGGACCCATTTCTCAGGTGGAGGCACCCAGAGGGCAGTGTCCAATGCCTCCAATGGTAGGGTGATAGCGAAGATGACAGTGAGACGAGTGGACCTACAGTTTTTACCATGGACTCCGAACCATGGACACATCACATGAGCTAGACAGAGGTGAAGGCGCTGATAGGACTGACTTAAAATCAATAACCCCAGAGCCGGGAATCGAACTCGAACCCTCAGCACGAGAGTCGCAAACGAAACCCTGCTGCCCCAATGGAACTACGTAAGCATACAGATTTGAATTTATAAGGATAAAGTTACCAAATAAATGAGTGCCCTCTTTTCCCTGCTTAATCATAACTGTATATAGATACTATATATTTTTAGGGCTCTTGCCAGTGCTGTGCTAACATTTCTACTTGCTGAGCAAGGGCAGTCATGTTTGATTCCAGGTATCAGTATAAGGACTTTCTGCTGTTGGAAGGCTTGGTATAGAGTGCATCAGCCTCATGATGTCTTTAGGCATCATCATCTTAGGAGCTACTTGGTGGAAAAGTATAGGCTGTGGTATTGGCAGAAGGGAGCATAACCATAGAAGCCAGGCCCTCCCTCCTACCAGCTGTTGAGCATCTGAACCAATCAGTAGATAGCACTTTTGTAAGTATAGCAGCACTGTCAGCCAATGCTTCAGATGCAATGGAACCTCCTACGAGGAAATTTTGTCCTCACCACACTAGATGCTCACTATAATTATAGAAACAATATCTGGAACATCCATCTTGAGCAGACCTTGACATAATAGCCAGAAATAGCTTCCAGTTATATTGACTCTGGCTATGAAAGCCTACATTTTCTCAGAAAAATACTGGCTTTTGGACAGCAATACAGGAGTCACTTAGGATGACAAGTAGGAGCTCTCGGCCATAAAAACTATGCAAAAGCAGTCAGGAAAACTTTGACATGACAACCACAAACCTGACCCTAACATTTACAGGTAGATTTAGATTTGAAAATCTCATTGCCACGGCTACCTCTATGACCATGACTTTCTCTCATTAATATAAATCAGATGAGAGAAGTTCAGTGCATGTTTAGAGGTATCACCGCAATACCTCAGTGGTTATAACACAAATTCAGTAATCCAAACATTCATAAGAATTCGACAAGAATTCCAAAAACAATGTATTATACAACCTTAGCCTATACATGGCTAGAGTAAAATAATAACTTCTAGATCTAAACTTCCTAATACCACCCTCTGCCCATAGAAACCTGGTTTGGTAAGTTGCAGTAATCCCTAAAAATATGTTTCTTTATACTCTAAAGTCTATAAAAGAGAAGGAAAGGATTCTTGAAGACTGATTTTATAAAATATGTTCCAGGATGACAAATGAAGAAACATATTTTAACTGAGTTTCAAGCTCTACTTACATATGAAGTCCGCTGGATTATATTGTGGCATGACTGTCAGTCCTATGCTGTTGAAGAAGTCCACCACTTTATGAACATGGCCAAAATAAGCAGTCTGTAACACCAAAATAATTAAATGTTAAGCATACCTAAGCAAGTAAAACATTAATCAATGAAATATAGAATTTCTTCCCTACTATATAAATTAACTTTTTAAAATTTACAGCTGAAGAAAAATAGATGTGCTTTTAAGAGACATGAACTGAATAATTGCACCATGCCCAATAATTCTTCTTTTTCTTCAAACAGTTTTCCACCAAGGTTCTATTTTTGGAGTCATTACGCTTTGTTATTGACATTTTCTTCATACGAGGGCTGTTCAATAAAGAATGATCATAATTTTTTTACCGACATAATTTTTCGCACTAAAATTCAACCTTATTATATTCTGTTAGCTTAATGTGAAACAAACACACCGTAGTAGTTTCATCGTTGGTACTCCTGGTTCCCGCCTGTGAGAACCAGGCAAGTTCAGACATGTTCAGTATTGCCTACCACTGCAATAGAGGAGACATGCAGTTAAAGTTGATGTTAGAGAAAAATCCGAAGTTTCTATCAAACGTGATCACTGCTGATGAAACATGGCTACATCATTTTGATCCTGAGAGCAAACAGCAAAGCTCAGTGTGGAAATCTCCTTCATCATCAACCCCCAAAAAAGCAAAAGTGGTTGCTTTTGCTGGGAAAGTTATGGCCATCTCATTCTTTGATATTCATGAAATGGTTTATCAGCATGTTGTACCTGCACACACATCAACTGGACAATACTACAGGGATGTCCTGAAAACATTGCAAGTCCATATCAGGCGCAAAAGACCATATTTCCGAGAAGCAGGCCGGATGCTGCACCACAATAATGCACAGCCGCATATTGCCAATGTTGTTGCTGAATATCTTGCAAAAATCAACGTGAAGTGCATCCCTCACCCTCCCTATAGTCCGGATTTAGCACCACGTGACCTTTTCTATTCCCTCCCCTAACCTTTGTGGGAGGCATTATCTATCATCAGAAGCAGTGGTGAAGGCTGTGGAGGCGATTTTGAAGGATCTCTCAAAACATAGTTTCCAGCATGTCTTTGGAGACTGGCAGAAACGCTGGGACAAGTACATCACATTCAGGGGAGACTGTTTTGAGAAGGACCATCAAAATTATGAGGATGAGTAAAGGTACATTGTCAAAAAATGTTTTGATCATTCTTTATTGAACAGTCCTCGTATATTAGAGATAAATTCAAATATAATAATTATTACTTAGGAAATGAATAAAATCCATGTTTATAATGTTATTATATATAATATAGTATATCTTTTATGTTCTAACATTATAAAAGTGATGATTACCTGTCCATTGCATAGCAGTAGCAGTTTGTCAAACATGTGAAATATTTGTGATGAGGGCTGATGAACAGTGACCACAACAGTTTTGCCTTCCTTTTCTGCATATGCTTTCAGACTTGACATTAGACTATATGCTGAATGTGAATCCAATCCAGAAGTTGGTTCCTGTCAAATATATGTTTGTTCATAGTCACAATTAATTTACCCTTAATTTGTCTTTATTTACCACAAAGGTAAACTTTTAAAGTAACATCTGTAATGTCTTAGCTATCTCATCTATGCCTGATTGGTATACAACTTACAGAAACAGACTTTTCAAACCAATTTAAGGAACTAAGTAATCTAGAACATAAATTTGGAAAGTTTAATGAAGTTTAGATATAATACAAAGCAGTCAAGAAAATTAATTATGAAAATGTCATATTATATTAACGATTTGTTGTTAGGTGAACTGTGGGAAAATATTTACATCTAAAACAGGTAAATGATGCAAGTAAATAATTTATGAAAACTATCACTCACTATTTTAGTGCTGCAATAAATTGAAATGTAAATAGGGTAAACAATGCTGGATTACACCAGAAATATTAAAATCAAGTAAACTATTCTTAAGTATGTGAAGGAGAGTGACATAAAAAGCAGAATGGTAAACTGCATTTTCAAAATTATAAGAAAATATATACAAAACTCATCAAGGAAACTAAAATCTAATAATAAGCGAATGTACAAAGCTAAACATAAATCTAAATCTATTAGCAGAATACTGAAACTTAAACATGCAACAAACAGAATGAATTGTTGCATTACATCCAGTCAATAAAGTGTCATGGTAAACCAGTTTTGGCCTTAAATGTTACTGTAGATTCTTTTATTGCATATTTCAATAAAATAAATTTTCAGCATAACCAGAGTGACCAATAGACTATATACAATCATTTACATCTTGCAGAATGGTTTTAGAAAAAAATATTCAACAACTACAGCTATTGCTGAACTTTATCTACAATATTATTAGAATTAGAAAATTCTGACAAAACAGCGGGAGTATTTTTTTATTTAACTAAGGCATTCAATTAGTGTCTCTCATTCACTGTTAATAAATAAGTTAGAGAAATATGGTATCAGGGGTAATTGTCTTGATATTATACAATCCTTTTTAAATAATAGGAAACAATGCATGGAAATTCTTTATATACAGCTATGTTCTCAAAACTTAAATCAAATTATGAATTAGTGAAATTGGGTGTTCCACAGGGATCTGTACTGGGGCCCCTTTTATTTATCCTGTATATTAATGACCTCCCTAACTCTCCTAATAACAAAATAATTAAGTATGCAGATGATACTTCAGTTATAGTTGCTAATAAAGTCAAAGAAAAATTCAGTGAAGAAATAAATATGGAAACACAAATATGTGTAACTATTTGAAATGTAATAATTTGAATGTAAATCCACAAAGAACTAATATAATTATTTTCCAACACCAAAAAATAGGCCATAAAATGAAATTCTCAATGTAATGTTAAATAATGAAAGTATTATGGAAATTGACAGTGCTAGATTTTTGGGAATAATTTTAGATGAAAACCTGACATTTAAAGAGCATATTGATTACATCTGAAACAAAGTCAGTACTTATTTATTTTTATTAAGAAACCTATCAAAGTACTTAGATTTTAATCTCCTAAAATCGGTATATTATGGTCTTATACACTTACATTTTCAATATGGAATTGAGGTTTGGGATAAGTCAAGTATAACATATATCAACAGATTACTGATACTACAAGAAAGATGTATTAGGATTATATTTAATCTTCAATATAGAGAATCATTTAAAGAAAGTTTTGTTAATGTCAAAATTCTCACTATAATCTCATTATATGTTTTTAATGTAATAATTTTTTAGTAAATAGAAATGCTGTGCAAATTAAGGATAGTCATAAGTACAATATTAGAATACAATTTAACTATTATAGAGAAAAGTAAACAAAAAAGCAATGGAGAATGACCGTGTAATAATGGGAAAAATTTTGTATAATAAGTTACCCAATGAATTAAAAGCTCTAAATGGTACCACGTTTCAGAAAAGGTTAAAAAGTTACCTGATTAAAAAATGCTTGTACAGAATAGATGAATTGTAAATAGAATGAATTATGCAACTAATTGTAAATAATTTTCTCTTTTTGGATTTTATTGACAATGCTTGAAACTTGTAGTACGTCTATAAGCTAATAAAGATTAATTGAATTGAACATCCAGGGGCGAAACATGAATTTGTATGATGGTTAGGCTGAACTTCTTGTTAAGTACAATTCAATATTTAGCAAGGTGCTGAAGTTTTTATCACAGTATGGTAATTAATATAATGATCACATACAAAATTTCAATCAAAATTGCTAAAATAGAAATTGTGGATTTCTAGATTTTTCATAGGTACATTGCTTGAAAGTAAATGACATCTTTTTTTCACTTTGTTTTTTAATTTTGTATTGGCTTGCTCATTATGTTGTTCAAGATGATAAAGTTGAATAAATTGAATTTGAATTGGAATACCAAGTATTTTCTGCATATTGTTTCCAATCCCTCAAAGAGAAAGCTAATTGTGTTAGACCTACTAGTATTAAAAGGTATAGCAGAAGATTATCAGTATGGCTGGAAAGATGTGAGACAGAAATGATTAGACAATGATTTGGTGGGGGAATTGCCCCATAAGTATTTCTGGAAAGAAATACAAGACAAGTAACGGTCAACTAAGCAAGAAACAGGCAATGACGGATGAAGTTGGGATGATGTTTTTATTCACTGTTTCCGAGATCTGTGCAGCAGTGAAAAAAAAAAAAATCAGAACTACAGTATCATCTTTGGACTGCCCCTAACACCAAAATGTCCAGTTTGAAGTGCCATTTGATAATTAGAAAACACTGCAAACAACATAATGACATTTTGTTTTGCCCATATATGAGTACCAGGGGTTATCATTACATTGTTAGTGATAGCATTTCTTTACACTTTTGTATTATGAAAGTAAACTCACATCAAGCAGCATCAGTGATGGATTAGTTAGAAGTTCACAAGCTATGTTTGCTCGTTTCTTTTCTCCACCAGATAAACCACGTTTGATGTAGTCACCAATAACTGTAAATAAAATGATGTTTTGTTATATAATTAGAGTAATACACTAACATATAATCCTGCATCCTTAGTGATTTCTTTTCAAGAAAATCACAAGTAAGAATTAGCAAGAAAAGCTGTTAAACTTACTTGTATCCTGACATCCGCCCAGGTCCAGGACATCAATAATGTGATCGACATACTGCATTTTCTGTGCGTAGGAAAGAGTGTCTGGTAACCTTAGCCGGGCAGCATACTAAAACAGAATAATTACTGGTTATTTTATTCCATAGTTATAAATATGGAATTAACATTTGTTTATTCATGTAAAAAAAGTCATTCTTGTTCCATAATCAGAGTTAAGTAACTTGGATAATACAGATCTAGTATTATTTTAAGAAATATTTAGATTCCATTTCCTTATGGGGCTCAGTGTTTTCACTCACTATTCATTGATGAAAAGTTTACTTTCAAAATGTAGGTATCCTTGAACAAAGCAGTGCATACTATTCACCTTTGCTACTGTTTTAATTTATAAAATCTGAGCACTGTGTAATGCTAAAGAAATGGTATTCAAAATTTCTTCTTCCAGCAGTTGATTTGCTTTAAACTGAATTTCATTTAAGTGGCTTATGAATTATGACTATTACAATAATAATAATAAACCCTGGCACGACAGTTCTAAGAGGGCCAAGGCCTACCAACCCGACTGCTGGCCTCACACCCACTTACGCATGGCAGAGGTGGGCGATCATCCAACCGATATGGGGAAAAGAGGTGGTCAGCATCTCGGCATTCCCCATGACTATTACAAGAGATTTTAAAATAGGAGCTTCACTTTGATATCACCTTAATATAACAAAATATGCATAATCCTTTTGTTAATCAATACAATACAAAGATGGGTGTGAAATTATAACTTGCTTGTAAAAAGTGGTTCATTAGAAAATAATTTCATAGAATGTGTTAATTATTTGAAGCTTTTTTAAATCATACTTTATGTATTTAGAAATAATTTTGCAAAAATTATATTCCATGTAATATTTTTATTAGGCAATTGCCAGCACATGGCAATTTCATTTTCCTTGGGCAGGAAAATAAGGAGCTTCCCAAAGTTATTCTTAACATATTTTACATCAATGTGATTATACAGTGTTAATCTCTACCCCTTTGTGACCAACATAATGTTGAGACAAACAAGATTACAGAAGTAGTGTCTCTTTAATACACTTTCAATATTCTAGCTATTGCCTTCGAGCAACATAATGGATCTTCTATTAGTCCTTATAAATCCCCAAAGATACATATTTCAATGCAATGAAGAATGGAGACTTAATAATTGTGAAGGCAAGCATGGAATATAAAAAGTATCACTAGTACTTGAAGCTATGTATATGCTAAGTACATCTGTCTTAAATATTGAAAACTCAGAATCTATAATATAACAAGAAAAAATTCCCTAGGATCATACAGTTACTTAGTTCTAGTAAGTACAATATATTATGCAAGAAAACTGATGAATGTATAGATTCTTAACATACATGCCTCTTTCTATAAGTAAATCAAGGCTTTGACACATTTGAACTATTATAAATTGTGTAAACTAATTATTTATTAACATGCAATTATAAATATTTTTCAGAACTTTACTGTATGTTGTACATAAGTGTGTGTATGTTTTGACGTGTTCTATATACATATGTGATCTAAATGCCAATAAATTGAATTGAGAACAATTCTCTGGTTTCGAATGACATATGTAAGTCATCTTGATGTACATAAACAGCATTTTACACAACAAGCTCTGAGTGTAAAATATATTAGCTTATGTATGTTTTTAAATGTATATATGTTCTTAATGTATGTCCTTAAACTTAGGTATTATGAAGATTCTTTCTTAAAGAAAACATTTTTGTAAACCATCAATTTATAGCAGTTGTATATTTAAGGCCATAAACATTCTCCACTTCCTCCTTAAGATAACTGCTTTGAATGGAACATCTTGCGGTTGAGTCAGGTTCACGAGTGAAGAATGTTGTAATATGTGTTATGACTTACATTCAGTTATTTTCCACTAGGAAATTTAAGAGCTTAATTGAAATTATTCTTGATCATATCTTTATGCTACTTATTCAAAGCTAAGATAAATATGCATACCTCAAGAGTTTGTCTGAGTGTCAGATCTGGAAAAAATATATCCTGTTGTAGAACATAGCAAATCTTCCGCTTCCACCGTTTGTTGAGGCGCTCTCTATTGAGTCTGATGCAACCAGAATCCAATTTAACTCTTCCTGATAAGCAGTTTAAGAGAGTAGTTTTGCCACACCCTGTAAAATTCAATTAGCTGGATATTATCCAGTGCTATTCTACTTTCACTTGCCATAAATTCATTGCTTCAGAACTATTTTATTGCTTTCAATGTTAATAGCTTGGTGTTCTGGACAACACCAGCTACAAAACAGAAACCTACATTTTTTTTTTTTTTTTTTTTTTTTTTTTTTAACATTTGAACAGTTAATTAAAATAGCCACTGTAAAATGAATAAACTGAAGCACACACCTCATCATTTTTGTACCATAATTCAGTTACAAGGAGAGATAAAGAAGACAGCACACAATTATTTCTGTGTATTTTCAAGTAATCAAGAATTGCTTTAAAGACTTCTGTTTAGCTGCAGGAAATTTGTTATTATTTGAAACGAACAAAATAGAAACTATGCAAAAAAATTTTTCTTAATTAATTTATTAGTTATACAAAATCATGTTTGATGTTATATTTAAAATAACATCATAACATCATAAGCTGTGTAAATTTGTCAGGATAAACACAATGTACTGAAAGAGCAAGTAAATAGGGTTCATATTGTACCATCATACGGCTATAGTAATGTTACCAAAGATAGCACATGAAAGCTAATTTTGTATAAAATCTTTTTCAACTAGAATGATCCTGTTGTAAACATATGTAAGGGGAGAAAGACAGAGACAGAGGTACTGTAACAGAATGCTTTTAGGCCACATGTTTCAAATGGGATCATTCTAGTATGAGACAATTGTAAAACAATGGACTACCATCATCAACTTTTGCTTTCCTTAATCTGTTCTTGTGTACAATAAGGAAACAGGAAGAAGAATGCTTGAGGTAAAAATTAACCAACAACTTTATCTCTACACTCAAATGAGATGGTAGAAGTTTTTAATTGATAGTGCTTTGTCGATAACTAAGAGAACATTTTATAAGGGCTATCATTGTAGACTGTACTCGTTATTGTCAGAAAAAACATATAGCACTTGTATTTGGGAAGGCCCAAGTTCGACTTGTGTCATGTTGGGTAGAGGACGTGGATGATTGCCCAAAGGAAATAGTACTCCCCATAGACACTAGAGGGCTGCTTGGTGGACGAGTCTTTCATCGTCCTCTCTAAGTAGCTGCAGCAATGACACGAGTCTTTAAACCTGGAGCTGTTTGAGGCTTCTACATTCTCTGTGTGGTTTGCATCCTCCCATGATTCCTTCACTTCATCCCTTCCTCCTGAAGTGTGCGGAGTTTAAGAGCCCATCGACAGCTAGGTCATTTGCACCCGACTTGTGACCGCAAAATGAAATGTGTAGTGTTTAACGCCCGCTTTTACTACATGCGGCACCGCAGACGGTGACACTGATGTTATATGAGATGAAGATGGAGCACCGGTGGAATGAGATGGTGGGGAAATCGAAGATCCCGGAGAAAATTCGCCCCAGCGCTTGTTGTCCACCCCAAATTTCACTTTGCGGTCACCTAGGATCGAACCCGGGCCGTCTTGGTGTCTTGGGGGCGGATGCTAGGCACAATAGATCTATGTAGGTTGCATGTTGTCCCCCTCCGTACATAACATGTACGTTATGAATAGCCAAATCGTAAACACTCCATAAGGGGCCAAGTTTTAAACTTTCTATTATTTAGAAATTGACGAGTTATGATCAGCACTACAGGAAATTTGCTAAAATTCACTCTCAGTGCCTTCGTTATTATTGCGGTTGTTCCACTTGCCTTAGGGAATTCTGGCAAATAAATATTGTTTTTTACAATTTACGCAACACAGGAAGTATAAAGTATACTTACCCGAGGGGCCCATGACTGCCAAAAGTTCGCCAGGTCGAACTACGCCGCTCACATCCCTCAGGATTGGTCGCTTATCCACAGTGATGGTTACACCGCTAAACACCAATTCCAGAGGCCTCTGGGGCAAGTGGCTGGTTTGTGGATCCAAGCATGGGAAGTGGATGGTCGTGCTTGGTGCATTGGATTCTACTCTGCTGTAAAGAAAATAAAAACAACATATACTACACGGAATGCGAAACTAAATTAAACATTGACAAAATAGGACATGTAAAGTTGCATATGTTCACTACTGCCTTGTCTTATTTATAGAACAGCATTACAAGGAACTTCAATAGCCGTGCTAATGTGCAGGTGTGCCATCGTGCCGATTGGAAATGTTTGATATAAGATCTTCAAAGGTGATCTTTAGAACTAGCAAAAATGTGAATCGCAGATGTGGACGATTCCTTATTAGTTTTGGAGCTAATGCATCCTCACTACATAGCCTACTATCATGGCGTTACAACAGCAACCTGTGAGACATACACCACGTGTCAGTGCATTCAAGGTGGGAAAGTGTTTATTGAGTGCATTTCAGTGAATTTTGCCGCTGACTATCAAAGTATAACTGATTCTGAAAGTCACGTTATATTAAATGGATTTAATAAACCTTTTTATTCACATTCATCTTGTGATACGTTATAATTAGCTAAAAGGGAGATATCTACTCTCGATTTGAAAAACTGCAAAAGATCATGGCGTAACAGCCATGAAGAGGATGTCAGAGCCAGCCATTCCTACTGCCGGCCTCACGCCCACAAACGCAACGCAGAGGTGGGCGATCATCCAACCGATTCGAGGAGGCGACGTGGTCAGCATCACGCACCTCCAGCCGAAAATGTTGGCTTTCTTGACCACCGTTCGCTACCTATCGTAGCTCCTCAGTTTCCTCACGGTGCTGAGTGGGCACCGGTCCTATAGCTCGTTCTTAAAATATTTACTCCCCATGGGATCAAACCCAGGCGCGCTCCGTGGCAGAAAACCAAAGCATAACGCTTCAGCCCACTGCGACACGGCGCAAGACGCCGTAAATTTGTAGGCGAGCCAGACATAAGCAACTCGTGGGACGCGTTCTGTTCCGGGACAGTATTTGGTCTCCTATGCTGTACCCGAGTGACCTGGTGAAAAGTGTGTCATTCACGTAATTATTTAAGATGTAGATGTCGTAGTCTGCGCAGGACTTTGGAAAGAAAACCTTTATATTTCCATCATTCCCGCCTGTATTTTTTTTTATTATTTTCTTGTGCATGTTTCTTTTGCATCGATTCGCTGTCCCTCCCTTTTTTATTAGTTTCTGTGTACAACTGCAGAAATTAAGTGCCTAACCCTTGATTGTGAGGTAAACAAAAGCTTGTAGCCTTATACCGACTTTTATCGGAATACGATGACATGTTCGCTCACGTCAAATCACGTCATCACATAGGGAAGATATTATAATGTCTCTGATTAAAGTTAGATATGAATAGATTACTACTGGATGCAAGCTGTGTGACAACAAACTCTACTTCAGCCAGTGAAGGATGCGACTATGTCTATAATTGTTTGATAATTTTAGTCAATTAAAGTAGAGTGTCTTCCCTACGGGGAATAAATCACGCGATAAGAGTAGGTCTGCTTTAATGCTCTGAACATCTTAGTTGCGGTGTCAGTCTGATTATAAAATGGGTTACAGATGCAGCTGATAAACAAGATAACAAAAGTAAGCTTAAAGGGCAGGGGATATTTAGTTTATCCCTTTTTACACTTACAAAAGTGTACATTCGGTACCCTGCTTTGCACTGGGGATGACTTCTACAGCTGCAACTGACAGTGTAGAACTGTAAAGTAGACACTGCGAACTTTTATTTCCTTTACGCTGATGAAAATTAAACTTTACTTGCATTTCCTCATCATATTAGATCCTAGTCCTTTGTAAAACAAGCAACATTTCTATAGTGTTAAAGCTAAAATATAGAGTTTTGTTCTTTTATTATTAATGAAATTGCCTTTCAGGACAAGAAAGCCAACTTTCCGGCCTGGGCTGCCGGGATGCTGACCACATCTCCCAGTATTGGCTGGATGATCGCCCACCTCTGCCTAGCGTATGTGGGCGTGAGGCCGGCAGTCGTGTCGGCAGGCTCTGGTTCGCTTGCGGGCTGTTACGCCGTGAATTATATAAAATTGCCTTTGCAAAGAAGTCTTAGCAATCGCAGGAAGAGTCAATGACAAATTTCAGAAAGTTGAGCTTTATAGACCACTGTTTATTACAGAAAAATGATTGTAACATACCCGTACATAGGTCATGTGCTAAATGTAAACAAAATAATTATAATAGCTTTGATATTCAAAACACCTTGATCAAAGATCCTTTCAGCAAGCTTAGAATAACTCTATAATCCAAGACGTAACAGCCTGCCAGCGTGCCAGAGCCTGCCAATCCGACTACCGGCCTCATACAAACATACGCAAGGCAGAGGTGGGCGGTTATCCAACCGATACGGGGAGATGTGGTCAGCATCATGCACCCCCAGACGGAATATTGGCTTCCTTGACGAGTTTCAACAATTATATTGAATATACAATTATGGCTATTAAAATAATTAACAAATTTCTGCTAATGTATTGTATTTCAATAACAAAAAGCAGTATTTAAATAGGTTATTTCTAATTCGTTCATTAATACGTTACAGCCCGCCTCGGTAGCGTGGTGGTAGCATGTCTGCCTCACGTTCAAGAGGTCCCGAGTTCGAATCTCGGTCAGGGTGAGTTACCTGGTTAAGGTTTTTACCGGGGTTTCCCTTATTCTGAAAGACGAATGTCGGGTAACTCTAAGCTCTATGGACCCCGGGCTCATTTGAGCATCATTTCACCCATTCCATTCATCGTCCGATATGACTTAACGTTGGAAGACGTAAACTATAAAAAAAAAGCTATTTTATTTGATTGACAAATGTTTCCATAGTGAAATCATAAATGTATTTTTCTTCTTATATTGACAATGTAATGGCACAAATCTAATACTCAAAGGCAGCAATATACTACTACTACTACTACTACTACTACTACTACTACTACTACTACTACTACTACTACTACTACTACTACTACTACTACCACCACCACCACCACCACCACCACTAGTACTGCTACTACTACCACCACCACTACTACTTCTACTACCACCACTACTACTGCTACTACTACTATCACCACTACTACTACTACTACTACTACTACTACTACTACTACTACTACTACTACTACTATCACCACTACTACTACTACTACTACTACTACTACTACTACTACTACTACTACCACCACTACTACCACTACTACTACTACTACTACTACTACTACTACTACCACCACCACCACCACCACCACCACTAGTACTGCTACTACTACCACCACCACTACTACTTCTACTACCACTACTACTACTGCTACTACTACTATCACCACTACTACTACTACTACTACTACTACTACTATCACCACTACTACTACTACTACTACTACTACTACTACTATCACCACTACTACTACTACTACTACTACTACTGCTACTACTACTATCACCACTACTACTACTACTACTACTACTACTACTACTACTACTACTACTACTACCACCACTACTACTACTACCACCACTACTACTACTATACGATTTTGTTAACCTCTGCTTCTTCTTTAACTGCCCTCTTATACCACTACGTGGTGTCAGGGTATTATTGTTCCTATTAACCCTTATGCGATTTGAGGAACGGAATCTCTGGATCAATGAGAGAGAATCCAGGATGGGTGATCAGCCCGATGCCTGGAATGAGAGTGAGGAAAGCGGACGACAGAATGAGGATGAGATGAAATGATACGAAAGATGATGAATGAAGCAATTGGTAGAATGCTGGCGTGGGAAACCGGAGGACCCGGAGAAAGCCCGCCCCAGCGCCGTGTTGTCCAGCACAATCTCACTTTGCAATCGCCTGGGATCGAACCCGGGCCACCTTGGTGAGACCCAAGTGGTCTAACCATTCGACCACGGCGCGGCTTTCTTAACCTCTTAATGCTAAAATATCCGTCAGAACACGTTATTTCAAAACGAAATCTAAACCTGCAGTTCGGTTGACATCTCCCTTCTTTACGACAACTGTGTGCTTTGGGATGTCCGTCTCTACTGAAAATGACTTTCTTTTAAGATGTTTGTTGTAGATGCGGATTCAAATTCTGAATTCGCTATCTACGCAATAAAATACCATGTTCGAATGTATTTTACACGGGTACTTTAAGCATGCAACATAAAATTGCGCGTCCGCACAGAGAGAGGGAACAAGCTCGGTGCTGTGGAGTCAGGACCGCACGGCCGCTGCAGCTTGTTGCGTGAAGGTTGTGGCGATGAAAGCGTAGATGACATGCTATGTGCAATGAATACTGATTAAACTGCGGGATGAGATACCTGCCTGTTCTTCATGTTAAATAATTCCGAGGATGTACCTCTACCAGAAGTCATCTCATATCACTCCTAAACAACTCAAGTAACACACGGTATTTTAACGTGTTTCTCAGTTTTGCAATTTTGAGTTTCCTTTCATTTCTTTACACATGTAGGCAGTTCTTGTCTTGTTTTAATAAGATCCGTGATGAAGCGCAGCAACATCCCTTCCAAGCTTATTATTACATCATGTAAACACTTCCTTCAACAGCAAGCACTTCCTTGCGTGGAAGCGTGTGATATTCTGCTACTAGTTTGTGCGTCAGCTGTTTGCTCTGTTGCTTTGTTCATGTTCGGCTTCATTGTTGTGAATAATCTGAACAGTAGTCGCTGTTCAACTTATTCCAGCTTGCACTCATGACCAATACAGTTGGGAGAGGAAACAAAAGCATCGTGTGCACATGAATTTGTGAGCGTGTGTCATTCTCCAGAATTGGGACACTTTCACTTGTGAGTCATTATGCATATTTTTATATTGTGCCATCTACACTTGCTGCAATTATCTATTATAATATAATTGTAACCTAATTGTTTTTTTTAGAATTCTCGATTCTGGATAAACAACTACTGCTAGCATATATAGTCAGAAATTGTGTATAATAGCAGTAGTATTTAACGCCCATTCTTACCGCATACGGCACCACAGGCGGTGAACGCTGATGGTACATGTAATGAAATAACCTTTGGAACAGGAAATGTTGGAAACGAAATTTCTAGGCCTAAGTTTAGGGTACCTCCCGGTCATTTGCCAGTTATAAGGACTGAAAAAAGCCGCATCCTTCATTTGTTGGACAGAGTTCGTTGTTACCCCACTTCCATTCAGTAGGAATCAATTCATATTTAACTTTAGCCAATCCGACACATCAGAAGTAAATTAAATCAGCAAGAGCTGTTCCGCTTTACTGATGTAAACAACCTTTGTTGCCATGTCAGTCTAATTATAAAATGGACTATAAATGCCACCAAAACTGGTTAAATGACGCGTATATATAGGGATAGATTTACGAATGGAATAGTGATCCATAAAAAACCTGGACCACTTTAATAGGTCATAACTTTTGAACCAATCATAGGACACACATGCAACTTTGGTAGAATATAATAAACAATTGGGAGATTACATTTCACTAATTACATCTCATAGAAAATGTTGGAAGTGTCCTCCACCAGCATCTATACATGTTTGCACTCGTCTCACCATATTCTCTGAAGTCTTACGGAGAGTATCCTCGCCAATGTTACTTAATTCGGTTCGAATGGATTCCTTGAGAACATCAATTGTCCGTGGCCTATTCTTGTACATTCTGTTTTTTAGATACCCCCACAAGAAAAAATCCGGTGAGGTTAGGTCAGGGGATCTGGGTGACCACAGACCTTTTGAGATTATTCGATTATCAAATAAACTAGTTACAAGTTCCATGGTGTCATTAGATGTATGCCACGTTGCTCCATCTTGCTGGAAATAACCTTCTCTCAATTCGATATCATCCAGCTGCTCCACAAATATACCATATAAAAGTCCGCCTAATTGAACCTTTCCCGTGTTCATTGCTTATTTTATCCAAGTTCGATGGAAAGAAACCCCGAGAGAGTGAGTTTTGGGGCAATAGGCATTCCTGCAAGATAACAATGCACCTTTCACCAAATCTCTGCAATTATATGTTCCATAATTTCGCAAGAAACTCACACCTGAAGACAAGCCAGACTTCCTAACCCCAAGAAATTGCAATCCTCTCGGATAAATTAACACCAGAGGTTCTACTCCCAATAGTACTGGACCCGGGCCTTGTTACCGAGCTGTCCCAAAAGGGTGTCCGGCGCCTCCGTGGGGATTTCCGTAGGGCAAGACCTTATACTTTACCAAGTCCCCCATCTGGTCCTCTGGACTCAAGACGGGATGGAAGTGGATACGCCACTTACGAGCGTAAGATACCCATTACGAGCGATATTGAAGATACCCATATAAAATTCAGTGTCTGCAGTCGTATCAAAGAAAATAAAGACATTTAAGACTGTCAACTGTCAACACTTGTCAGTGTCGTCAATTCTCCTAAAGCCACTGAGATCATTAAAACAAATTTCTACATTCTACGAGCTTTCAAAGGGAAATTGTGGCCTATTTAAATGGTTCAGGTTTATCTGGATCGCACTATATTTTCAGTGTCGTGCTACCTAAGCATATAATTTCTATCCATATTGATTAAAGAAGCCAAACTCCGCAATTAAATGCTTGAAAATAAAGTTTTTTCAAAGTGGCGAGTATGCTACACAAAGCGCAAGTGTCTAAAATGTGTAACGAACTGGAGTATATTTGTATATAAAATGTTGAAAATATTATTGGGAGCAATTTTTAATATTTTCAGATAGCCTAGTCGTGTAGTGCAAGTATGTAAATTTGTATCTCGATTGACAAAAACAGGTGGTTTTGTGTACAAGAGGTTGAATATAAAATGTAATATTGGCTTTTTTTTTTTAAGGAAATAAGTGATTGACAAGTTAGTTAATTTTTCAAGTGGTAATATAATCTACGAGTTCTGCCATCTCTGTTTTATTCAGATAGGTTAAGTTGTGTATAAGTGACTAAAAATATAGTCGGAGTAATTTTTTTCTGGAATTTTTATTGCATCTAATGAAACGCTGCCTATTTTTGTCTAAAGAGGTCAAATATTTGTATTTGTATACAACAGTGCTGCAGAAATTGTAGGGTAGTCGATCATTTTTAAGCAGTTTTTAAAATCCAAGTCCTATACAAGGTTTTGTCAAAATAGTAGCAACAATTAATCATCCTACTTCGATTTTAAAGGATTTAAGCTTACCTCTTTAGCCGCATGGGCTAGAAGCCATTACTAATTCAGTTTGTTTTGATCCCTGTTCGTAGGAAGTAAAAGGATTTTCATTGACGAAAAGAAATCTAATGTGTGATTTTCGAGATTACTCTACATATACTCCCACAAACATTCAAATTTCACTCCCTATAGTATTAATATAGATTATATATTAATTTTGAATATATTTTAATGTATTTAAGTTTTATACCAGCATAAGCATAATGCGATTGTGGTTAATAACATTTCTTGCACGCTGGGTTCGAGGGCAGTCATTTAATGTGTGGATCTGATTGCCAAGAATATCCCACGCTTATGAAATAAAGCCGATGAAATTTTTCATTCTACTTGCAGTCAAAGAAAGGTGAGTGCGCCACTGGTACACTCGACCTCGTACGAAAGTGAGGGGACTATTGATTAGTCCGATCAATCTTTTGTCTGTGACGTGCAAGCAAAGGTCGTGTTAGTTCGTTGACCTAGCTTACCCCTTCACTCTCTCCCTTCCTCGGCAAACTTGTTGCCATCCCTTTCCTTTACCACCCTTACGGATGCCACTGCGCACATTTCGCAAATATGCCAACATATGGTAACTCTGGAATTTAGTACAAACCTGGCATATGTGTACAATAATGGCAATCACTGTGGGGTTCTTCACTTATAAAATACTCAAGGAAAACGCCTAAAATAATACAAAATCACTGAATGCACCATTAAATAGTTACTAGTACTTCTAAATATTATCGGTAAATAGATAGCCGTCTTTTTTTTTTTTTTTTTTTTTTTTTTTTTTTGAAACTGCTTTCTTAAAAATCATGTAAAATGTATCACACTACCCCTCATTCGTTCTTAGATTCAGCAAATCCATTGGTGCATGTATTTTAAAGCGGAAATCTGATTTCCCACGTGGGTTCGGAGGTTAAAATAAATATTTGTATCAAAACTAACTTATTTAAAATCCAATTTTGTACTCCATAGATATCTGTAACTAATTTTAACTATTCATACAACAAGCTTTCAAATTATATTTTCTTCAAAACTTACTTTTAATATCTACATGTTTCAGATCCTTTTGCAAGAGGGAAGTGAGTAAGTCTGAGAAGTCTTGCCGGTTGCTACTGTTATACTATTACTATTATTGTTATTATTAATACTATTGTTGTCATTATACACACAATTAACCGGGTTTAAATATATAACACCTGAGCATAAAAACACATAGAGTATTCTATCGAAAAATATATGAATGAAAGCTTACAAAATAGCGTTACTGAAAGCAGTTGGACAGAATTCTTTCACTGCAACGTTTCCATCCTTACTGAACCAGGAAGTGCTTTGAAAGGAAGAGGGAAACAGGAAGATTTAAAACATCTGACGGGAATAACTAATACTCAAAACGGCGATTAACCCGAAGGGCGAGAGTTTGAATAGTGTTTGGAGTGCGTTTTCTAAATAATATTTTTCCCATAGTGCATCTCAGATATTGCAAAGGAAGTCAAAATTAGAAAATAAATAACAAAATAAGCAATCAATAAGGACGGAAAGGTAGAACCAGACTGAAAAATGCAATGCTATAGCTTGGATTTGAACCACGAATCTTCCAGTCTCCGTCCGGCTGCTCTTAACCATTGAGCTACCACGGCCAACATGCTAGCATGACACTAAATTCTCTGACTAGTTTTTTTTCGGCAAACCACTAGGAGTTCTCATAAACATATGGGACAACTACCTTAATGGCGACTTACTGTGCTGTAAGTACTTTAAGACCCGGGCTATATAGTTCGGATCACTATTAAGTACAGTTAATGGAAATTAATTGTTCTTCTACACTAATCGTGTGTAGGCCAAAGCTTGGAAAGGTAGAATCAATAAGAGGTTCACGCCAACTTTTACCGTGTAAACATTTAGTGTTGGAATTAGTTCTATTACAGATAGTCCGAAAAATTGCTCCTCATTACGTGATTTCTTAATTTATAAAACGTAGATTTATAGTTTTTATCACTTCAACCTAGTATTTACTTTATATATACCGCTTTTATGTGCACATTTCCTTATCTGGCCTTTATTAATGTCTAAAGCTTATTTTTCTATACACCGCATTTTAATCAAATGTATATTTACTGGAAATGGTTTAAATGCTGTAACAATACGGGTGTGTCCATCCTGTAGCTTGAGACAGCACTTAAATGTTTAATGCATGGGATAATTACATCTGACCATGAAATTCCTTTCGCTGAATGAGCGCACGAGGAACAACCAAATACTTCCATCAAGTTCGGTATAGCAAACTGCAGCACTGTGAACATTTAGTAGAACTTCAGTTTAACTCCTTTCTGAACTATAATATCTCAAAGATATTCACGAGGATACCTACTTGGCAAATTAAACTTTAATTCATTCGCTGATTTCTGAAGTTTAATAATTGTAAATATCTTCATCGGTTAATTACAAACATGGAAAAATCTATTGACTGTTGGAAGACAATGAATAACCAATTCAGTGATAAGCGATTTTTCTCTTCTTCTAGAAAACACAGCTTCTAGTACATCGCTTTTATGGCATCACGAGACATTTTGGGTGATATTTGAAATAAGCATATCTGTATGATAGAATGAGACCTGGAATTAACATGGACAACACATAAGCTGACATTTGCAGACAACCCCTGAATGCAAAGTTTCGTTGCCATATATTTGTTAAAAGCAAGATGTAAATAATTCTAATTCAGCGTTCGCAGTGCACATTTTTATTACTACAGTTGTCTACCTAATGACCTAAATGAGCAATTGATCAGGATAATAGAGCTTGTCCATAATGTATCTGCATGTTTTATAGTTTGCGTACATCTGATCATATAAGCCCAACTCTCATTACCCATCGTGACTGCCTGTTAGGAACGAAGAAAACTGCACTCGTTATCCATCCTATATACACACACACACACACGGTGTTCCCGAATTCTCATCCTCTTCTTGAGGTTATATCTCGTAGTGGGCACGGAGGGCCGGTAATGTTGGTTGTATACTGTAGTGATGGTAAATATTTGAATCACTTATGAGCCTTGGTTCTGTACATACATATCTAAGTAAAGTACAGATATAAAACTCTGCAGATGAGAGCGGAATTCAAATTCGGAATCTCTTTATCAAAAATTACCATAGCATACCCAAATAGATAGCCGAGGCTGGAAGACACGGACTTATGAATTGAAGGCCCTTAGTTCCAATTCCGCCGGGACCATCCTCTCTGATAGGTTTCTCTTAGCTTTTGTTGAGTCCTCATACTGGCAAAAGTACCTGTGAATAATACCCCAAACTTAGCCTGGAAAGGTTCCAAATTTCCTTTCCCAATTTTCATTGCATTTTATGTATCACCACTATCCGCCGCTTTAGTACCGTGTGTACTAAGAACGGGTGCTAAAATACCACTAAAACAAACAAACAAACAACAAACAAAGCATAACTGCAGATATGTAGGTCAAAGATGCCATCTAACAGGTCAGGTAAGCTTCAGATACGTGATTCATGAGCACTAT
Source organism: Mantis religiosa (assembly GCA_030765055.1). Taxonomy (NCBI): domain Eukaryota; kingdom Metazoa; phylum Arthropoda; class Insecta; order Mantodea; family Mantidae; genus Mantis; species Mantis religiosa. Next base: position 84,026,132 of record CM060950.1, on the reverse strand, counting down.
TATTATTAATTATTAATTATTATTATTATTATTATTATTATTATTATTATTATTATTATTATTATTATTATTATTATTATTATTATTATTATTATTATTATTATTATTATTATTATTATTATTATTATTATTATTATTATTATTATTATTATTATTATTATTATTATTATTATTATTATTATTATTATTATTATTATTATTATTATTATTATTATTATTATTATTATTATTATTATTATTATTATTATTATTATTATTATTATTATTATTATTATTATTATTATTATTATTATTATTATTATTATTATTATTATTATTATTATTATTATTATTATTATTATTATTATTATTATTATTATTATTATTATTATTATTATTATTATTATTATTATTTTGTTTCAATTTATGTATCATCAGTGTCCATCGCCTATGGTACCGTGCGCATTAAGAATGGGCGTTAAATACTTGTACTATCAAGAATTCTTAATTATTGTAATAATCTAAGATGGAAGTAAAAGGAAGAATCAAAGGCATTAAGAAGAGTCACCAAACTCTTTTCTAATTAATGTTAAAGCAGTATATTAATGACCCGTTATCTCGGAAACTGCTAATTTGATATTTTACAGGATGACCTCAGTACACAATTTTATTTTGATAATATATTTATTGTGGAATACGATGACCTTTATATTCCTTTAGAATTTACGGTAAACGTTTTTATGAATTGAAAAATGAACTATTATAGTAAACTCAGTTAAGAAATTTCACACCATCAAAGTTTTACCCGAAGTAAAACCTAGCATACAGATAGACCTCGTAGTTTCCGAGGCAACAGGCCATTTAATTTGATAAAAGTAAGTCATGTTTAAAGGAAAATTTTTCTCTAAGTTATAAATACTTTTTAAATATCATGAACAATTCATTCATTAAAAATAAACATTTAAAATGAAGGGTTTGAATTTGTAAGAGGGAAATATATGCATAAATAAATGCAATAAGAAAATATAGAACATACGCATAGACGTATAGGACACAAAAATAAGCAATACATGCTAACACACAAAAAATATAAATACTTCTTTTTCAAGAATTAGAGTAAGACGAAACAAATTCTGGATGCTTCTGGTGGGATATTGCCAATACGTTTCTGCATTTTAACCTTGTCTTCTTATATCATGTCTATCGTGTGAAGAATGAATTATTGGTATTGAAACACAACTAAAGTTAACTAAGCATTCCAATAAAGAACTAGTAGCATTTTATGGAATCGAGTTTCAAAGATGCAAATCAGATGGTTGGCACTTGCATGTGAAACGCATCTACGCCTTTCTCGACACTGCGCTGCATCTGTGTAAGAGAAGTTGCAGAATAGGCACGGCGTAAAAGATAACTTCCACAGTGTGAACGTATGAGTAGTGAAGCTGGTTTCAATAAATATTATGGAAGCGTGAAGTATCTATCTTTAAGATAAACCAATTTATTGTTTAAGAAATCAAACAAATATTGTTTTTTATTAGCATTAGAGTGTTTCTCCCCCGCATTTAATGTGCTACACTATATTTCGAGTTCCATCACCAGAACAGGTTTTCAGACACATTTAATCTATAAATTGTTACTACCTTATGAAAAGACGTATTTTTATTTATTATCAAGATCATATATATGAAGAAGTTTGCGTAGCTTTACGAAATCTCAAGATATTTTATGAAACGATGAAATCACCCTTACTTCGAATAATTTTGTTTCAAGAGATGAAATCCATATGCAGCGCTAATATTTCAATACTTCAGTATTCATATGCTCCCCAAAAAGCAAGAAAACAAAAATTAATGTATTGCATAAATATAGAATATCTCACTTATTAAAACACGAATCCCGACGTACGGTTATCAAGTTATTGGAAAAAGTCACCGATAACCGAAGTCTTTCAGGGAAAGGCTCGTGAAAAGGAAGTCTGTGGTTCAAATCTTGCTTTACTGAGGTTTTCCACAGATTTTCCTCAATCTTCATAACTGAAAAATGCCAGGGAAGCACCCTAAACATAGGTCTGGAACGTTTCTTTAGCAAATTTACTTTCCCAACTGTCATTTCATGTGATATGAAACCAGTGCTAGTGCCTGTAGAGTTAAGAGCAGGCGTTAAACAATATTTACAAAACGAGTGTATTCTAGTACACATTGTGCCAGAACTAATTTTCTTTACCTCGTACAGCGCCTTCTCAGAATTGTCTTCGTTTCCAGGAATGTAATTTTTGCAAAATGATGAAATATCAGTTTCTCCCATCATACGAGTGGCTTTGCATTTTAAAATAACAAAAATCTGTTATTTACATATCATACCTATGTTTAATAAACGAAGTAAACGGATACAAGTTTAAGTTCAAAACTATGCAGAAACATGATCTAACTGAAAAATGTAAATGGTGAAATATGATCTTTTTGGACCTAAATGAAGGAAGTGGAATTTCTTCTAAAAATTTCTATTCAGACAAATGAGAAGAGTAAAGCAGTGACGTGCTCATGTGATGCAACGTGAAAATTTAACACGCTGTATTAAATTTGCTTATGTAATGTTTACTTATCGTGCTTTAACGCGACGGTACTTGATAATTTGACAACTCAAACCTTTCTTTCCCGTTACTTAACTTGAATATCACGTGATTACCTTGAACTAATCGGCTTGAAGCAGTGACTTGGAGTAATACAACCAACTACCAATCGAAACCATTCCCGTTACGTTAAATGCATCCTAATTAGACCTTCAGTTTAGCACAATTTCTTAAATTCACGTTACGTTCCGTTACTGCATTGTAACTCCGACCTAAGAAACGTACTCAAAACCATTCAGGTGACTTCTGTGACAATTGAAAATACATTATTGTTGACTGATGGTGTTGCCTGAGTTATAGGATATTATGAGCATATATTGAGCACTATAATACATTGGCTAGCGGGTTTAGTTATACTAGGAAAGCGAGAATGTAGCTGGAAGAACGATGGATATTTGTTTTCGACTGTGCCGAAGTTACCCGCAAAGAGCCAAAGTTATTCCAACATTCTTATCTTAATGAACAACTAAATTAAAAGTCAAGCAGCATTGTGCTTTACCTAAGAGTTAGTTTAATTTTTAAATTCTCGTTGACAAAATTTCATTAGCTCTTTACGGTTTTCGGACATAATATTTGCGTCACAATCTAAAGTTGAGTATGTCATGTCCTTTTAATTTGTGCCTAAACGAGCCATTCAACCAAGAGTAATTAATTAAAACTAGAAGATCCGGTTAAGTTATTGGGTTTACCGCATAAATTTGGTATTTCTTCCTCTCTTCCCTCTATTCCTCCCTCCTCTCACAATTTCAAATGATGAAGGGACAAGAAAATAATTCGTCAGAAATGTAAGAATTGGAACCGTGACTTCCTCACCCGCATGACTCATCTATCACGTAGACCGTTTTAAGGTGTGAATGACATCTGCATTTTGAATTGTGCTGGTTTTACAAGTAAATATTGTGTTTAGTAGATTGTGTCATCAATTGTGTCATCGATTATAATCAAATTTTATTTGTGATTACTAGGACGCTGAGGAGTATTTCGGCACGTAAGCGCACAGTGTCTATTGTTCTTCTGGAAATCTATATGAGGAAGGGGTGAAGTGAAAGGTGCTAATGAGGATCTCAACCGGCAGGTTTGGACACAGGGTCCCTAACGTCTCCAGGTATTAACATACTGCCGTCGGCGGGAACTCCACAGGTCTACCTCTCCCTACGGAGTGGTCTTTCTGAATGTCCATCAGCCACCAAACGCTAGAATAGACAGTCTTACAAAGCAATTTTTATCGCCATACGCCTCGCCTGCTGTGTGTGGTTCTGAAACACGATAAGGAGGTGAAATAAAGGAAATAGGAAACAAAACATTTCTCAGCATTATGAAATCCATCCCTGTACTCACCAACCACCCAAAGAAAACTGCGAAAAAAGCACTCGGTCGGAATAGCTGGTCCAAAGGAAATCGAACCCAGGATCTCTCGAATATCACGGAGTTATCCCCTTCAGAAAGAAAGAAAGAAAGAAAGAAAGAAAGAAAAAGAAAGAAAGAAAGAAAGAAAGAGAGAAATAAAGAATGTAAAGAAGAAAGAAAGAGAAAGAGAGAAATAAATTAAAGAATGTAAAGAAGAAAGAAAGAAAGAAAGAAAGAAAGAAAGAAAGAAAGAAAGAAAGAAGGAAAGAAAGAAAAAGAGAGAAAGAAATGAATCAAAGAATGAAAAGAAGAAAGAAAGAAAGAAAGAAAGAAAGAAAGAAAGAAAGAAAGAAAAAGAGAGAAAGAAAGGAATAAAGAATGAAAAGAAGAAAGAAAGAAAGAAAGAAAGAAAGAAGGAAGGAGAGAAAGAAATAAAGAAGGAAGGAAAGAAAGAAGGAAAGAAAGAAGGAAGGAAGGAAAGAAAGAAAGACGGAAAGAAACAAAGAAAGAGAGAAAGAACGAAAGAAAAAGAGAGAGAAAGAAAGATAGAAAGAAAGAAAGAAAGAAAGAAAGAAAGAAAGAAAGAAAGAAAGAAAGAAAGAAAGAAAGAAAGAAAGAAAGAAAGAAAGAAAGAAAGAAAGAAAGAAAGAAAGAAAGAAAGAAAGAAAGAAAGAAAGAAAGAAAGAAAGAAAGAAAGAAAGAAAGAAAGAAAGAAAGAAAGAAAGAAAGAAAGAAAGAAAGAAAGAAAGAAAGAAAGAAAGAAAGAAAGAAAGAAAGAAAGAAAGAAAGAGAAAGAGAGAAAGAAAGAGAAGAGAGAAAGAAAGAAAGAAAGAAAGAAAGAAAGAAAGAAAGAAAGAAAGAAAGAAAGAAAGAAAGAAAGAAAGAAAGAAAGAAAGAAAGAAAGAAAGAAAGAAAGAAAGAAAGAAAGAAAGAAAAGAAAAGAAAACAAAAGAACGGTACTTGGTAACTATCCGCGTTTCTATCCAAAATTCACTAAGAAATAATATCAACTTGATTTCCGCTGTTTTCGCTAGAAGTATTTAGAGCAAAATAATTTGAAGCTGCTCATATATTTTTGTCGATGCACTTTAGGTAGCCCCTTCAATATTCATTGTCGGAATTACTGCAAACGCAACAGCATTAACATCATGAATGATGTACAAGAAGTTGTAGAATGGAGAAACGTACAGCGAAATTAATTGTAACTCTAGATACAGGTATTATTTCGTAAACATTTGGAACATCACAGTAAAATTAATCACAATAATTCAAGGGAACATGGCAGTTTATCAGCTTATCTTGACAGCCAAGGCCACTTAACAAAACAGAAAATTAAAATAATAATGCAGAATATAGTGCACCGACATCTGGAATGGTAAACCCTGCTCAGTATGCTGGCAGATATTATCATTAGGGCAATGTTCTCATCATGGTGACGTAACAAACTGAGAGTCTCTTGTCCGCTTTTCATTTAGAGTTCCTTAAAGTCACATAAAACAGTCAGGCAACGCAAGACATTGAAATGTCGATATCAGAGTTCACCACCTCTATTAATGCATTTTCATCCGTGTCCTGATTACATAATTGCCTAATCAATATGTGCATCAAATCGGGGAGGAGATGTGCGGTATTTCGAGTCTCTTATTATATAAACAGGAATGGGAGCACCTCACGAATACTCCGTTAGCAAGCTATAAGTGTATTCTGAAGTCTAAAACTTGTAAACAACAGAGAAGGGTCACGGGAAAAATGTTCACAATTTTCTGTATTTAGACACGTTTTTTTGTGCATTTTAGGTCCTCCAACGTTAAGTCATATCGGACGATGAATGCAATGGGTGAAATGATGCTCATATGAGCCCAGGGTCCATAGAGCTTAGAGTTACCCGACATTCGTCTTTCAGGACAAGGGAAAACCCTGGAAAAACCCTTATCCAGGTAACTCACTCTGACCAAGATTCGAACTCGGGACCTCTTGAACGTGAGGCAGATATGCTACCACCACGCTACCGAGGCGGGCGTTTAGACACGTGTTTCGCATATATTTTATATCTGAGAGTACTTGGATAGGATTACGGTACGGAGGGTATTTGGCACTGAGACCAGAATTGTACCTATGCCCCCAAGTGGGGCATCCCCGGGAGAAAGGATGACGTGAGAGGAGGCAGAGGGCGGCCGTCCCAAGAAGCCACGATAGTGCACAGGTTAGGATCCATATATTTTACCAGTTGGAACCTCCCCGGCGGGCCAGCACAGCCGGCAGCTCACCCAACTGTGGTTCGGAAACGGCCCCACCACATCGGACTCGGGGACCTGAGACCATATTACCGCAGGAGGAAGTCTTTCTCAGAGCATATCATCCTCTCAGAAACGCCGAGACACCCACCAACGCTTCTACCATGAAAGAGACCACCAGAGGAGAGATGATGTGAAATGGTAATGGAGATGAAATTGAGGGACAGAAATTCGTCAACATTCGCCTGGCGACGCGGGAAAACCCTCGAAAAAACCCCATGGGTCAGATAGGTCGGCCACGGGAATTGAACACAGGTCTCCCGAATATGGGCCAAAGAGCCATCCCACTAGGTCATTGCATAGCTGATTATGTCCTTATAGTATTAAGAGTATTCAGACGGAGGGACCTCCAATGACTGAAGCACAGCACGGCACTTAGGCCCTTTGTGCTTCCAACCTGTGAGAAACGAATGAAGTCAGACCTCAAAGAGCGACCGGATTCGGACGACGGCGACCGTTAGCAAGGTCCGAGTCCCAAAAATTTCAAACTAACACCAGTCCTGACGCCGGCAATTTAACCTGCGGGTCTCGAAATTAAGCGAACCACTCCCAAAAAGGGGCCCCAGACGGAGAAATATTCGCATATTGCAAATGCCACCTTCCTGCCGCGACACACCATTTTCAATCAGTTAGTTCTATAACCCTGAAATATATGAGAACAGACAAAAGAAAATACTGGGGTCAGGAAACACATAGGAAGTTCGTGGTCACAGAGGCCGGTCCGAGTAGACGCGTTACCGTGGAACATATCGCTCCACTCTCACAGTATTAATGTAAAGTTTAAAGATGTGAAGAGTTCATGAGGGCAATGGTTGGGATTTAAACTAGGGATCTTAAGTTTATCGGATCAACACTCTACCTATGAAATCACAGTGAACATCATGTAGTTCTGTATCTCCGGATGAACTTTTAGAACAATTTCAGTTGCTCTGAAATGACATACACAGATAAGAAAAATGTGCAGAAACAGACTTTCACACTATACTTAGTCGCCTAAAAAGAAACTAATAATTAAATTTGGCCGTAATAAATGGAACAGCCTATTAATATCAAAATTCAAAACTGGATATCGAAACTGCAGCAGACCACGGCTTCTAATCCCGGAAGAAACTTGTGTTAATTCCGACTCCGACCGTGAAAGCTTCCGAATACTCAGAACAGCCTATTGCTTAAAAATAATGTACCTACAGCTAATGAAGACTAGACATAAATGAATCAATAAAACGTTTGAATGTACTCTATGTTCATTTTAATGTAATTCAATCCAAAACATACATATAGGTATATCATACGACTTGCTGATGTACATGTAAAGAGTAAAGGGTAGACAACGGAAGGGGATAACCCAAGCACTGCAACCTACACACAGATCTACTGCGGCTAACGCTCCCAGGAGGAAGGGATGAAGTGATGGAACCGTGAGAGGCCGCAGGATCGCAGCCAGACAGGCCTGCAGAACAGCATGAAAACCACGTACACAAAGTTCTTCATCCCGGCGCTAGGACCTGCTGTGTAAGCCACCAACACTCCAGGTTTGGTGTCGACAAGCATCGACCCGCCTCATAAGGACAGAGACCACATAACGCCGAGAACAGCATTTACAATGCTCAAGCATCCGCGCCTCTGTCCGACATACTTGAAAAATGTAGAAGAGACTTGGTTTAGGTTTGCTGTGTCATATGACCTCATACCAATAGTACTACATGGTAGAGCGTTGAGGCGTATTGACCTTCACTGACGAGCGCTGCATTCACTTGTAGAAGAGCGCAATATTAGTAAGGTGGCGTACAGTAAGTGACGAAACACAAATAACGCAGTGTCTGATGTGAAAGTTTAGTCTATTAATTATTATGCTCAAATGTAAATTACCATTGCAGCCGCCCGTTTTGTTGCATAACACAAAGGGATTTTGCCTCCCTCTTCTTTCTCCTTGCCACAATATTCAATCACGGTATATATGATTTATCGTCCCTCCCTGTTTGCGACACTTTACTGTGCGCAAGACGTGCTTGTTTCTGAACAGAGTGTACATAAACTGACTGGCGTGTATGTGCGATAGGCTTGCGTAAACAACTCCGTTGTGCAGATATTTTTCGATACGCTACCACGCTTTTCCATGTACTAACTCCGCTATTGTAGTGCGTAATACAAGTCCGAAACTTTTGTCACGCTCAAAATATAAGTGCCCTCTTTCTAGAAGTATCACTGTAATTTCTTCCAGTCGCTACACAGTGAATGGACCTAAATACAGCTCACGGATATTTAAAGATGTTTCACATAAGAAGCGCAATATTTAATACTTAAGCCATTCATTAATTAGTGGCAACATTTCAATTAACAACAAATAAAACATTTTTGGAGCAGTAACATTATTGCAGTGCTTACAAGTGATCTCATGCAACATGAAGAACTCGCCTCCACACATCAGGAAGCCGACGGATGCCATCCACAGCGTCTTGTTTTCCTAATATTCGAACACACTGCTCTAATGCTGCCATAAGTGCCTGTCTGGTTCTAAAGAGAACTCCTCTAAGTGGTAATCCTCTAAGTGGTAATTTCATTTGCCCTTGCTAGTTAGTTCAATTCAAGTCCAACAGCGATGCTATTCCAATAGTGCTCTAACAGCATTTGCATGCACATCATCACTTGCTGGTTGCGGGCTTCGCGTTTTTTATGAATGCCTTCCCTTCTTCTACGAAATGCATTCGCCCACCTAGTCACGGTACGATATGCTAAAGTCTGTCTACCAGAAGCTTACAATAATTTTGTATGACATTGTCGAGTATTGATACCTCTTGTTCCCTGAATTTTAATGAAGCATCTTTGTTTGTATTTACTAAACATATTTAGAGCACTGAAGTTAACAGCCTACAATTAAACTTAACAAAATTCTCTTATTAAATAAAATTATTGTCTTAAAACTCACACCTAACAAACATTAGATGCCCTTATTTTTCATTGTTAACAGTTTACATGACTTACCGCGGATAGCGCCAAATGCAAGTAGTGTTGCCACTAATTTTTGAATGACCCATGTATAAGGTGAAGAAGCACTGTTACTACATCATCCACTGTTCTCTTTGTTACAGTCTCATCATTACCATAAAATGCAGACTCCTCTGAAGCTAAAAGATAGATGTTAAATGAACTGTCAGCTGACGCCCATAGTACACCATCTTACTTGCTGCATTTGGCACTAACAGATTCTTCTGAAAATCCATAGCAATTGCCTCTTCTTGCTTCCTTGTGACATAGAATTTCTTGCAGACACGTTTTCTTTCATAAAAATGTACAGCTTATCTGTCCCTGGTTTCAAGTTCTTTCAGTTTTGTAGCCAATTGCTCTAGGCCTTGATCAGTCGGTTTGTGTTACAAACATGCCAGTTCATGGATAGAGCCCCTAGTGGTCTACCGGGGAAATATACGAGTCAACTGGAGAACTGAATGTCAGGACGGCACGTTGGCCATGTTCGCTCAAAGGTTAAGAGCGACTGGACGGAAACTAGGAGATCCGTGGTTCAAATCACGGCCATGGCATTGAATTTTTCATGTTGACTCTATCCATAAAATATCTTAGCCTATATACGGCTAGTGTGGAGAAATGATTAATTTCCATCAAATAACTAAAATGCCAGTTCATTTTTAATTGCATCTGTCAGACCTTCCTACAGTCACATTCACTAAGGTATCCGACCTTAGATATACAAATGAAATATTATACTCCAAATTAAACACTGGATTATTTGAGTTCCTCTGGAAGAAAAGTTTTCGATCTCCAGTTCTAAGAATATTGCAATTGGCGACCTTTTGGAGACTGAATATGTTCATGAATTACATTCCTGGTTTCATTATTTAAAGCATGTTGCTATTTCTGTGCTTTCCTCTTCTGCTTGATATCACTTTACCACATACTTTAATTTGCTCTTGAATTGCTTGTACTGTTCTTGGATTATTCTATACAACTTCAAAATTGATTTATAGCAAACAAGCACTTCCATCACAACGCCATTTTATTTAGCTCTAGCTGTGTAAGAATATGAGTGAGCATTAGGCTTCAGACATGACTTTAGGTTAAGTTACTTATATTACTGGTACGTTGTTCACAAGCAAGTGGAGAGGAGAGAGGCATCAGTCTCGTGCGCTACTGAGATTTTGTGAATGGCTGGCAGTTCCTGGGGAGGGGCAGGTCACAGTGAAACTATGTGCGCACGTACTATTTTCCAGTTAAAGCGCAAGGAAACAGCAACTGTCTCCGAAGCCTAGTGCTCATGAACTTTCCTTCGGCGGCTCCTTTGTATGAAATTTATTTTAATCAAATCACTTAAACAAATCCTTTATACATATCAATCATAAGAAATGATATCATTTCTATTTTGTTATCGAGCCTATGAAAACACTTCCATTTAGCACACTTACAAGGGAATTAACTAAGCTCGTACCTGTATTCGCTTGAGAGTTTGATGGCATAATCTCTGCTCTATACGTGGCCTGTGTGCCAAAAATCAGGTGCAGAGTATAGCTGGAAGTACCCGGAAATGAGTCCAGTATACGTAGGAACAGTTACAGTTACGAGGTCTACCCGAAAGTCCGAGAACTCCGGCCTCTATCTCCCGGGAACGATGGAAAACTCCGGGGTGCTTTCCTTGGGGCAATACTGAGTTTAAACAGCCCCCCCCCCCATCTCAAGACGGATGGAAGTGGATACGCCACTTACGCTCGCCAACCCCGCAGGGAAGACAACCGAAAAACCTCGGTGAGGCCGCCTGGTAATCTAGCACACCTTCTACTATGATTAGCAGGCATAGTACCCGGGAATTCTTAGGCAACCCTCTGCCCCCTCCGGACGGCCGAAGCCTGTCCGGAGGTACCCGATCTCCCACGGGTATCGGAAACACACTGCCCCCTCGAGTCCAAATTCGGGAGGGGTTCGAATGTTCGGCCGAAGGTTCCTCTGGTAACGTCAGAAGTACCACGAGTGCTAGGGGTCCGCAGCACCCGCACCAGGGCAGCTGAAGGGGACGTATCCCTCCCCTACGGGGGATACACAGGAACATATATGCATAATAACACAGCATTGTACGGAAGGGATTGTTTACCCTGCAGGCAGTGGTCTACACACAGACATGCGTAAGGAGCGCCGGCATAGAGCTCACAGGGATGTCCAGCAGCTACTTGCAAGTGTTTGCATGCGTTACCTTTCAGGCTTCAGTTTTGGGCGTTGCGGTTCTACTCCGCCGAGTTTTGGTGCACCGACCTCACATAGAGCAGAGATGATGCCATAAAACTCTCAAGCAAATATAGGTATGAACGTCATGATAGTTCCATTGTTAGATTCTTGTCCTTATTTTCTATGTTGCATCAACAATTCGGCCTTACTTTCGTTTTTTCCTTGTACTTTTGGACCTTAATTTAAATCCATTTTCACAGAAACACTGCACTTGATAGCAATTTTATGCTTTATGTATACTAAACTGCAGCAATAATAATGGGAGTGTTCTTTAACGTAAATCCAGCAATGAGATACAAACAAGTATTTTCTTTCCATAAGAAAAAGTAGAATTGACTATCATCATTTCCCATCAAATGCCAGAACTCCTATCGGTCTTCCGTCTTCCACAAAATGTTTAAGTGTGAATATAACTGTTGTCTTAGCATTTTCCTTCATCGTTATTCTCCACCAGATCTTTAAATGTAAACGAGACAAGCAATCGAGGAGAGCAAGAGTCTTTGTTTCCATAAAGCCTATACTGCTAGACGAGTCTATACCTATTTGGGCTCGTCACAGAATTAAAAGACTGATCTGACAGCATCTCCCATTGAAAAGGGCACGAGGTTTAACTTTTCCTTTTGCCGAAGGAAGCACTTTCGTTCAACAGCATCAGATTAGTATGAAGGAAAAACAAACGAAGAGTTTTCCGGAGGACGGTTAGGTACGGAACGGTATCCCTGGTGTGCTGTAGCGAAAGAGGAAGAGGATGCAAGCAAGGCTAGACGCCGTCGGTGGGTTGCTAGGTCGCCCCTCAATCCGCCTGGCAGCCACGGTGACCCAGTAACAGCAGGTTGGGTTCCACTTCTGCACTTCACGACTACGCCCGCCCGCCTGCCTGCACGCCCAGGGTGAACGACCTTTGAATAGAACCGGCTACCAGTCCGCCCCCACGATACTAATATCCTCCAGCGACAATTATTTCACCTCTGGAAACAATTACAAACGCCCCACATTACCGTTTTTCTAATACTCTGTATGGGATACGCTTTGCTCCCTTAACCCTTTCACTGCTAACTGTGGTTATATCCGCCGGAGCGCTGTCTTCCTTTGTGGTCGTGTGTGTAGTTTCTTCTTTTGTGGTGACATCTGTGTGCTCTGAAGTGTACTACTTGTCCTCTAAACGATCTGCGTTGATGATGGGATATGTTGGGTATAAAAACCACTCTGTATTTGCATTTAAACGAGTATTACTCGTCTCGTTTAAGACAAGATTAGAAGCCTTGTCTCTCTAATGTTAAATTTCCTGAATTCATGACCCACTATATCAGAAACTATTTAAGACATCCACAACAGCATTTAGAGATTGCATTTATCACCCTAAAATGCTCTATTACTTCAATACTTTCTTTTTATGCAAAAAACGTCTATCATTCGCTAAAACGGTATTGAAGCAAAATTGCAAAATAAAAAACTCGCATATATTTGCAAAGAAAATAAACACATGGTGTGAGCATACAAAGTTGCCATACCAACATAGTACCCATTTGTAGAGCAACATTTCCGTAAACGTTGGGATAAAGCATAACCTTTGCAAAAGCTGTACAGGAGTTATAATTTCCTTTTTTTTTTTTTTTTTTTTTTTTTTTTTTGTGATGAGATACAGAATCCACAGTATAAAATAACAGATGTATTATCAGTTTTAGAAATTTGTTTATTGTACAAGTATATATTTTGTCCTCAGTATACATGAAATTAAAACAGAAATGTTCATTAATAAGCCTGCACTAAAAACTAAAAATGTCACTTTTGCTATTTATTCTCCCCATAAGTTTGCAGACAAGCCTGCTTGCTCTCCTGAGTGTTGATGTGTCTTATATGATTTTCTGCAAATGCTGTACGGGACAAACAGGAGTGCAACGTACAATGCTTTCTCAACAATCAGCAGATCGTATGTTCTTACGCAAAATTAAACGACGTAAGTTCTCGCTACAACTTGGATAGAACACGCAAAAAATAAAATACATGGGCAATTAAAAGTTAGCACTTCGTTTAATTTTCACCAGCGTACACAAAATTAATTAAAATACCTTAGATTATTGAGCCAACTCTAATGAGCATCAACTACGTTTCGTATAAAGTAATTACTCATTTATGTGTGCAAGCAAAATCTATCACAAACTAGAACGATCTTGTTTCAAACATAAGGGACGGGAGATAAAGAGAGATAGAGATACTTTAACGGAACTCTCTTGGGCTGTTAGACTTCCGCCTTACCCAGAATTTTCCTTCACCAACCGGCAGGTTTAGAGCGATCAGTAAGAAGTGTTTTGGTATCTCCCTATCTCCCCTCCCCAGTATCTATAACAGGTTTGTTTTGGTTTGATACAGATTTTAAGATTAATTATTAAATATTGCTCATCTCTAAAACATAAAAAAAAACTTAAAAAAGAAAAAAAGGTAAGTACAGATTTAAAATGGCAAAGTATAGACAAGTTTCGCTGTAGAGAATCCCCGTGCATATTCGGTACCAGAGAGTGAACTAACGGTATGTGGACTCGAAGGTCTATTGTCCTGACCTTGGTGGTCTGACATTTTTTATCTAATTCTTTAATTATTTCTCGCTTAAATGACTAATCCGCATTGTATTTAACGTCGAGTAACAATTATTGTACTATTAAAACTTGGATGGATTTTATTACTAATATTGTCTGGAAAAAGAGCCGAGTGAGTGCATATGTTGCCAAGCGTAGCCATCTTGACTATCAGCTGATTTCTCTTTGTCATACAGTATTGTCTTACATTCGCTTCAGAGAGATCAGTTTCTATATTTAATATTGAATGAATAAATGAATGAATTTCTGTAATTCCTTAAGGGGAAAACATAGGCCTTCTGAACTGCGCAAACTCGAGGCCCTTAGGCAATGGGTTGAGGGTCAGAGGTTTCTTGATTAGAGAGATTATGGGATGAGGGATCAGCCCAACGCCGGAAGTGATAGTACGAGAGATGAGGTGATAGGATAAAAATGATGTGATGGAGCAATCGGTGGAATGCTGGCGGGGGAAAGTGGAGGACCCGGAGAAAACCCACCCCAGTGCCATGTTGTCCACCACAATCTCACTTTGCGGTCGCTTGGGATTGAACCCGGGCAGCTTTGGTGAGAGCTAAGCGGTCTAACCACTCAGCCATGGCGCGCTCATATTTAATATTAATTATTAAAATCATATTGTGCAAGTGTTACAAGAAATTATTAAAGGATCAAGAAATTTTTAGTCTAAAATTTCACGGCTTCCTGTTTTTTCGTATTAAATCCGCACATCTCCTTTGTATAGTAATATAGGATAGAATCGCCACTGCGATCAGTCTTGATCTATTGTACCCATGCTCCCAGGAGGAAGGATGAGGTGAGAGCAGACAGAGGACGGCCGACAGTCACGACAGTCCAGAGGGCAGAGTCCATACTATTCACCAGTAGGAAACTCCCGGCAGGCTACTGCAAACGGAATTCCACCCACCGTGCTCCTGAAACGGGCCATGAACCAGACCGGAAACTGTCCTACTGGAAGAGGAAGTGTTTACAGGAGCACATCATCCTGCCATGCAGCACCGGGATTCCCACCGACACTTCTACTCTGAGAAGAAACCACCAGAGGAGAGATGATGTGAAATGATAATGGAGAGGAAATTGAGGGACAGGAAATTCGGGTGATATAGTTAATTCATCTACCCAACATTCGGCTGGTGACCCGGGAAAACCCCCGAAAAAACACATGGGTCAGCTAGTCCGGCAACAGGAATCGAACCCTGACTTCCTGAATGCAGGCCACAGACGAAACCGCCTGATCCATCCTGATCTGCTCCTTTCTGTAGTAAGTAGGAGAGGTATTGTGTTACAACCGAAAATTCAATGCCGAATTAAATATCTTGAGGCCTCCCATAGGATTTTCAGATGTATATGTATGTGCACCTTTTTATATCTGTGAACAGCGTAATTCAAAAACGAGAAGTCGGTTAAAAACCAAATTTGGTATTTAAGTTCAACATCTTCCAAAAATCCGACAAGAGGTACATAAAGAAAATCCCGCCTTTCTAAACTACCCTTTACATGGAACAGTTTTGAAAATTTTGTATTTTCTCAAAAATGGGGCTGACGATTTTGATTAAAAACACACATGTTCAAGACATTTTAATGACAAGTGAAATGTATGTCTTGAATTTACTTGCAATAGCGTAGGAAGTCCTCTATTCTGAGTTACTTTTGTATAACTGTAAACCGCAAGAGGTAGAGAAATCTCGTGGAGGAGTAGATGTTTAAAGAATAATTTGTACAAGAGTAGAGAAAGTCATGTGACTCAACATATCACATTTTTGAGATGTTTGTCACACTATTCCAACACTCTCAATACGATACGTCGCAATATTTATCAAAATAATGCAATACTATACTGAGAATTGAATGGTGCTTGTGCTGAAACAAATCTAGAGACAATAAGTTAGTTCAAAATGTTAAGTGAATATCTAGTATTTCTATTGAAAAGAAGCTTAAACTGATAAGCAAGCAGTCCCTCTTACAGATAGTCAATTTTACGTTAATGGAATGCTGATTTGTATATGTTATCCGGAATGATGGAATAAATTGAAGAGAGAACCTGTCTTGAAGATTGCTTCACAAAGACATGTTCGAACAGTTATTATGATACTTGTTTACCGCGGTCGATCCCGCTTTTCAGCATGTTCATGGGAAAATGTTCACGTCGCCATCTACTGACCTCCAGTTCTCGGATATTTCACTATCGTCAGCCTCACGAAGTGGAGACCGACGTGTTTGTTAATTGGGTATTTTTCAATAACAACTGTAACATTTGTGCAGCGTTGCAAAATATGAACCCGAGAAAAGAGAGTTTAACAATTTAAAGCTAAAATAACACTGTTCCGATCTTATGGTATTTATGTAGGATTTGGAGCACAAAAGTTCCTACTTCGTTTATTTGCCCCTCCGCGGCTAATTTAGTATTTGAAGATTCATAGGCGCTCTCTTGAAGAGTTTGTTCAATATAACGTAGACAAAACTTGTCATTTTGTATAGCTAGGCTTACAGGCTACATTTGAGTTAAATAAGTTCCTGTAAAATGTTGTACAGCTATAAAGGATATATAGATTGTTCTTAATGTTTAATAATATCTACTAAAATACACATTTATGATGTTTGGAAAGTTTTGGCTTTTCTCAATTATAAATGCTTCAAATCTCCTCACAAAAAGCATATAGACAGTCAATTAAGACGATTCATGATTCCAGGTATTGGAAAGGGTACTCCGAAGGTTTGAACACGGTAGTCCTTCCTCTGCTTACTTGCAGTAGCTGCTAGCACACATATATACATATACACGCATTAGATGGAACCGGTTTTTCTAACGGTTTTCCGCTTCGATGATCATGAAGGGAGGCGAAGTAGAAGAATTGCTTGACACCTTAGGAATACTCTTCCTCAGGCCTAAAGTAACCCTACTGTAAATTACAAGCATAAAAGGCATGGAAATAATATATAGCCTTAAAAAAGCTGTTCAGACTCATTTCGGCATAGTTGGCTGATTGAAAAAATTGAGAGTAACGCAAATAACCACCCTCCAAATTTGCAATGTTGATAGAGTTCCATCAAAATATATCTGATGTATTACTCGACAGAGCGTTGAGGCGTATTGACCTTCAGGTGACCAGCTCTGCGATCGTTCCTTATCAGGTCTTATCTGGTCGATTAGAAGAGTTAAGTATTAGTAAGTTGACGTACAGTAAGTTGCGAAACACAAATAGGGCGATTAGAAGCTGCGTGTGTCTATTTTATATGCTTTCTCGCGCCTGACATGTTGCTGTCCAGAAGACATGTTTATATCTGAACAGAGTATACATTACACTGTATGTGCAATAAGCTGAGGTAAACATCTCTGGATTGCGAATTTTTTCCGATACGCCTTCTCGCTTTGCCATGTAGTACTCGTGTCAACCCCGAACGGTAAAAATGACCATAGAAATCAAAGCAAATATGAACAGCACATACTCTATTAAATGAATTAAGAGACCTAAAGTTTCTATGTGTATTTTGTGCATTTTCTCGTATTTAGTTGTGTATCAAGATCCTTTGAAGGGAAAACAGCTAGTTTTGTTTTTAATGGCATGTAAACATTGGTACCGGAGAAACGATACGAAATAATAGTACATTTAATGTACCGGGTTAGTTTACTTTAATCAAAATAATGCCGTTACAATAACTCTACTAGCAGAGAAAGTTAAACTACTGTGTGAATAATTGGTAACATTGGTCACAATTGGGATCATTTCTCTTGTTTACGTTTGCTAGATACATAATAAAGATATACAATTGCATTTCTTTATTAATAAATACCTCACCTAACACACTTTGTCCCATACGTTGTCAAATTTGTTGAACTGGTGACTAAAAAGAACATTGTATATCCGAAAATTTCTATTTTGACAGTTACTTTAAAAACACGTAACTCAGTAAAGCTCCACAATACAATAGTTTATATCGTACGCTAATTGCTTGACCTTTAAAAATTCTCATATCATTTTGAATAATTTTATTAAAACTCCGTGTTGTGAAATATTTTTAGCGATCAAAAGCACTAATACAAAATATCCGAATTAAAATGTAAATTGTTACCTTGTGGTTTATAAGAATAAACATGGGCTAACGGTATCTAACGTAAAGATTAATGTTGAATGTCCCTTTACTTGTTTTTGGCGTGTTATTGTAACGGCCATTTTCCTGAGATTCCACCAAATTTCAATGATGCATTGCATTAAAGCAACTAAAATTATGTTTAAATCACATCTAAGCTTAAAACGACTGTCTTTGACATTTCTGCAGTGTTTGCGGTACAAAGCTATCGCCCATGTTCCAGGCATTTACATTTGTAGACTGAGGCACATGCCATTGTTAATTCATTTTGTTTATCGTCTTTGTCAGTATCGTCCAATGCTAATTTCATCAAAGCATTGAAAATACTCAAAAATTAAAGATTATTTATGGCCGGGATGGTAGAGAACAAGTCAATACATCCTCCAGAGAAAATTTGGAGATACGGAAACGTCACCAATAATCTTGACTGTCATTCAAAGCTGAATAACGTTTCATTGATTACATGATAAACAAGGTGATCTTATCGATGGATTAGTTGCAACTAAAATACGCCTTACAAAATCATTTGTCCCATTCTCCCCAAAATTAAGACCTAACCGGTACCAGGCTAAACAAATAAAAAGAGCTGATGTGCACAAATAAAATAGTACACATTACTTTTTCACAATGTAAATAGCAATTCTAAAAGCACACTCAGCAGTATTTTAGGGCTGCCACTGGTGTCATATATATCCCTCTCCAATCGTTCAACAATCATTGTGGTTCCTTTGGATTGTAACCTGATTTAGAAATCTGTTTTATAGCCTTACTGAGTGTTTAAATTATATAGGTATACATGTATAGCAAAAGTATTCCTTCTTGGGTAGTAAAATTTCTATTGTATTCAGTACTGCAGAATCCTCAATAGAATTAAATAATATTTGCTTCTTTATATTGTATTGTGACTTTGTTTGCAGGAATTTAAAATGCTCATTATTGCAGAAACAGTAACTTTATACACGCCTTGCAGCAGTAAAAAGACGTGACATAGACAACAGCAGTCTTCAAGGCCGTCTCGTTGCTTCACCACACGTAAACAATGTCCACTGTCGCAATAACCATCATACAACTACGCCACTAACAACTCAATTAACTACTCCCACGCTCTACCACTTTGCGGGGTTTTTATACCTCCAGTCATTGTTCTAGAATGCAGTCAATCGTTCGATAACAATCGCGACGCAGCGAGAGAAAGACGGAACTATCCAGACATCACTCTGTCTCTCTCTCTCTCTCTGTTTCAATTCTGCGTTCAATTCTGCGCTCCACTATCTCTCTCTTTCCTGCCCACGCGTAGCTCTGGCTTTGCGGCAGCTCCAATGAAACAATGCGATCGGCGACAGTATATTTAATTTCATCTACATTATTATCCATACATACCTTTTACCGTTGTTTGTGTACACATAATTACATTTTCTATTTCAGTCATTCATTGCTTTTATGAAATTCTCATACAACAAATGTAACTCAAACGCAATAACAAACGTAAGTCCTTTTAAGTTCAAGGTAACTTTTCAAACAAACGATACACATGCTCTAGGTACATTAACGTTTTATATTTTATTACACTTATATGACTTTTATTCTGAAATAATACTTTTGAACATCATATTAATTAAATGGGAATATTGAGAAACCCCACATGTACATTTTATTATTATTATTATTATTATTATTATTATTATTATTATTATTATTATTATTATTATTATTATTATTATTATTATTATTATTATTATTATTATTATTATTATTATTATTATTATTATTATTATTATTATTATTATTATTATTATTATTATTATTATTATTATTATTATTATTATTATTATTATTATTATTATTATTATTATTATTATTATTATTATTATTATTATTATTATTATTATTATTATTATTATTATTATTATTATTATTATTATTATTATTATTATTATTATTATTATTATTATTATTTTTTTTTTTTTTTTTTTTTTTTTTTTTTTACAAAATTGAGTTATCTATGACATTGTACTATAAATCAATAGGCCGATCATAATGTGGAGAAACCCATGATGTTTTGACATTTTCTGTGCTGTTATGCAAGCATTGTGTCACCGAAACTGAAGAGAAACCCCCACATGTACATGTATAAGGCTTTCTCAGAATTTTAATTTACCAGCAGTGTTTCAAACAGAGAAAATAATAATCGGCATCCTATTCTTTGATTTAATCTATTGTTATTGTTGATAAAATGTCACAATGTGGGGAAGAGCACGCATTCAAACTGGCTGAACCATTTGTAATTCCACCAAACCCTATGAATCAGGCTTATCAAGATAATGGAACTATAATTGAGAAGAAAATGCAAGATTTAAGACGATTTGGGCCATTCTTAACAAAATATGAAACCATTCAGAGCTTCTACGACGTCATATACAATTAGCCAACATGTGTCAAAGAATGAACCTTGTGTAGAATATAATGCCAAAGAGCTCTCTTTAGCACATTTTGTTTCATTTTTATCCTTGTCAGCTGTATAGTGGGGGTTAAGTAATAATGTATGCATACTTATTACAAAATATTGAGAAAGCCCACATGTTCACTAAATAAATGTTAACATAATTTCAAGAAAGTAAATAAAGAAAGTCTACAGTGCAATGGTATGCTTCCCTCTACGTTTATTTCAATGAAAAAATGAGGACAAAATTGACTTTGAGCATAATTTTAAGAACTAGGGTGTTTTCTGTATCTCCTAAAAATTGATTTTTTTTTGGACATGTGGGGTTTCTCAATATTCTGATTCAATTATGATTTTAGTAAAGTTTTAAAATTTGTATACGTTGTGAAACATATATTGCTCAATATAGCACTTAAATACTTAGTCATATTTCAAAATTTGTGTTCATTGTACCTAAACTATCCGTGTAAAGAAGTTCTAATGTATTGAGTGCCCCTAAAACTTGGAGAAATAAGCTTAAAATTCGACATATCAAAAGAAAGCAGTTCTTAGTGAGCACAAAGATTTATTTAGACATAAAAGTAAAACATTCGAATTGTAATTTTGCTATTAGTCATTAACTTGGAAATTTAGAAGTAGGCACAAATAATTTGTTTTTAAAGCCAAAACATAATTATGACTACGTTGAATAAAACAACACTGCAGAATTATTCAACGGTTTTCCTTCTATTATCAACGAGGTTGATGATAATTCGCTGCTAATATCTAACGAGCCTATCTAAAATAATCAATGTACCTTCCTATCTGTACATAAACACGGCTGATTCTGGTTGCATGCATCTCACATTTCTCACTGATGAATCAGAAAACTTGGAAACTAAGAAGGAAGTAAAAGCTCCAGCTGACCTACAACGACCGTGTTAAATTGCTACCCCCACCACCCTGTTGAAATTACGGCGGCATTGTTCGCATTTTGCCTCCGTGGGTCAATGACTGAACCAAGGGTGATCTTGTGCACGTTACCGAATTAGAACCGTTTTCTAAGGAATATCTGCTAACACATCTCTCCTTTATTTTATCTTTATTCCTAGAAATGTTAAGGTTACTTTTCTGGTTTCTCTAGCTTCTCATAAGCTTACATTTTCAACAAACTTAATCACAGTTACACATAGATAGGCCGGGAAGTAAGGAAGGAAAGCAGCAGAAAATGAAGTATGAGTGACGTCTATAGTTTTACAGAAATAGCTTCATAAGGCATTGCATTATAGATACAACAAGCAACGTAACAGTTAAATTTTTCAGAACTGGATGGACGCACACGTTGGCCTGAAGATTACATTTTTTCCCATGCAATTATAAGGATAAATATAATATCGGGAAAACTTACAAGAATCACAAAGTTTATATCAGTTCCAATAATTAATATAGTATATCTTGGAAACGGTTGATGCCAAAAAACAGTTATTTGAAATTTCGTAAATCGAGCGTGGGGTCGCATTCGGGAAGTTTCAGGTTAGATCATTGGTGGCCTCCCAATCTACCATAGGTTTTCTGTGGGTTTCCCCTAGTCTGCTAGACAATGCTGGACGGTGTCTTCTACCATGGCTCCCATCTCTGCTATTTCGTCACAGGAGGAATGATGTCACAGGTCAACTCTGGGCAGATGGAGCAGAAGCTTGCGATTTGAAACTTCTCAAATCCGCTGGAGGGTGGCCTTTTGCCCCTTCACTGCCGAGTCTAGCTTTTCTGCTGGAGGGAACCTCTGAGGCTTACTCCGGCTGTTTGGGCAAGTCGTCACCGAGTACCTCCCAGACGGTTGGTCAAGCAGTAGCTGTTAAGGAACTCTACGCGGCTCTGCCCGTTTCTGTAGCCCATGCATCTCCTCGGTTCCTTCATCTCATCCGTTCTTCCTGAGGATTTACATCTAATTACATGTTAGGTGTTAGGTGTTCCCCCCATTACTAACCCACCTTTCTCTATTTGAAATAAACTGTGTTTTAAGGAGGTTATTTTTTTCCGTAGTAGGTTTCCGTTTATAGCTTAATGTATACCAGTTTACACAATATTATAAAAATTCCTGCTCCCCCTCTTCCTTCTTTAACTGCCATCTTATAGCATTACGTGGTGTCAGGTATTGTCTTAACCCTTAACTTCTTAAACTCTATTCCCGTAGCTGGCGCATTGAGGAAAGGAATCTCTGGATCCGTGAGAGAGAGAGAGAGAGAGAGAGAGAGAGAGAGAGAGAGAGAGAGAGAGAGAGAGTGAGAATCCAAGATGGGTGATCAGCCCAATGACTGATATGAGAGTGAGGTAAGTGGATGACAGAATGAGAGCTAGATGAAATTATAGGAAAGATGATGATGAACCAGTTGGTGGAATGCTGGTGGGGAAAATCGGAGGATCCGGAGAAGACCTGCCCCAACGCCGTGTTGTCCACCGCGATCACCTGGGATCAAATCCGGACCGCCTTGGTGAGAGCCAAGCGGTCTAACCTCTCGATCACGGCGCGGCCTTATACGAATTTCTTTGAATGAAAAGGGCTTCACCGGCTATTCACAGAAATTTTAAGATATACATTTTACTTTTCAAGTAAATATACTTAATACATGGTATTTTAATCAAAATCATTAATCATTTTGAAGAAAATGTAGTTTAGAAAAATTACGTTAAGGGTTGTTTGAGGATTGTCATAGAAATTTTTGTGTCATTACTTTGGAAGAGTCCTACGTAGTGGTGTAATGGGCTAGAGCGTGTGTTTTGGTTCCCTGTGACCGGAATGCGCTCAACATCGATCGCACTCCTGGGGGGTATGGACCGGTGCCCACATTTTTTCTTGAAGGATAAGGGAAAACCCAGGAAAATACCTTATACAGGTAACTCACCCTGATCGAGATTCGAACTCGGGACCTCTTGAACATGAGGCAGACACGCTACTATCTACGCTACCGAGGCGGGCGGTGTCCACTTAGCATCGCGAGGACATTGAGGAGTTACGCTAGGTACCGAACCCTGGTCCAGAAAGACAGAAATCGTTTCATTACTCATTTAAAATTCTTGAGGGGAAAAAATGTAAGTCTTGAAAATTCTCTGCAAAAATTTGCCCCGATTGACACGAATGGGATAGATAAATGAACTTTATTAGTTTGGGGAAGTATATACACGTAAAAGATAGCAGATAGGAAATGTAACACGTCCGATTTTTCTAGCACTACAAAATGGATTTGGGGTGTTCTTTCGTATTGCTTGTAGTCAGCAATAACTTGATTACTCTTAAAACTAAAAAGAGACAAGTTAACTCGAGCACAGTTTAAGTCCCCGATAATTGCTTTATATATGTCATATATTTGTACTGTCCCTGATTTCTTAAAAAGGCGCATCTAATGCACATAACAACGGAAAATTGGTTACCAGATAGGGGCGCGTACTCAAGGAAAGCATTGCTTCAAGATTAATAAAACATCAATTTCTGTGTTTTCTTTTAAGTAGCCCTTGTGCGATACAATTTTCAAACAGCGCGCAGGAATTGATATAAAAAGACACTTCTGCAGTTTTCTTGAGCCCCAACAGATGGCATAGTGTGTTTGTTGATGGTCGCGTACACGCGTTTTGCGGAAGCAAAAGCTTATTATCCCCCCGTGGGTAGTCCAAGCTACTGCTTCTTAGAGGTTAGGAAACAAAATCAAGTAAATGTATGCTTTTGTTATAAATAATAACAGCAATCAAGGTTCATTTCTATAGACAACTACATCTTTACAAGTTTGAAACTGCATGGAGTAGTGGGGAGTAGTGAATCTCAGCTATGGTATTGAAGTTTTCAGTTTCACTCTATCTTTCCATACTTTGGCCTACACACGGCTAGTGTAAAAGAACAATTATTTTTTCCAATATGCGCTTTGCGGCTTAGCTGTATGCATTGTAGCCGAGCGGTAAAACGCATGTGTCTCGGAAGTGGATCAACATAAGTTAGAATCTTTGATATGAATTTTTTTATTGTTGTTACTTTAACAGCAATGCCTTATTTTTTTCTTGCAGAAGATAAATAAATAGTATTTAAACACATTCATTTATGAAAACGAAAGTAACATTCTTGTCGTTTTCAAAATAAATGCAATGGTATTGGACAGTTGCCTTAATATTGTTTGTGTAAACGCTCGGGCTCATTCATCTGTTATTAATGTTGCTGGCATATAATGCAAAGTATCCTCTCGTGAAAATTTCAGTAGACATTTGTACTCATCCATGCCCCGCAGAATAAGGGCAGTAATAGAAGCAGAGGGATTACATCCCCGATATTAGGTTAATTCCTATTTTTATTTGATTTTACATATAGGAATAAAACATTTATTTCAGTTAGTTTAAAAACATTAAAGCATTTCTATGTGCGGGCATAAATGCCATAAAATCAAGTAGACCTTGGAAATGCCCGCCTCGGTAGCGTAGATGGTAGCATGTCTGCCTCACGTTCAAGAGGTCCCGAGTTCGAATCTCGGTCAGGGTGAGTTACTTGGATGAGGTTTTTTCCCGGGGGTTTCCCTTATCCTGAAAGACGAATGTCGGGTAACTCTAAGCTCTAAGGACCCTGGACTCATTCAAGCATCATTTCACCAATTCCATTCATCGTCCGATATGACTTAACGTTGAAAGTCGTAAATAACAAAAAAAAAAAAAAAAAAAAAAAAAAAAAAAACATTGGAAATTATATTTCAATGTGCGTAATGCACATTACGTATTTCTAAATAAAAAAATAGAAATGATGTGTGGCATTCGAACCTTAGTAGGTCTAGCTCCTCCATACTTGTCTATAGCCGCTCGGCTATCTGTGCTTGTTTAGGAACTGAGACTCAACTGTGAGTCAATTATGTAACTGAATTCTTCGTGCGCAAAAAGGAAGGATTCCCTATGTGAATATGCACGAAACCTATGAAACAATATACAATGTGTGAACATTTATTATTATTATTATTATTATTATTATTATTATTATTATTATTATTATTATTATTATTATTATTATTATTATAAATTATTATGAGAAGATTCAGTAGGACGAAGCTAAAGAGACGCTTTCCATGACACCATTGTAAACCGGCCGTGGAAATGATGTGGACTTGAAAAATATACACTTGCAGAGGCCCCCCCCCCCCAAGGGTGTATATGGCGTAGAATAGCTTACAGAGCCAGTTATTTTACTGGCGCATGTCTATCCATCTGAACGTTATTGCTTCCACCACACGCCACTGTAACCAGATTACTGCATACTTCCCGTTGTGATTTCTAGAGGGTTACACCATGTGTCGTATTTGCAGCTGAAGAAATGAGTTAGCCGAGGAAGGATTGGTATGTAGCCAGATCAGCTGAACCGGACCGGAGTAGGGCGTGGACACTTAGGCATGCCTTCCTTCATCACGGTCCATCTCTCCCATTCAGGGCACCGCTCCCAGCAGGAAGCATAAATTCGAATCCGGTACCACAAGCGTTTTCCCCAAAACAGGGTCACTAATGCCTTTTTTCTGCAGATAGCCGCATTCTTAGCCAATGACTAGAGATGAGACCTGGATCCGGAAAAGGCCATTGTAGTTCTGCTGGACTAGCATCCCCTATCTGTCTAAGGAATTCATTACTCTATGGTAAAACTGTTTAGCACAACACCATTTTTGAGCCTTGATAAATCTAAAAACCTGTAACAGAAGTTATTCTGATAAATTTCCATTTTTAATGAATAACTGATATTGTGTAGCTGTGATGTATGTATATGAAAGCACACGAGAGGGGGGGGGGGGGGGCAGATCGCTCTTGATCGAGAAAGGGCACCCCGTTTATTGCTATGAAGCTTGCTACATCAGTTCTTAAGATTAACTTAAAACAAATGCTATCAAACATTATTACTGAAAGAAGAAGTGTAGTTATACTAAATGCAGTTAAAGAAATCTAACATGTTTCTGATAGGGTTTTTCTAAAAAAAAAAAAAAAAAAAAAAAAAAAAAAAAAAAAAAAAAAAAAAAGTAAGATACAAACGTTTATTTCGTAAACTTTGGCAACTTCCGTTGTATATAAAATACGATTGTAATATTTTGCTACCATCACTCACGTATAGAGCCATTACAACGGGAAACAATACATTGTTCCGTTACATTACACGCATAAGGAACAGGCACTAGTTTGTGTATTGTAAAACCTTTCAATTAAGTTGTGATTTTTATAATCACACCACAAAAACAGTTTTATTGCTAGGTTTTAAAATATGACATGAGAAGTGCGTTGCACGAGAAGGGATGACATGGAGAGGGTGGGGAGAAAGAACGGACTTGTTTTCACACGTTATGCAACGCAAGCGGAGTTGCAGATTTCGCTAGAACTGAGTAAACAGATGGAAGTGTCGTTCATTGAGTGGGAAGCGGAACTATTCAGAGTTTTTTTATTATAATGGATTTTAATTTAAAATTTTAAAGATATCGACAGCTAGACATTTCGAATTGATTAATATGTGTTGCTGTTTCTATAGTAGCCTACCAGGTTATTAGTAATTGTTATTTTTGCTTACTTGTGTAGACCTCGAGGTTATGAATCATTTGAAAAGAGTAATAACCATGGACTTCTGTAACAGTGACGGGATATAAGATCCTTTGCTCCCCTTGTTTCCTTTGCTTTTACGCTTCTTTCTATTTGCTTTCTGTTGTTTTATACATATACACCCATGCCCAAGGCGGGACTCGAATCCGCGACACTCTACGCGCAGGAACGTCAGAGACATACACTCTAGCGACCACGGCTACGAGGGCCGGCTCCCTTGAGGAATTGTTCGGATTTTGGTCGGGCATTTACACAGAATACTGTTGTTTCAGAAGCTGTTATTGTTGATGTGCCAGGCATTAACCCTGGGTACCTCCTGTAGTATACGTATTCAAATTATAATAACAGTAATTTATTCGAAACATTTGAACAAAAACAAATAGCTACTCTTTTTTTAGGTTCTATATCATTGCCGCGCTAATCCTCAATTGTTTTATTCCAGTGCTACAAGACTGCTTCTTTCAGTTCTAAAATCCGGCATGAGAAGTTACATATCGGTAGTATGAAGATTATTTTATTTTTATTTATCAAATTTTCCCCCATTCCCAGTGCATTTCTGAGGCGATAAATAGATTTAATTGATGAAGTTCTACGGTTAAAGTGACCTTTTCAGCATGAAGTAACCTCCTGAGAATAGAGGGAAGCACAATCAAAATTCTTGCTCTAAACTAAAGCCAGACTCAAGTCTGGGTCCATTTGATGTACTTAAACTTTAAAGTGAATTTTGTATCTTATACTTAATGAAAAAATAAAGAAGTGAGCTAATCTTTAAACGACCTTTTCTTATAAGTTGTCAGTTTATAAACGAGTAAAACATTAATTTAATTCATGTTTTAAACATGTTGCTCTGTCAGAGAGTATGTAACAAGGTTATAAGCTCTTCTATACATTATACTTGTTAGCAACATAATTATTGTCATAAGAATTTATCATTGTATTAATCCCTACTGATACTTCAAAGTGAAAGAGAAGGCTTGCAAAGATCTCTGTACTTTTACTTTCATGACACTGAACAGGTGATTAGTTAATTATTTATGCGGAGAAATCAAATTATTAGTTTGCATCGGTGTGAACAAGCACTGGATCTTATTTACGCATCTGCTTGCCATAGGCTCTCAATTTATATGCTGTTTAGTATGCCAGAATCGGCATCAACAGTAACTAAAATACGTCGGTTGTTACTGCCGTGGTGTGTGTTTCTTTAAGTGTCGTCGTCCGTATAAGAAAGAAGAGAGAAAAAGAAAGTAAAAGAAGCAGACGAGAGGTAACGTAAAACACTAGGTCCAAAGTTCAATGAACTTTCAAGGTAACAGAATAGCTAAAGCGGCAATTTAGTGTGGCAAAACTTCGTCATGGTTTCCTTTTACCTGTGTACGTTCGAGGGAGGATAAGGAAGGCCGAAGTAATATGTAGGTCGCACAGTTCGCTTCCTTTACCTATCATGGCTACGTGACCAAGAAAGAGAGAGAAAATAATGCCAAATTCTTCTGCACTGCGCAGATTTAAAATTGGCAATGGCTGTACCGACATCGCTCCTCTATATTTCTTTAGAATTATACACGTATACGTCCTACGATGTACAAATATTCTAAAACCAACTTCGCAGATGCATTTAAAATGTCACAAAAGTTATTTTACTTAATATCGTTTACCGAATACTCCATTCATGAAGCCGTTATAAAAACATCATACACAGCTGCATTTTATTAGATAATTTTAGGCTTGATTATGATATCAAGTATTTCAGCAAAGCCATTACGGACTCAAAAGCTGTACGCTTCCACGCTAGTATTTAAATGTTAGCAATATTTAGGTAAGCTGTTCATTGTAAATGTTCAAGATGCCCTAACCTTATGCAGATCACTATATTGGTTAAACAAGACCAACAAACTGATTCTTATTTCATGAACCAAACAGTTAAAATTACCACGGTCGGTTGCATTCGCTTTTCTTATGTTTAATGATGCACGAAACCCACACTGAGCCTCAACACAATAGCTGTAAAATCCATTAAATCTAACCATTGACTGGCATGTTAAAGTAATTTTTATAAGCTGGTAGATTAAAATATAGAAAGGCATGTCCAGAAGAGGTAACATATCCACCCCCTAACCTGGAAGACCCTAGTTCTTATCTCGGCTGTCTCAATAAGCTTTTTTATGGATTTTCCCTTTATCCCTTATTCTCATATCAGTGGACCACATTCATTTGCTTCAGTCTCTGTAGATCTCGGTTATCTAAGGGTACGTTAAACACTAAAACGGGTGGAGGAGTCTAGAAGGGGTACAATAAATGGGTTTATCATGATTCGCATTTATTGTGGTTTCGTTTTTGGCAGTAACTCTCTTCCCAAACTAAGATATATAAATACCTGTTCCAACTTCATTCAGTAATAAATGATACTGAATAATTTTAATTGCTGTTAAGCCATACTGTGAGCAGAAAATAAATGTTATGGTTGTTTAACTACACAAAAAATAAGTAAAATAGACCAAGGAACATGTTTTGTTTACTAAACTAGGTAGTTTGGGGGACTTTTTAAAAACGCTGTAACTTATAGATGACAAGATCATTAAAACTGAATTGTGAACAGTTTTATATGTATTTGGACAACCAACTCATTTAATATTTTAAATACTTAATTGCGTCTTTTATTAATACTGTGAACCCAAACTTCACGCTGTCCTAGAAATGCTGTTAGTCTTCACACAGCAAAAATGTGAAAGATGCGGAAACTTATGCAGTTATTCCAACCATGTTTCAACCATTAAATGAATTTGTTTACTGAGAAAAATTGAGTGATTTTTAGGGTATAGGCTGCAGACGAAGATTACTGCGAACAAGCAAGGTCAGGAACCCCCATGATGAAGGCCGTATGATATCTGTGTAATTGTCAAAATAAACGAATAAATCTCTATTTTGTAAATCATGAGTTATTTAGTTTGTGTTCCTGTGGATATTATATTAAACCCTGTTTAATATAATCCATTATAAACAGTCCGTTATAAACTTTGAAAACATTTAAAAATATAAAATGCTAGATTTTCTGAAACGCATTATCTCTATAGAGCCCAATGAAACACATTTCCCAAGTAAATTTGATGCATGCAAATATTTTGTCAAAAAAGAATACACATTTGTCTCAAGTTCCCTAAACTATGCTAAAGTAGATGTGTTAGTTTTGTACTATGTCCCTCACTTCTAGGTTAAATTTATTGCTTACGTAATGATGTTACACCAAGGACACTTGGTTTAGACATCTCAGTAAACGACTGTTATGAATTTTCTTTAAATGTATGTTATGTGTTGGTATGCTAAGGCGTCAGAGGTGAACGACCGCAGAGTCGGTTTTGTGTAATGGTTACTCGTAGCTTGCCTCATCTGTGTACTAGAAAACAAGAAGCATTCACCGCTAGCGAGCGAAACTATATTTATAATCAAAGTGGGTGACTTATTTTCCCGGCATCTTCTCATTCCTTTCTCGCCAAACTTTCACCTCTATGCGTTACACCGTGACGATCGATGAAGGCCTAGCTAGCTAAATCTAACTCGGTTTTAGCATTGTCAAGCATAGAATAGGCGAATTTCAAGGAAACAGCGAATCTTTACACAACGTGCAGTAAATGCCTTGCATTGTTTTACGTTGCAAATGTAAACATAGACAAAATGTGTCGCCACTGAATTTCTCGTGAATTGATTTTTCAAAATTGCATGCTAGGATCGGGAGGTTTTATTTAACATATAAACCTATGCTAACTAAAATTTATTATGTTTGAGAAACTCTCCAGTCATAGTTGCTTGAACCTAATTTCATGCTTTGTCACCTTGGCGTTAAAAGGTCTCTATAGTGTGAAACATTTATGGCACTAGTGTGGAATGAAGTGTGGAATGCAATATACAAATGCGTAAACAATGTGCAAATTTGCCTACTCCGATGAAGAAAGCTGGAATAGGCAAGCCAACTGACCGCATTGCCTGACTGACTGAGTGCCTCACATATGTTGCTTGCCTGCCTTGTCTGGGAAGTGGGACGTAGGGTCAATGACCTGTGCTGCTTCAGCGGGGCGATACAGTACAATATAAACACGTATACAGTGGCTTTTGGTGCACTGCCGCCCTCTCCCCGCCGCCCAGCCACTTATTTATCAACCTGATTCCTTTAGATGTGTCAGCATCGGTTTCACCTCCTATGCTTACTGCCTAATCGCAATTTCTTTTGGCATAAACAAGACGGAGTTATTGTTATTTTCCTATTGCATTAGGCTTATATTTTTCTCTGCTCGTTTTCAAGTTGCAATGTGTACAAATAAGTAACACTGCGAGTTGGTTATGCAATGTTGCGTGTTTTTGTGCTTAAAATTGACATATTTGCAATTGGTGTATTAGGAACCACTTATATTCAGAAAAGTGTATAGAAAAGTCTACCTATAACACTGTATAGATTATATTTTTTTCCCTTTACATTTTCTTGTAGGTATGTGTCATGTTATAGATAATTTTAAGATCTGAAAAAAAAATGTTATTGGTAAATTGGGTATATTTTTGGCAATAGCTAGTGTATTCCATAAAGAACAAGAAACTTAAAAGCGACGTAGAGCGACCACCTACGAAACTTTACGACCTTGTACAACACAGCGCTGTTGCGGAACACAGGGGCAGCTCGAGTCACAAATTAGGTTTGTGTTTGCACAAGGAAGGAACACACATGGCAGCTGCGGTTATTGTAATACTGGCTCAGGTGATCTCAGCGCTGCCTCATGCACAAGGCCCAGAAAATGGGACCCGGTGTGTCCTGCGGTCAACGAGCTATAGGTATAACGTAAACCTAAGACAACGTGCGCTCTGTGGTGGTAGGAGGTGTTTGTTGACATTGAATACCAAGTGGCTTAGACATACAAAGTACCAATTTCCGAGCCTTACTCAATGTTTATTTAACTTGTGATTGCGAGGATAACAACGCGTAACCATCAGATTTTTAATGTAATACATATATACCGTATATAGCATTTTATGATTGTTTATTTATATTTATATAAAGATTTAGGTAAACTTATCTTTAATTCTGATAAATTGTGGAGAAAATTCTTAATTATCAAATTAATTAGGAGAAAATAAATGCTAAATATGACTGCAAGTTTTTGCTTAAATTTACACAATTTGAGCATCAATATTTATGGATTTTGTCAATGTTTGGCCTTTTTCCAACGATGCATAAACATCTTTAAGGAAACCGGTTCAAAAGCTATCTTATTAAGTATTCCCTAGTGGAGCCGCGTTCACAATCTTATTGATTCGGCAACAGCAATATCAAAACAAAAATCTTGTTTATATCGAAAATGGATGGAAAGGTCTTACACCAACTCACTCGTATCTTTTGAGATTCGACACTCTATTTGTAGTATTAGTAATTGCACACAAGTTGCTGAGCCTTCATTGTTGATATGCTATATAATCTCTGCACAAAACATGCTAACAGCCCTTATACTGACGCAAAGAATTAAAAATGTGACAAGCCTCATTATTCCCTCACTTTATTCCTTTATTTCCCCCTCCTTAGGAACTTTTGGGAATATATAATTATAATATATAATTGTATACAATAAACATATCTAACATAAACATTTATATATAAACAAAAATTCTGTGAAGGGAATTATGTTTCTTCACTTTTATTTTGAAATTGCATATATTTCAAAATTGCTGTATTTGCTAGTGATGTTAATGCGCAATATTTTAAAATGTTTATTTACTAAGCATTGCATTGTCAGTATTCTGTGATATTATATCTAGTCGTTCTTCGTGATTCAGGGTTAACACGTTAGCTCTTGTTTCCCTAGGTTGAGGGTTCAAACCCAGGAAGTTGGATTTTCTCAGGGATAGAAGTCCTTAGCATGGCTTCCTCTGGAAGGGAAGTAAAGCTGGTGGTCCCATATAGTAGATTTACGTAATAAAATAGCCCAAGCCTGATAAAGAGGCCTCAGAGCAAAATTAATCGGTCGTTCACGTCCAATTTAGAATGAACCACAGCATTTAAAGAATTCTATAAATAATATTAAAACAACTCAATATGGTATCAAGATTCAAATTTTATATTTCACATTGCAGCTTTTGCTTCAGTTTCACGCTGCCTTTTGTAGTATTCCTTCTGTGGTAATTCAATTTATGATACAAACAAGTTACCCGTCAAAACCTGAATCACAGAATCAGGAAGATTATTTTATTTACTTTCTTTCTGTTTATTTAAATTTAAGTTGTACAGCAAACTCTGTTGTAGCTTTCTCCATGGTAAGTGCTGACAAGAGCACCCCGTTCACTCTGTAGACTAAAACCGACAAGATTTACTCACAAAAGTAGAAGACGTCAGAATGTTTTTGAATGGTCTGTAACTGAACTGACATGGGGTGTCATAAACCTATCCTTCTCAAACCCCTCTGCGTCTCAGAACCCGGAGACTTTCTTTGCTGTGATATACTGTACCTACATTAAACTTTCCATGGTATTATCCTCTAGATATCTGAGTTCTACACATTCCTATTAAGTGCCTGAATTTAGCATTGCAATGACCCACCATTTTCAAATAGTTCCTATAGAAAGTCAAGTATGAACCTGAATCTTCCTGATGTGAACACATGCAGACGGGCTATTGAAACTTACTGCACAATTTTTAATAACTATTTACATCTCAGAATTCCCATATTTCATGTAATTAAGGATCTATAGTAGATGAAATATTTCGAACATTTAAGCAAGCTTTCAACTATATACTTTGTTTCATGCAATATTTTATGAAATAATGAATATTTATGACTTTTTGAGAAGCAAAGTATTTCTGGATCTCTTTATTCGAGGCTCTAAGTCTTACTTCACCATTTCAGCTATGGAAAACTTATTGAAGGTAAATTTTCTTAATTTTGTTTTCTATTTAATTGAGTTTACACTTAATTTTGCTTTATTTGTTGATTTAACCTTCTTAAATAAAAGAAAGAAAACCACTACAAAGTATTTCTACTGATGTGTAGAAACCAACACTAAACTTATAATTAAGCAAACAAGATTTCTCTGTAAAGCAAGTTGAGCACGTTGCAAACCTAACGTTACTGAAAGATATATTTGAAATCTAGTCGTCCAGCGATGAAAATTATGCACTTCTTCGAAGGCAAATTGTATACTTGAGGTTCACAGACTCTTTCGCGGCCTTTAACTCAGTGTCTAACTTCAAAAGGCTTATATTTAGATTATATCTTTATCGACTTTCTTTTATATTTGTAGCCACAGAAATGAATTATACAAATTCAGTGTGCTCTTTACTTCGGACGGCGTATATCTTCAGAAAACACGAATATAAGTAGTGGAATGTCTTTCATGTTGCAGTAAGTCAGGGTCGTAATGTTTATAGACAGTTGTACGATCTATTTGTTATAGAGAATGGCTGTTTGGATAATTTAGTGACCGCAGAAAGACGAGCATAAAGGCTACACATCCACGAGAAGTATACTACAATGCAGATAATGTGGAAAGCTATAAACTAAGATGGATAATAAAGCCGCGTTCTCTACCGACAAGGCACATTTATCTCTGTTTTTGTTGTAATGGCTTCTTGACTGCAGACAGAGTGTACAAGTGTGTGTGTGTGTGTGCGTGCGTGCGTGCATGCGTTACCAGTTTTATGAGAAGGTAAAAGTGACAATTGCTGACAGCTAGAGCTCCAGAAGCGCCCGGTGCATAGATCTACATACACCCTTTGAAGTGCACATCGTTTCGACGGCCGGTTTACAATTGTGCCACGGAACGCGTCTCTTTAGCTTCGTCCTATTGAATCCTCTCATAATCATAATAACAATGAGAATGTTAACACATCGTGTGTTGTTTCATATTTTTCATGCATATTCACATATGGAATCCTTACTTTTTTTCGCCTTCCTTCCTTTTTTTTGTGTGAGTCTCATAACTGACTTATAATGAGTCTCAGTTACTTAAGTCTCAGTTACTAAACGTGCATGATAGCCGAGCGGTTATAGCCAAGTATGTAGGAGCAAGACCTGCAAAGGTTCGAATCCCAGATATCATTTCGACTTTTTTATTTAGAAATACAAAATGCGTATTACGCACAGTGTATTATGCACTTCCAATTGCGAAGGTTTGCTTGATTTTATGACATTTATGCTCACACATAAAAACTGAAACACCCTACTCTGTTTTTAAACTATCTGAAATAAATGTTTTATACTTATATGTCAAATCAAATAAAAATAGAAATTAACTTAGTAGCCGGTGTCCAAACCATCTGCTTCTATCACTGCCCTCATTCTGCGTGGCATGGATGAGACCAAATGCTAAGTGAAATTTTCACGAGAGGATATTTCGCATTATATACCAGCACCACTGAATGAGCCCGAGTGTTTACATAACCAAGATTAAGGCAATTTTCCAATAAAATTGCATTTATTTTGAAAACGACAAGAATATGTTATTTGCGTTTTCATAAATGAATGTGTTTAAAATGTTATTATTTATCTTCTGCAGGAAAAACATAAGGCATTGCTGTTAAAGTAACAATAATGAAAAGAAGCATGCACATCAAGGATTCGAACTCATGCTGGTCTATTTACAAGACACATACGTTTTACCGCTCCTCTACCATGCATACGGCCAAGCCGCAAAGCATTTTCCTATCTATCGCATAGCTTTGAAATGAAGCCAGAGTGGTGTCAAAGCGTATATTGGGAAAAAGAACTGTTCTTTCCCACTAGCCGCGTGCAGGCCAAAGTATAGAAAGGTAGAACCAGACTAAAAACTTCAATGCCGGATTCCCGGCTATGGCATTGAAGCTTTCAGTCTTACTACCTTTCTAAAGCGTATATTGTGAACGCAGCGTCATCGAATGCTTCCGATGTTTTCCGAATCAAACTTCGTTTCTGGCAGCTGTTTTTTTTTCTTCTTTTTTTAAGGCTGTATATAGATCTATATATTATACACGCGCGCGCGTTAGTTCAGGATTTCACATTTTGAGTCATAGGTATCCTTAAGAAGTTTGAAAAATTACCTTATAATATGACCCTAAAATTTAAAAGAATGATATAACATTATAAATAAAAGTAATCTAAAACTGACGCATATTTAATTTATTAAAATGAATGCACAGAATACTGTACATTAATATACGCGTGAATACGGCTGCTACATGTACCAGTATAAAATGCGGATATAAAAAGTAGAGATAATCTAGATAATTAATTCAAAGTATAATTCTTTCATAATTTCTCAGATAATATAAAATGCACAGGGAATGAAGAGACATTTCACAGCCTTATGACAGACGTAAGGACAAGCACAGTGACAGCCTGTCTGTATGCATTCATAAAAGTCATAAAACGGAAAGCAGACCTCCTTTATTCCTAGTTTGGGATCTCAAATCATAAATATAAATATACTTTTTCCTTGACAATAGCGATTCCTCCACTCAAACTGCCCTTTTCGGAATATTCATTAAATAAGTGTCTCTCTCTCTCCCTTCCTCCCTCCCGCTGGAATACAGCTAAGAAATATATTCTTATTTCTCAGTTGAAAACTGTAATTTTGGATTCCAAAAGTATGTAAAATGTCAATAATAAGTGCAAACGTTGCTCAATATAGAGACAGAGGACATGAAAATATGAAATAATGACTTAAAACTCCAGAAAAAGGTCCTAATGTAGAAAATGGCATAAGATGGCAAAAAATATGAATTAATAAATATGAGTATTCATAGCCTGAGACCCACGGTAAGGATGGACGACATCCTTCATTGGCTGGAGTAAAGTTTGCTGCCACCCCGCTTCCATCCAGTAGGAATCGATTCCTATCTAATTTTAGCCAATCAGGGACATCAGAATATCTTCCCCGCGTGGAGTAAATGAATTGACTCCACTTTACTGTTGTAAAATATTAATTGCGGTGTCGGTCGAATTATAAAATGGACTATGCGATTAGCAATGTTATGGTGTAATATGAAATGATGACATAGCATCAGAATGCGGGATCTGGCTATGAGTTATTCATTTATTTTGCGATAGGGGAGTGGACAGAAGAAAAAACTTGGTCTAACTTGCCTCCGTGTCGTAGGACTATCTTGTGGTTTACGAGGATGGATTGGTCACGGTCAGGGTTGAACGACTGGGGACAACAGCCGGAAATGACAGCTGGTGTGACAAGGTGTCGGTGTTAAAATTCCCTGTCAGCCAATTTCTAACCACAAATGAATTTCTCTAATTTCCTTAACAATTTACAAATTTACACTTCAATTTCTAGATCATATCAGTGAAGAATTCCCTTTCATTGGATGTGATTTATGCTATCCTGCCCATTATGGTAATCACAGCGATGCGAAACTTAAATTATGTTTACCTTACTAACAATTTTTACAAAAATACACCCCTCTATCTACTACAAATTAATTGAGATTAACATTGAAAAAATGGTTCTAATACATAGTTCCTAGTAACTACAATGGGAATATTTAAGTGATAATAAGTATTTTAAGAACGGCTCGCTATGTAATGACTCTTAAAATCACGCTCTGTTTGCATGACATGGAGAAAAATAAAATAAATAAATGAAAACGAACGAACGACTTTACATTTGAAAAACGATGTGAGTATTCGAAATATATTTAAATTCATAAAATTAAAAACGGTAAACCTATAAACCTGGACCGTTTCAATAGGCCATAACTTTTGAACGAATAAAAGGATACAAGTGCAACTTTGGGAGAATATAATACACATTTGGGAAATTACATTACACTATTTACATTTTAGAGAAAATCTTGGAAGTGTCCTCCACCAGCATCGATACATGTTTGCACTCGTCTCACCATATTCTCTGAAGTTTTACGGAGATGATATCGAATTGAAAGAAGGTTATTTCCTGCAAGATGAAGCAACGTGCCATACCCTAATGACGCCATGGAACTTGTAACCAGTTTCTTTGATAATCGAATAATCTAACCCAGATCCCCTGACCTAACCTCACCGGATTTTTTTCTTGTGGAGTTGTCTAAAAAAATAGAGTGTACAAGAATAGGCCACGGACAATTGATGTTCTCAAGGAATCAATTTGAACCGAAATAAGTAACATTGGCGAGGATACTCTCCTTTTCTTTTAATATCCAGGACTCACTTTCATACATGAGCATTGGAACTGCCATCGTTTGAAAAGAAGTTTTTTTTTTTTGTTGTATTTTACGTCCTCCCACATTAAGCCATATCGGACGATGAATGGAATGGGTGAAATGATGCTCAAATGAGCCCAGGATCCTTAGAGCTTAGAGTTACCCGACATTCGTCTTTCAGGATAAGGGAAAACCCCGGAAAAACCTTATCCAGGTAACTCACCCTGACCGAGATTCGAACTCGGGACCTCTTGAACGTGAGACAGACACGCTACCACCACGCTAACGAGGCGGGCAAGAAGTTTAAAATGTTACATCTTTATCACGGATTACACTTAATAGACCCCGGACTGTTTAGAGCAACCAACTTAAAGATAAAATACTAAGGATTCTCTTAAATTAAATTTTCTTTATAGCTCAAATACAATATTAACACGACTAAAACAAAATGTTGGAGTAGTAAAAGTATAATTTGTGAGGAATTTTGTTTAACAAATCCACCAAAAAATTCAAAATAAGCAAGGGCAGGTTGCTAGCAATAAGTTAAATTAACTTTCTAACTTGCCTGACAGTGATTAAAACATATACAAATATCTTGTATATGATGACGACAAATGTTGCCGAATTAAATAAAACACTCATTTTGTTGTGGTTCGATATGTCACTTTCTCACACAATTTTGAACTCCTTTTTATACCAGTTGTCAAACATGTATTAAGAACTATTGCAAGTAGCTCTCTGATAGGTTCCCTACTTTGGAACCCATTTCCTTATGATAATTATATCATCAATAACAACGTGTAACTAGTTTTCTAGACTGATTGTCTAGTTTCTTATGTTTGATGTAGACATGAATTTGAAAGCTTGGCCTTGCAGACTTCTAAGTTCACATTTAGTTCATTGTTCTTACATTTATGAGATTCACTGTGAACGTTTCGAAACATTTAATTAAACCTTTAAGATGTATATAGGGCAAGCCAATTAGCAAAAATATTAAAGAAGGAAGATAAGCGAACAGATGTACATAAAAGAATGGGTCTCATCTTTTTTCTTCTGAGTAAACTGCATGGGAAGCGCTCTCCCCAGTTTGACAACCACTAGTCTATTACGAAGAGGGAACAGTAGCAATAATCATAACTAATTATGACATCGCCTGAAGCACGTTGGGAATCTTGGAATGAGCTTAAGGTTCAGTATTACGAGATGGTAATCTTATATGAAGCAGCAAGAAAACATATGCTAAATTCTTGAAAGGAGTACTACAAGTGATCAGTAATATAGACTATCCATTGTTAAAATCATATATTTTTATATTTATCAATAATATTATCTCAGGCGTTGGGCTGATCCCTCAGCCCTGGTATCTCAGATCAAATGCTTCAGCTCCCTCGCTCTGAGGGAACCCGAGCGACTCCTAGCACCAGCATTGGTGAGGAAGGGAGAACAAAATTTAATTATCAGTTCTAATTAAGGAAGTTAATAATGTCAGTACATACAAATCACATATACCATTTAGTTACAGCGTATTAGAATAATAATACTCTTTTAACCCTTAAATAGCACCTTTAAATTGACTCATGTACCTATAGACTACACCTACAATAACCCGAACTTAATATTAAACTTTGGATTGTAATAACGATAAAATTATATATATTTTAAAGTGGACAAAAAGGATAGCAAAATGTTACAGAAACAACTCACATATTAGCATTAGATATAATTATTTCAAGTCTAATGCATGTGTAACTTCCGAAGTATGTCCATTCCATAGATATGCAATAAACCTGATCCCCTAAAGATAGCACAACAGACTAGGACTGTTCTCCATGACTGATGTTTATTCCAGTTTTTTCTTAGTCATAACTGGCAAATGCCGAGGAGGTTCCCAAATATAATTTTATTGTGATTGAAGGAACGGAGGGTGGGCATCTCAACTCGCAAGGGGTCTTTTGTGGGCTATTAACTACCAAAGGAACGGGTGTGGCAAAGGGAGCCCACAGCTGGCAGAGAGCGGAGCCTGCTAAACCCCCATAACTGTTGGAGAGATTGTCAAACGGCGCACCACCGAAGCTTTTCATCTCAATCCAGGGAGGGGGCGATGAAACGACCCTAACACCTGTGCAATAACTTCAAGGGAAGGTTTACAGAGCGCACCATTTGTTCGCATCCGCCGGAACTACTGTGCTTACTACCAAACATGAAAGATGGCAAGGGTGGGAAATGATAAAGGAAAGGAATCCGTGGAGTAGATAATCTACCGCAGCATTCGCTCAGTGATTAAGGAAAACCACGGAAAACCCGAATTCAGAGTAGTTGGTCGATAGGGATCGAACACGGGACTTCCCGAAATTGAGTGTCACACCTTATTGCAGCACCACCTCGCTCGATTTATAATTTATTTCATAATATTAAAGTAAGTGTGAAAAAAGTTCATTCTTAACTTGATTCTAAATTTGATACAATGTCGAACACTTAGGATAACTCATTCGAATTTGATATCTGAAGGTTCTCAGAAAGTTACGTAATCTGTACGGTATTCAGTTATTGGTGTTCAATGTATCATACACATTTTTGTACTGATTGCTGTGCAGTGTCTATTCGTTAGAATGTAGTGTGGAGAGTTAGTGCCTAGAATAATTGGCCATGAATTTTGATCAGGAATAACATCACGTTTGTCAAGTGAGAAGTTCGCAACAGCTACAGGCAAACCCTAGGCTCACGCCGCGACCGTCACATCACCAAATACCCGCTACTTCACATAACGGTTCTACGCGATCCACTGAATATTCTGCAACTTCATTACCTTTATGACGTGTGGCGTATAATTTCTGGTCTTGCTGTGCCTCTCAGCCAACACAGTTATAGGCCAATGATAATGATGGCGAAATAGACAAAGCAGCGTCTCAACTGACCTCAGACATAGACAAGTATAGTCTATTTTATAATTAGACTGACATCGCAAAAGGTGTTCAAAGAAGTAACGCGAAGCGAGCTCCTATCATGTGATTTACTTCAAGCAGGGAAGACATTATGATGCCTCTGGTTAGCTAAAGATAAATATGGATCGATTCCTACTTGATGGAAGCGGTGAAGCAACTAAATTTACTCCAGTCAGTGAAAGATGTCCTTTGTGCTACCATCGGAGGGGAAGATGAAGGGGCAGACCCAAAGGGTGGCGAAATTCGGAGGACGGCTAACACATCCCTCTAGAGGTCATTAACGATTCCAGAAGGACCCGAGTTCAGACCTTGGGCATCTTCAAATTCAGGGTTCCGGAATGAAAGGATCCCTGGAAGGGATCCCAGCCGGCCAACCAAACTCCAGATTGAATCTTTACACAGCGCCAATTTCACCATAGCCGTTGCCTAAACCTACAACCCTGATAATAATCTAAATAAAAAGAAAAATATGAAAGAAAAAAAATAATAGTCGTAAGAAATTCGTATTACTTACCGACGTGGGGGAAATCAAGAAAAATCCCATGATTAGTGTGTCTGGACCGACCGAAATAAAATCTGGTACTTCCCGATT
This sequence comes from Mantis religiosa, assembly GCA_030765055.1. Classification (NCBI taxonomy): domain Eukaryota; kingdom Metazoa; phylum Arthropoda; class Insecta; order Mantodea; family Mantidae; genus Mantis; species Mantis religiosa. Next base: position 83,984,287 of record CM060950.1, on the reverse strand, counting down.
CGTTATTGTGGAGCATGTGGCTCTGATAAGGTTTTCTGTTTCCCTCCCCCCTCTAAAGACAAATGAAACACAACCCTCATCTCATGGACCTTGAAGTCATTTGAGCATCACTTCATCTCTCTGTATTACATACCAGAATGATTATAAGACATGTTTAAGACCTACTTTTGACATGATTTATTTCAAAAATTGGGCTAAATATTTTTAAAATGTGATCTACATGTACTATTTCTCACAGTATTTGGAGTGAGACTGAAAATATGGGATGAAACCTCAACTTTTCGCAATCAGCAAATGGTCCTCAGTATATGTAACAATGACAGCTATAAATTATCATTTATTACATACCTTAACAGGCGGGTAATAAGAAGCTGGGTATTAACGCGCTTTAGTATACGCCATACATAATGTTTTCTATGTTTGAAACTGATGAATTGAAAGTTTATGGTAGAATGTCTAGAGGCACAGCGTTAAAATCACACAGACTTTGAGCAAAATGAGGGCCTGTTTGGAAGTGCAAGGTCATTTATAAACGGTCATCAAGGCCATAGACGAAAAATGATAATATGTATGCAGGAGGCATCAAGGTGCTGGTTGGTGCATAAAACTTATAATGGATTTTCAGCTTACATTATCCAAGACTCGAGTTTCAAGGTTCTTTCCAGATCCTTCTACTTGCATAATTGTTCATAAATGTCACTGTAAGTGATTTATAAACAAGCACCACACCAAACTTCAGGCATTACTTATATTGCAATTTTACCTTATTTAAAGTTGCGATAATAAATACGGAAAGACAGATATGATCTGGATAATTAAATGTTACATATTTTCTTTCCGAAATGGGAAAACTACAGAGTTATGCATATAAACATAAAATACTCTCCAGTCAAACATTTCCAGCCATGATATGAAGTTTACCAAGCTCGAAATGCAGGAAAAACGATCATGGGAGAGCTCAGGCACTTTAGATACGTTGTTCAAACCTATTAAAATAAACACGCGGCAAAGTTTCTGAAATGAAATTTAAATGCTGGAATGTATACGAAGAAAAGTGTTGCGTGTTTGGTAAAAAGCGTATGTAACTGGTCGCGTTTTTAACTGTAGGTCTTCCTCCTAAGCAAACATTTATATTATACAGCAAAAATCGAAAATGTATTTAAAGAAACCTGGGCATATGAATCATGTTAAACAAACCTTCCACCAGAAATATATGTATGTTTTATCAGTGATTAAAGACCGGGTACTCGAATTCGTTAAAACAGTTACAGGAGTCGCGAGATTTAGCCGGAACCTTCTTCTCTGACCGAGGCGTTTTCTGGGTTTTCTTGGCAATGACAGGGCGCTGTAGTTGTGGAAACATCTATACACAATGGATATCTTTAAAGAACCACCATTGCAGATTATGCAATGTAAAGTAAGAAACTGCCTCACATATTATATTCAGTAATGAAGTTTTAGGTAGGAATAGATACGAATTACTGGGAATAGCTAAACCAGTTTAATTAGTACTGTCTCTTTTATAAGAGACAGGTTATTCAGCTAAAACGATACTATAGGACACAATACTATAAACCCATAAAATTTACGTGTTGAGGGCAAATAAAAAACCCAGCTCCTTCTTTACACAGATCAAATCAAGTCAATTCTGGGTTTTCTTCAGTCCACACTATTGGTATATATCAAAGAAGGTACTTTAAACTTCGACCTGGAAGTGTCCTTCGCAAATTTCATTTTCTGTTTATTCATTTTCATGCAAAATCAGCGTTCATGCATGTATGTAATATGAAGGGTGTTAAAAACTACAAAAAAGTGATTACATATAACTGATAAAATTTACTTTTTTCTGCATTTATATAGTTAAGAAGTTTAAAATTTGTTGTTGTTTCTTAGGATGTTAATAAATAAGGGGCAGAAATGTGTGGCGCGATAGTTGCCTTCCAACACATTAAATATACTGTGCATTTCTACGCAGTAACCGTAACCATGTTGGAACTCCTTGTAACACAAAATAAAGTAAAGAAATACATTTAAATTATTTTAGAGCTTTAGTGATAGGAATCGCACATTTTTGTGTCATTTATTTAAATGAGGCTAGCTATACTGATATGCAATAGGAACACATCCTAAATGTGTAAGCCTGCTAGGAAAGATTTACACAAACTGCTACTCTAAAATCAGAACAGATGTCGAAGGGGAATTCTTGGAAATTGCTACAAACATGCCAATGGAAGATGGAAAGGAAGATCCTTAACATCAGCCCAAAAGATAAAGTGAAGAATGAAGTGTTGCGAAGAAAAAGCGGCCTAAAAGATGTAGCCACCAGAGCGAAGAGGATCAAATGGCAATGGGCAGGACATGTGGCAAGAATGCATCAAGATGGGCATACGCCCTAACAGTATGGGATGTGCGACAAGGGAGAAGAAGCAGAGGACGTCCGAGGCTACGGTGGTCCCAAGAGTTCTAGGATGGGCTAGATGCAAAGTGGATTAGAACGGAAAAAAGACAGACATCAAAAGAAGCAAGTGGTAGCAGCTATAAAGCGAAAGTGACAATGAAAATGAACAGTCATTTCCAGATATAACGATACAGTATTAAGGATAGACAAATGACTGGTGTCTTCCTGGGATTTGTTCACCCTGTAAGAAACAGCCGAGCTGACCCCACCAGTGTATGGGAGGCCCTTGCTCTTAAGGGATGTTATGGGCTATTTATTTATTTATTTATTTATTTATTTATTTATTTATTTATTTATTTATTTATTTATTTATTTTGATTTTTGCATTTAACTTTTGTAATACAATCACAAGCGATCATGATTGGGTTTGTGACCATATTTATATTATACGTAACATTTTATTTAAAAGTGTATCATATTCTGAAAAGTCTGTTTTGGAGGAAAATGCCGGAGAAGATGATGTACGGGTGTTTAAAGATATACCACTCTGTATTTAACCATAAAATTGCATTTCTGAAATTGACAAAACGCAAAACGCTGCAATGCCATAAAATGATGGTTTTAAATTATTTAGTATCTAAAAATCGATCATTTTGCTATATTTAGCCTAAAACTCAGTGTCCTTGTTAGCAAAACGTGTATAATATTTGAAAGTGAAACCAGGGAAAAGTGTATGCATAAGGACGTGTAAATGAAAGCTGAGAGGGACTAATAAGTGCTAAAATGCTCGGAAAGCTGAATGAGTCAGTCGACGAAGCTTATATTACTAGTTGTTGATCGTCCAGCATGTGTAAATTGGAACACACAATGTGGCTACAAGCGCGCATTCTGGAGTTGGAACGCAGGCTTCAACTTTCAGTGACGTGTGTCATTTCGCTGTTTGTTTTCTGGGAATTGCTGCTATGCAATTGTTTGTGCTATGCAACTGTTTGTTCATTTGCAGTTTGTAACCTACTAAATGAATTAAACTTTGCATGAAATGCTTAATAAAGCTCGAATGACACTTTATTTACCTCTCCCTCTCTTTATGAAATTATTGTAAAATATTCTTAAAGGCTTTTGATGAACATTTGCAGTTTACGATTTCAATTCCGTAAGTCTTTTGATGTTCTTAAGGCGGTGAATCTTAGATACCGATGAGAAAGTGATGGATGACTTTAGGTTAATTGTTTCTAGAGTACCCTAGTGTTATTCCTAATACGATAGTGGATCCTGCCCCGTTGTAGTTCTACGTAAAAATCCTAGTTGCTAAATCATGACATCTGTATATGAGAGTAAAAACTGTTTTCTATTTATGGAACCCTCGAAAAAAGCTTCTCCCTGGTATTCTCAACGAAATATCAACACCACCTTCGCATTTTTTTTTTTTTTTTTTTTTTTGGTAGTTTACGTCCTCCAGCGTTAAGTCATATCGGGCGGTGAATGAATTGGCTGAAATGATGCTCAAATGAGTTCAAGGTCCATGGAGCTTAGAGTTACCCGACATTTGTCTGCAAGGATAAGGGAAAAACCCGGAAAAAACCTTATCCAGATAACTCACCCTGACCGAGATTCGAACTCGGGACCTTTTGAACGTGAGGCAGACACGCTGCCATCTGCGCTACCAAGGCGGGCCCCTTAGCAATTAACTTGACGTTCTAATGTCTAGGTTTTGTAAACAGTGCTTTGTTTTAATCATGGAAATTAGTCTTGCAGTAAGGTCATTGCTTTTCAGTTGTGAAAAAACTACGAAAATGTGTTTTAAACAAAGTGATCGTTATGGTTTTCGCATATGAAACGTTATGATTGAGTTTTAATCCGTTGTAAAATAAACGCACGATTGTATGGAATTCCCACGCCCCGCTTTCTCTCACAATTCGATGAAAACAATTCGATATTTAGGTACATGTCAGTAGCATTGCATAGTCAATGGTTTTCTTTATTCGTATTTCATTTCCCACTTGATAATAAACATAGATTTATTGTCCCTAGAATCTATTTGAAATATAAAATAGCACTATGAGACTATACTGGTATGACATGTATAAAGCTAAAGGAAACGAAGAAACCATTAAAAAGTACACAAAAATGTATAATTTGTAATAAATGCCTTGCCTATTTCTTTTTAATAAACACATAACATCATATATGTTGTTTAAGCTACCGAGTAGTATCCGAGTAATCATTATCAACATATCTGATTCTATGAGTTTTACTCAATTTTCTAGCTAATCTTAAAATATTTCACAGAAGACGTTATTAGGACTTTTAACTGGTATTTATAGTCACGAAATAACTTATAACTATTTTTTGGCTGTCAATAGCAATGAGATATTTCGGTGCTTAAGGGTTACAAAAGATCAATTTTGGGTTATGACTGCAAGTATATAATCTCACCTTTGTATTGTGTGGTGTTAGGGAGATATAACTGAAAACTAAACCTTTCAGTTTCATTTCGGGCAGTTTGCTTTGATACTCACTGGTGACCTTTGTTAACCTTCCATCAATATTTGAAAATTAGTATTTATTTATAAATTGTAACACTGCGGTACAAAGGTATCGAAAATGGATTTATTATGAGAGGGTTTATACTTTTGGTATGCATTTGAACTTAATGTATTTTGATTGTAAAGATGTTGAATATTTTGGAAGACTGTCTATTATCACAGTAAAAAAAACCATACACTATTTAATACAAAAATACATAAGCAGAATTTCAGCCCAGTGTTTATTAGTTCATTTTCCGGTGCAATTTTATTAGCAGAAATATTTGCATCATTTAAATTGCTGCTTAGGATGCAATTCTTAAGTTATCAGAGTCAAACTTCGGAAATAATTTACCCAATATATGTTAACTAAACCATGCTATGCAGTTATTAACACACGTTACTTATATATGAATTTCAGTTATTTTTCACCAGCTACTGTGGCTGCAGAATAGTGAACTATAGAACTGCCCAAAACTGGGAACTTAATTGAAACACTGAGATTCAGAAGTTGTTAAGTCAATGTTTTTTTTAAAAAAAATCCTGTTAAACACACGATAAGCACTCTGAATAGTAATAGTGCCAAAAGATTTGTGGATCAGAAGATGTTAGGTCGAAAATATTATGACCCTGTCATGTTGAATGGGCATCAATTTCAGAAATAAAAGTTAAGTCAACCTTTTCGAGTTAGATGTTGTTAAGTCAAGTAGTTGCCGATTAGCCGTTTGGTAGTGCAACAACACTGTGCCATCCAAGCTCTTTGATATCAGTTGTTGATACATTTTAGTTTAGACAGTTAGACATTAAACATTTTTAGACATTCTTAAGTGCACGTTCAGAAAGTTTATCTGCACTTCACAATACCAGGGCACTCTTTAATGCCCATTGACAGAATTTTTGGCAATTTTGAGAAGAAGAAACGATCAATGGATAAAGTCTTAGTCCCTTCCACATATGTGAAAGTGATCAGATTCACTACAGAAGAAGCCCATTGATGTTGTCGATGTCAAATTTCTACTGACCGATAGCGGGGAACATGATGACACGCAAATTGTTGAAGTTTTTGACTTCAAAGATACCCTCAACCATGTCCTTGTAAGAAGTATTCCTGAATTCACTTTAATCTGGGGTGTGTATTTCGAAAGATGATGTGTACCAGAAGTTCGTCACACAATGTCTTCCTCACTTTATCGTTCCCAGTCACTTTTGAGGAGAGGAGTGAGGTTGCAAGACTTACACAAGGCGTGTGATAGTGCGGAAAACACACCCGATGGGCTTCAGAACATCCAGAAGGCAAAATATTATGATGTTCGTTCACTGCTGGAACATGTCACTCTGCCAGAAGGTACCACATTTTATGACACAATGATATATGGAAGTGATGTAAAATATGATGTAGTAGAGATGGAGTGATGCTTTGATGATAATGCTGTAGGTCAATCCATGACGTGCATACTGGATTAGTCCATAGTAGAGATGTATTGGTGAAAATAAAGTAATCATTTATCCATGGCTACATATTATAATGTTGTATAAAGAAACACTTCAACAAAGTACTTTCTACCTCCAAACGGACCCATCACATAAAATTCTTTCATTTGCATTACTATTTTGATATTTAAAATTACTTTTGAAAACTTCGAGCAGCTCTCCTGCACAATTTTGAAACAGTGGCAACAATGATCGCTTCAACTGTTTAAAACGAACTCCAATTAAAAAAATAAATTCGACAGTCTGAGTATCGAACCCATGCTAAAATATAAAAATTAACTATGACAAATTGTATTTCAGGCTTGTAAATTCACAAACAACTTTTGCAAATTAATATTCACATATTAAAACACAAACTATATATAAAACTTGTTCGTTACTATAACCACCCTTTAACATACTTGGATTTGTTCTACATCTGTAATACACTTTAGTTGTTAACTTGCTACATCATGGCCGAATATCGCCACTGCTTGACCTGTTTTTCAATCACAACTAATTAGATTTCGTATTGAGAGTAATGCAAAACAATATACGTAACACTCAGAGAACAAATGAATATATAATTAAATGGCTCTGCACGATATAAAATTTTATTTAAAAGCAGGCGCTTTTAAAAGGCTTTAAATCCTGACACAATGAAGTAATCTACTATAATGCATGTCCATAGCTAGCATTAAAACAAATTGATTTTGTTTCATTTCACGTTTGATGTGACAAAGGGATGAGTGCATCTGTATCACAATTGCAGTTGTAATGAAACTGAAAGGAGTTTCATTTAGTTTTAATTAACATTAAGTAATTATAAATCACGAATGTTTTAAATTCTAAATAAAGGATACAATGCGAATCGTAATAAACCCAGTAACAATTTGGATGAGCTTACGAAAAATGTTATGAAAAATGAAAAAGATATACGAATTTAAGGCATATTTAAGGTATGTATGTTTTCAATTTGTATTATCAACTACGAAAAGCTTGATAGAAACATAATAAGATTAGCCCAAGTAAGTTTAGAGCGGCTGGTTAGAGCGGCTGGACGGAAACCAGAAGATCCGTGGTTCAAATCCCGGCTATGGCATTGAATTTTTCAGTCTGGCTCTACCCTTTCATAGTGCGTCCTACACACGGCTAGTGTGAAAGAACAATTAATTTCTTCTATTATGATTATACACTTAGACATTTCCAAACCCGATTTTTTAAATTGTGTATTAACTTTGGATAGCACTGCTAAATTGTTGAACATTAACTGAAGATTTTCAGATAGTTTATGCGATATCAGAGACTTTACAGTTACAATAGCAGATGAATCTGCATCACATTGAGCGCTAGTAACATTTACAATTTCATTGTAATGCATCGCATAATACGTGACGATCTCTATCTTAGCTTTACTAGTTCGCAGAGTATTACGTTACGTTGTTTTTTCGACGTTTGCTTCTAGTGGCAGTTGCTTGCACATTTGATGGCCATGCTGTACACCTGATGTCATTCATAACTAACCTATATTGCGTGCGAGCGCACATCCCTACACCATTACAAGCTACTGAATGGCATTAAATTAAATTAGATCAAATCTGAATATCACACCCCGGCATCCAGTATCTACATCGAGGTATATATTCACATTTATCTATTTATTTATAAAATTTCAAAAACATACAATAATATACATCCATATTTTCAGATACTACTATTAAGAAAAATCAACTGAATTTAACTGAATGATATGCAAGGATTATTATAGTATCAGTGGATGGCTCAGGCGGTTTACGGCTCGCATTAGGAAGGCCGCGAGTTCGATTCCCGCGGCCGACCTTTCTGAACTTGTGTTTTCTCGGGTCACTGCGTGAATGCTGGAAAGGATATTTATTTCACATTCCCCATTTCACTTCCTTTCATGCATTGTCTCCATCCGGTCTTTCCAGGTAGGAAGAGTCAGCGAAGTCGCCGGTGATGCTGCGCTGCGGTGGTGTTTGTCGTCTGGTAATACATTTGGCTGAGGGGAGGCGCTATGGCCGGCCGCTCTTCCTAAGAGCACAATAAGGAATACCTCGCAACTTTTGTCATATCTTGCTCTAAACAAATTGATAATGATAAGGCTTCTGTCGAAAGAATTTAAAAGAGAATAAAAATATTTAAGTATAATCTGAACTAATTTACTATCGCAGAGGAATTGAATATTTTTCACGAGAATAGGAAATTCCTGTCCTGATAATGCATTTATGAACGTCGTGTTTCAGGTTCTGTCTCTCATGATATCCACACACAAGCTTTTTGACTCTCTAATCTCTCTAATTATCTCTAATTAATTTCCATGCCCAAGTCTTTTAGGTCTATCTTATATATTATAAATTAATTGCGTTTTAGAATAGGTTTACGATGAGAGAACAAGAAGTAATGGAATTTCTCAACTGCGTAATGCCAGGAAATTACATTTAATTTTAAAAGCTTCGGAGTTTGTCATATTATTCCAGTTTAATTTCAATTATCATTAGTACATTATTTCCCAAACTTGGGACCGAGCGGGATGGCTCAGGCAGTTTCGTTTGTGGCCCACATTCGAGAGGCCCCGGTTCGATTCCCGTGACCGAGCTACCTGACCCATGGAGTTTTTCGGGGGTTTTCCTGGGTCGCCAGGCAAATGCAGGGTAGGTTAATCACGGCCCCCGAATTTTCTGTTCCTCCATTATCATTTCACATCTTTCATCTGGTGGTCTTTCAGGGTAGAAGTGTCGGCGGTAGTCTCGGTGGTGCATGGCAGGATGATATGCTCTGAGTAATCCACTTCCTCCTCCGGTAGGTCGGTTCTGTCCCCGAACCGGCTGTTGGGACCACTTCCGAACCACAGTAGGGGGTAATGTCCCTTGACCGGGGGAGGTTTCCATCTAAGTGAAATGTAGGGGCCCTGCCCTCTGCACTCTCGGGTAACTCTGAGCTCTATGGGCCTTGGGCTCATTTGACCATCATTTCACCCATTCCGTTCATCATCCGATGTGACTTAACGTTGAATAACGTAAAATTACAAAAAAAAAAAAAAAAAAAAAAACAAAAACAAACAAATTGACAGTATTATTTTCCATTCTCCCTAAAGTCTGGAAGTATGAGTAGGAGTATAAATGTGCGTCCGTGTGTGTGTATGTGTGTGTGTTTATAAGGATAACCCAACATACATAAATCCAAAGATACACCAAAACAGAGTAACATAATTGCCTATGAGCATTTCTTCTAGAGGCAAAGCTGACGATGTGACCTTAGTGTTAGTCATATAAATGGAGGACTCTTAGTTCAATCAATTAAAGTCTTGCTTTGAAAATTGTACATTGTTAATGAGAGTTATAACAATTTTCACCTGCAATTTAATCACTACATCCAATATAGATTAAGCATACTTCGTTAAAAGCTTGTAATACTTATTACATTTAGGCCAATGTTTATTTTACCATGGTCGTCAAACTACAGTGTTTGAGGTAGAGCTGTAAAGTGACCAAAGCAGAAGCACAACATACAGCTTGGCAAATGTCCATTCCAAATGTAATTTTTAGCCGTCAGCTTCTTTTCTTATAATTTAAAGTTATTATATTTTTTATTTTCTTGGAGTAGCCAACGAGTGGTTCGAGCAGCATCAGTCGGTTAAATGCTCTGTGACGACAGAGAGCAAGTCTCCTTCTCTCTTAGCTCTCAGCTTCGAACTCAGTAATTTAAGGCTGGTGAAGCAAGAGGAAACCGTAAGTTACTGTTAGGTAAGGACGACTAGAGTGAGAAGCTCACGCAAAGCGGGTCGGGAAAGCCACTGAGTAGAGAAAGAGAGACAGAGACCTTGTGGTACTATTTTCTTTTATTCTCTATCTATGCACTGGCAAGTCTTGAGGAATGAATACTACTGCGGAACCCAATCTTGTGTCTTCCCGGTCTAGTGTTGTATGGTTGTAAGCCTTTCTCCAAAACGATAACACACCGCACGTAATGGGATCAGCTGATTTCGTCTTAGGGCGCCGCAGAACACATGTACGAACCTATGCTCTGTGAGATAGTCATTGCTCATCTTCAATACATAGAGCAGAGACAGAAAATGCCAATACGGTCTAGTGGGGAACTCTTTGGTGAGATATTCAAATCTATTCTATGTCTGTACACGTGTCTTTAAAAAGCAAGAACAATAAATGGTGATACTAAATTGAATCAACGAGTCTTTTGTTTGTAGCAGCAGTACTGCACTTAAAATGGGTCAAATCTCCGTTGTGTAACGGTTTTATCTCTGTCTAGTAATCCAAATGAGCCAAGTCCGAATTTGGTTGGGATGGGGAATCTGGATTCAGCCACCACCCCGAGTTTGCCATGCTACGAAATACTAATGTTGGATATACCTAGGCTGTTTGAACCACAGTCTCACTTGGCCTGATCCATTTTTTCTGTAGACCTGGGATATTCAAAACAATGTTAAATTAAATAAGCAAAAATAAACAAACAAAAAAAAAACACTCATGTGTTACATTCACATTAGTTTTCTATCTGTTGTCCTTTGCACATAACTTCTACAAATTCTTCTTACGAAAGCCGATTTTTCAATCTAATTCTGTTTTTTATTACTTTTAAAAATATATATCTACACATATATATTTTTTTCTTTTACTGTTTTTACCGTTTTTTATTCTTTCCGTTTGTTTACCGTATTTCCACATAGAGAAAATGGAATTGACCAGCTGTTTAAAATCCAGGTTGCTTAATCCTGCGTAGAAATTCTATAGTGTTTCTATGAAATTTCCAGAAACTGCTGAAAAGCTGCAGCGCTTTAAAAATCATAGGAGTAGAGAAACTGCAAACCAACAATAAATATCTTGGAAATGGCTGCTGTACAAAAGTTAGTTGGAATAAATTGTGTGTGTCGGGGGGGGGGGGGGCGAAGGTGATGATTGGCTGGGCAGGGGTTTAAAGAAATCTACATTTTTTGTGCACGACGCTTTTGACAAACACTTTATGATTTACAAGTTATATGTACAAAATTTGTTCCAAATTCAGAGGATTTCACAGACTATCCCCACAAAATTTAATTATACATTTCATTTCCTATTTCCCATATAAGACATTTTAATCAATAACAATTATCCATTTTTGAGAGAATATCGAAGATATGAAAAAAAAACTTCTAAGTAAACGATAGTTTTGGGGTGGGGGGATTTTGTTGAAAATCTTCATGTAGCATCCTTCAAGAGTTATGAACTTAACGCCAATTTTGGCATCGTTCAGAGTATTTTAATTTTGAGTTACGCGGATCATACACTCGTGTATGTGGGGAAATTGTTTTTTCCTTTACCTTTTTTGAAGAAACCTTTTCGGATGAAATCTCGAAATAGAATTTTTTCGTGGATTGTTACAATGTCCTCAACAAGCTTACCACAGAAAAGGAAGTCCTAGGGGAATGAGGTACCATCCCTGGTAAATTTTTTGACTCTGAGGTTAGTTCAATTACAACCAATTCAAAAGCATTCTGACGGCTTCTACTTTAGTGAATAAATCTTCTCGCCTTTAGTGTGCTGAGTGAAAAGGGCGCATGTTTCTTTAACGGTTCTACTCCTTGTGTAGCACGCGTTCTCTGTCACACACATTCCCTACCTTTATCGCACTGTGTAAGGGTAAAACATTCATGTCGGGGACTTGCTTTACGTTGGCGAACAGTGCCTTATTTTATCTCCACATGCATGTACCATTAATAGAAGTCGCAAGGCATTTATTATTACACAATCACTGAAATAATATGAATCATATAAAGGACCGTGTTTTCGTTTCTGTATGTTAATCTTTGTGTATATAATTTATATCATCGGTGAAATTCATACGAAATTGTGACAAAAATTAATAAGGGCGTATGAACATTTCAACTTTGGTTCTCAGTTTCACCCTTAGATACTTATCAGTGTATAATATGGCAGTTTTAATCTTGATTTCATGAGTTGCACTGAAAGATTTTCTTTCAATGCAGGAAACCGAACACTGCCTTACAACTGAACGAAGGAGATTTAAAGGTGTTGTAGCAACTTCGATGCATTTCATTAAAATCTTCTGAAGATGCACTTGTTTTGAAAATAGCCACAGTGTTGCACGCGAAGAGAGGACATTGTAAACATTCTATCTAGGAGAGAAAAAAATAAAAAAACAATAAAAAAGTTATACATGTTATTAGTTTAATATAAGTTTTAGAAAATTGTACTGATCTGTTTTTCGATAAATGTAAACAATATTTCATCAAAATGTTCAGCTTGTGTTTTATGAGTGTATATGGTAGGTACATCTTTCTTTCACAATCTCAGCTTTACATTTGCAGAAGTCGAGTTTCACCAATTCACGTTACTGTCAATTGTTCACTAATGTACGCTGCAATGCTACCAAACTTTTGTAACCGTTACTGGATTACTTATTTTGTATTTTTTACTTTCGTAATCGTTGATAAGTAACTATTTCTATCAATCCTTGCTTATGTAGATCACTTTTTTGACATATTAACGGGAAAGTAAATATGGTATTTTACCCTAAGTACGTACATTAAAGTAGAATTATACTTTCAGTAATTTAATCTAAGCAATACCAACTTTATTAATGCAAATTAATTGTTCTTTCACACTAGGGCAAGGTTTGGAAAGGTATAATCAGACTGAAAATTTCTAGTCATATCCTGGATTTGAACCACGGATCTTCTGGTTGCAACATAAAGGTATTGTGAGTTGCAAAATGCGTGATGGTAGAAATCGACGATCTAGAAACCCCGCGTTGTGGCGATCATTTTGAAACGGGATATTTTGCAAAAGGCGTGATGATGGATGATTACTCTCACCTTTGGTGAAGATCTGGTAGAATTTTGTAGATGCTTCGGCCTTCTTATCTCAGGTCACAGAGTCACCTGAGTCTTATCTCAGGTCAGAGTATCGGAGTGAAGGTATTTTATGCTGTAATTATTGGAAAATAAACAACAATTCTTCTCCTTTAAATATTATGGAATTTATTCGCAAAACCATTGGTGAACTCTGCTACAATTTTAAATGACGTAGATTCTATCCTTATTGCATCGATGAACTTTTAAGTTTCTGGCACATGCCACTATTGCAACACAAATGCATTTACAACCAAAATGTTTTTCTGCAAACTTGCAGAACAAAGCCAGAAACACGTCTTACTCTCAGGACCATTGTTTGCAAAGTGGCGGTAAGCTATCTAATTATTCTGGGTTCTCTGCACGCGATGTTTCTAGAACAACTAAATTACTTTTCTTTTATTGGTTCACGTCACCACACTACGTAATTGCATTATTGTAATAACCAATATCAATAATATTATGTAACATTTAACTTGCGTTGTATCATTCCGTGGTCTACCCAGTTTCACATTATCTATTTTGCACAAATTACTTTTTCCAGAACAATTCAGTACAAATTCTTAAATATTTGAAAAACATGAAATAACCGTCACACGGTCTCCGTCCAATGTGAGTCACTTGAATTTAATGTCGTGCTGCCATGTAGTCACGGACGAAGACCGAGTGATCCGTGATTCAAATTCTGGCTATGACATTGAATTTTTCAGTCTGAATACCTTTCCAAACCAACTCTATTGTTTTTTGGAAGAAATTTGTGTTAAAATTAGTTGAAAACTAAAACAATCCTACTGTAAACATATGGGAGAGAGAAAGAGAGACAGAGATGCTGTAACGGAACACACATAGGCTGCTGTATGGTGGAAGGAGACTCAGGGGTGTTTAGAGAGGCGGTTCTCCGAAGGAATCTAACAAGGTTGCGTAGCAGTATCTCTGCCCCTCTCTTTCTACCTTCCCGCATGTATAAAACAAGATTTTTACAGTTTAAACACAGTGTTTCGTAGAAACACCTAAAGTTCGTGAGAATGTTTATGAAAAGCGTCCTTTAGTTACTTCTAAAGACACCTATGGTTCAAACTCGATTTCTCTACAGAATTGAGGAAGGTAATAACGCCACTGAACCCAATCAATGAATTTACAAATTGCAGTTCCACAGCGCAGCGTTACAAATGTTGATCCTCAATTCAAGTAGGCCGGCCGACTGGCTAGTGAACGCTGTTCAGGAGGGCATTGCTCCCAACACGAGCCCTGCATTGCTCCTTGCCAGACTTTCTCTTCGCAGCACATCTGTTTACCCGGCCAGCTTATCTACCTGACTGACGCAAAATAAACTTTCCACCGCATTTCTGCGCCTTTTCCTCAAATGTCAGCAATTGTGCTTTCACCTCAAACTTTGGTTTCAGTGCATTCTTCGCGCACTCTTCCATTTCCTTTTACGTGCCCACGCTTTTATACAAACGAATGTGAATATCGTTATGCATACGTTACGAATAAGGTTTCATTATTTTTATTCAGCACTTCACATAAAGCAAATTAAATAAAATGAAAATGCACTATGTTGTAACAACATTTTATTATGATAAAGACTTTCAATTTTCCGTACATTATACAGGTAGAGGAGGTAAGCTTATAACTGGATTACATTTCACCGGAAATGCATCTTTTGAGGCCTAGTGAATTATACGTTTTTGAAAATGTGAGTGTATTTGTGTGTGTCACAGAATAAGTCAGATAAGGGCATTTAAATTCGCATTAAAATTCGATATTTTCCAAATACGTGACGCGGAGATTTTTTTTTTAAAAAAAAACCTAAAACTACAATTTACATGGAAAATATTCCGGAAAGTTTTAGTTTGCTAAAAAATGACATTGGCAATTTTGATTAAAATACCAGATACGACAAATAATATTTATATCTGAATGAATATAATTGGTAAACGTTATGTCACAGATGAAAATGCACTTCTCAAATAATGCAAATTCCTTTGAAGCATACAATTTATTTCAAATACTTTTTTTGTGGCATACGCTATAAGGCAATTTCATTATAGAATATTCCTGCAAAGAAAATCGTGACTACATGCATTCCTTGCTTAGACAAATCTGTACGTCCCCTAAAATTTAGGAGTTGTTCAGAATTGCAAAATCTAAGGTGGAACCCTTAAACGCCTTAAAACTACCAAGTGTATAAGGTCCTAACCATCCGAAATGACCAATAAATGTTGACAACTCTGATCATTTGTCTTATTTGCCCTAGATTTCAGCCGTTAGCTGTAATATGTCACGTACTCTCATTTCCGTTACACGCCATGTTATGTAACGTGCAAAACAAATCAAAACAAAACAGTCTCTAAGTACACATCATTGCGTGTGTAAAGTGCGTCAGTAAAGGAGAGTATGACGATACCCTGAAACTATTGAGGCACCATAAATTTATAAAATTTACAGAACAGCAAGAATGCATTGTATTGCAGCTACAGTGTTGATTTAATCCGAGGCCGCAGTGGTAGATAATGACTAATCATGATTGAAAGATTGCTGTTTTTAACCAATTATGGTTCTGAGTCCCTTATACTTCTCAGATATCTCATTATCTCCTCCTCCTTACATAAAACATAGCTCCCCCTACTTTCTCTACCGCATACCTAGTAAGTAAAGAAGTTATTGTATTCCAACCAAAACTTGATAATTCAGTTTCGTATTTCTCAAAGTTTCCAAGAAAATTCAAGAAAATTCCCCAACGTAAAACTTTTCTTCCCTTGAAATTTTGGATTTTCTTAAACTGGCTCTGGCGATTTTCATTAAAGTGCCACATGCTGAAGATATGTACATATTAATCTCAAATCTTTTGTGAATTTCCTGTGAAGTTCTCTTCATCGGAAAGAACTTTTACACAATTTCTGTAATTAATATACCAGAAGATAACAAAACGTAGTACAAAAAAGAACCATCTTTTTATGACAAATTACTCAAAATAACTTGTTTTGTGGGCATTAACTATATCAAAATATCCGTTTTTGAATTGAGCTTTTTAATACTTTTCTCATTTTTTTAAAGTTCTCTTGCCAGTCAGTTAGTTTTCGCAGTGAAACGTGTAATGAAACTAATGAAAGTAAAGTTTATCACGATTTACATTAAGCAGACAGAAACACAATCTTTTATAAGAAGAGTTTGAGTGATAACCACACAAAAGTAAACCATGTTAGGTAGAAAACGACATGTGAATGTAACCAGCTACACACATATAGGACATTCGGCACTGCGACCAGTCTTGATCTATTGTACCTAAGCCCCAAGTGGAGCATCCCCGAGAGGGAGGATGAGGCGAGAGGAGACAAAGGGCGGCCCACCCAAGGAGTACACACTAGGCCGACCCAGAGACCGTCATATCAAAAGAGGAAATTTTTACCAGGAGCATATCATCCTGCCATGCAGCGCCGAGACTCCTGCCGACACTTCTACCCTTAAAGAGCCCGCCAGATGAGAGATGATATGAAATGATAATGGAGGTGAAATGGAGGGATAGGAAATTCGGGGGACGTAATTAGCATTCACCTGGCAACCTGGGAAAACTCCCCTAAAACCCATGAGTCATGTAGGCCAGCCACGGGAATTGAACCCGGACCTCATAGAGGAAACAGGCTGAGCTATCCCGCTCAGTGCAACAAGCGAAGAGCTTCACTTCAACATTGTACACGAAATATAATTAAACAATTTGTTTATTACTTATATATTAAATACGATGACAATAAATAAATTCCTTCCAATTTCTACAAATTTCTACAAGCTGTGTTTGCAAAAATCGTATTTTTATATAATGTCTATTGTATAATAAAGAAATCTTAACCTACAGGTAACGCTGGTTGTTGCATCTTTAGAATGTCCGATCCCTACTTGTAATTTCCCACGCCAGATGATAATAGATAATATTGAATCAATCAAACCAACGAAATGTGACCACTGTAGTTTAATGACCATTACTTTTGGACAAATATTGGCTTTCGTTGATGGTATAGACCTAGCAAACATTGTACTTGGTTTCAAGAATGGCTAGATAAATTTTCTCGTACATTGTGAACAGCTTAATTTATCAATGATTGGAAATAGATCGTGGAATTACATATTATTAATGTTTTCAGCATGATTAAAAGCTTGAAATTAAAAAGAGGCATATTTATGATCATGTTTTAGAAAAAGAATTCTGATTAAGCTTTTGGAAGACATATTTTAACACCATAACTCTATGCCAAAGAAAATCTGCGACGACCTGGACGATCCAAAATATCAAATGGATTTAAAAATCTTGTTTCAGAAGGCATACTACACCGAATGTTATGGGAAACCACTTCCTACACTTTTGACACCAACTCCCTTTGAGTAATCAGCATGAATTTAAGTTATATGACCTTAGTAAGCTTCAAAAGATTCTATAATGAAGCTTGTGTCACTTATACTAAAGAATTTCCTGCCAATAATCAAGATAAACACACCCATTGTATGATCTCACTTCTTCACATTCCGCTGTGACATAACCAATATCGTTCCAATTTTGCAGAATGTATATTCGTTTTCTTAGTTCTTATGTACAAGTAATTTCAGATAACTCTGCGTATATAAATACTTTGTCATCAATTTTTCGTTCACATATGGAAGGAGGGGGATTGCTTTAGAAGCTACTGTAGCAATCGAAATGATACTTCGGATGGTCAGTGATTTTTAAATAGCATTAAAGAGGTTTTAAAAGAACACTGAATGAGAAATAGCCTAGGATATCCTATGGTAAAATTAATAATTTCTAAATTTTTACCAAATATTTTCCACAAAAGTAAATAGGTTGACCCCGAAACTCAGCTGGTAGAGCACCTGCCTGCCATGCTAGGGGTCCCGGATTCGATTCCCGGCGCTGGGGGTAGGGATTTTTCTCCAGCCAAGATAATTCCTCATCTTCCCCAGAGTCTGGAAGTATGAATGAGAGTGCGAATGTGTACGTGATATAATGATTAACACTCAAGAATACGAGTTAACACCTTCGATATGTTCCAAAAGAGAAAGGCCGCCGATATGACCATTGCAATTAAATGCACTAGATGGAACAAATAAAAAAGTAAATAATTAACAATTAAATTTGTTAAACTTCAGCTTTATCTGGGAATTAGTTTGCAATTTATGAGCATAAAGTATAGTTGTAAATGAACCAACTTCTTGTGGATATTAAAGTAAAATTTACTTCTCAGTTTTGCACTCAAGAAAGTGCAGAATGAGTGTGAACGGATATCGTGGCTCTGACGTCACAGCTCGGGCGTTACCAACTTCCAGAGCATGCTACCGTGGAAAATACCAACATTACGCAAGAAAATCAGCGATACTGTAATACGCGACGTAAAGATGAGTAGAACATTGCCAGAGTTATTATAATAATTATTACATATTATTATATTCTTACCATTATTATTATTATTATTATTATTATTATTATTATTATTATTATTATTATTATTATTATTATTATTATTATTATTATTATTATTATTATTATTATTATTATTATTATTATTATTATTATTATTATTATTATTATTATTATTATTATTATTATTATTATTATTATTATTATTATTATTATTATTATTATTATTATTATTATTATTATTATTATTATTATTATTATTATTATTATTATTATTATTATTATTATTATTATTATTATTATTATTATTATTATTATTATTATTATTATTATTATTATTATTATTATTATTATTATTATTATTATTATTATTATTATTATTATTATTATTATTATTATTATTATTATTATTATTATTATTATTATTATTATTATTATTATTATTATTATTATTATTATTATTATTATTATTATTATTATTATTATTATTATTATTATTATTATTATTATTATTATTATTATTATTATTATTATTATTATTATTATTATTATTATTATTATTATTATCATAAGCACAAAGCTTTGGAATAGTCAACAATACGTAAACAAACCAGCGATAATATAACACCCAAATTGACGTAAAGATCAGTGGATCATTGCCGATTTTATTATTAATTCTTATATATTCTGATATTCTCACTATTATTATCATAATTATTTAACAAGTTTAACGAATTTAGCACAAAGTTTTGGAATAGTCAACATTATGTAAGTAAACCAGCGATACTGTAGCCCGCCTCGCTAGCGTAGATGGTAACATCTCTGCCTCACGTTCAAGAGGTCACGAGTTCGAATCTTGGTCAGGGTGAGTTACCTGGATAAGGCTTTTTCCGGGGGGTTCCCTTATCTTGATAGACGAATGTCGGGTAACTGTAAGCTCCATGGACTCCGGACTCATTGAGCATCATTTCACCCACTACATTCATCGTCCGATATGACTAAATGTTGATGTAAATTACAAACAAAACAGCGATACTGTAATGCCCAAATAAACTGACGTAAAGATCAGTGGATCTTTGCCAGAGTTTTTTATTAATTATTATTATATTAATATAATTATATAACATAATTGTAATAATAAACAAAACTTACTACGCTCTGTTTCCATTACTATCGCTAGTTTATAATAAGAAAAAGAAAATTGTTGGCAACGCTCAGCTGTTTTCCCGGATATCGGAGCGCCGCGGTTGGCTATAAGTTGTTTTCGTGACGTCATTCCGTAGCAACATAACTGTGCGCACTCATTCTGCACTTTTACCAAGGATAAGGCCTAAATGACGTTAATTTCGTAAACTTCATAAAATAAGATGATATTTTAATCGATGGGGAATGATATTCATAATTACAATTATTGATAAAAACCCAATTTATTGTAACCTCTATCCAATGTACCTTGTGCCACTTCTACGTAAAATTCAAGCAATTCTGAAAAAATTACCGCATAAAGGATTTTTCAAATTTGGAAAAGTGCTGCTTCAAAAACCAATTATTCACAATGTAAAGGATGCCCAACATGGATATTTTAAACTGTCGCTGGACTTCAAAACAATCACAGATCATGAAAAATGTGGACTTGTTTCTGTGAGAAAAGGTAAACATATTTAAAAGCTCAAAAGTACAATCGACACTTTTATAGAAAGGTATACATGTCGTTAAGCCTCAGTCTACACACGGCTAGTGTGGAAGAAATGATTATTTCCATTAATTCACCTAAAAACAGTGGTTTAAATATGTAACGGGAATTTGTTGGACTATTCGTAGTTAATTCTGATTTCTTTCTTGGTTCCTCTTGTACAAGGCATCCACGCCAACATCAGCTTCAAAATTATGTTCATACGTTCACTTCCATGATTATTTTGAAGTATCAATCGAATTCTAAATAAGTCATGAGACATGTGTTTCAAGGCGTGGTTCGGAATAAAGAAGTCAAATTATTTCGATGAATTCTTATTTTGTTATATCTTCACTAAACAAGACTGAAGAACATATCACTCTCCTCAAGATTATTGACTTCTCATAATTTAACAAGATTGAAGAACATATCTCTCTACTAAAGATTATTGACTTATCGTCACTATCGTTACTTACTTAATTTTGTGATTGGCCGATCCAATGGCACGTCACCACAATACGTCATACCACGTCACACCACTACTACTGCGGCCAATCACACAACTACATATATTTTTATACATTCGTAATGCCTTCATAATTCCTCCTAACATAACCCAAAAATACTGTTACAAATATAAAGCCTGGGACTTGAGTACTTACAGCGTAAGTCACCACAAAAGGTGCGTGTCTCATAGCATATAAGAACCCGTAGTGGTTTACTGGGAAAGATACAAGTCAGTTGGAGAATTTAATGTCCTATCGGCATGTTGGTCGTAGTAGCTCAGTGGTGTAGAGCAACTGGCCTGAGGCCGGGAGATCCGTGTTTCAAATCCTGGCTATGCCATTGAATTTTTCAGTCTGGCTCTACTCATCCAATATATTTTATGATTTCTTTAGACATGAAGACAACTATCCTTTTTTGTATTCCTCATAGTTTAGTCAGCTTATTTATTTTTCCAGAATAATCTACAAAAACAAGCCGTCATTATGGTTTTTTTGGCTGCGTGTAAATTCTCAATTCATGATTATTTATCTGTTTAGGTATTTATAAATATTTTAATTAGTGATGAGTTGATGACGCTTTTGAAATATTGGTAACTAATAATTATGTGCAAACAAAAAATAATTATATGTTTAAATGCAAACTGTGGAAATCCACGATCAAAAGAATAAAGATAATTGCATCTGTCATCTGCGAATCACCCGTTTGGTGGACAAGCACATTTTCATTCAGTCTCTTGGAGGAATCAGACAAAAAACGAATGTAACACAAATATACATAAACTAGACACGTTCATCGTTCAGAAGCAAAACCATAACGAACATTAAAATCTTGCGGCAATTTCCTTCTGTTATGCTCGTCGCCGTCAGAGATTAAACCGCGTGACATCAAAGAAAGAAATAAGGCCTATTAAACCATAGTAACATAAATAGGTGCAAAAAACAATACTTCTAAATATTCATCGTTCAAGATGCGAAAGTACAAAGAAGAATAAAAGCACTTCTGTAGTTCCCTCCTGTTATGCTTGTGACAGTAAGAAATAAAACCAAGAGAACAAAGAAGAAATAAATTCTATAAATAACTATCATGCTAAAGACACAGACCTGAGTGTGATAGTTTCTTGTCTCACGGAATTATACCATATCTTGTGTATATTTTTAGTAACTCGTCTTTGTCATTTGCCATGTGAAAAAGTCCATAACAGTTCTGCAGAGGGATATGTGCTGTTTCCTTCTTTTACAGTTTCTGACTTTCTTTTTTAGCCTCAAGGTGTATTTTTACAAAGTTTTTTTTTTTAAAAAAATCTGATGTGTTGCATTCAAATGGTTTTCTCTACTCCTTCCTCCATACTTCCTGTTAACAGAGCTAACTCTTCATTAAACATTTATACCTCATGCTGTAGATGTGAGAAGAATAAAATAAACCAAGCGAGTAAAATATACCAAAAATAAACTGTGCAACTGTAGGTAGAAGTATCAATTTTTCAGGCCAAATAAGAACTGTGTTCATATTAATTTGAGGCTATAGTTTGTGGAACAAGTGCTAGAAAAATAATAGGATTTATTTTGTTTAATTAAACAATAAAAGGTTTGCTGCTTGTTGTGAAGTAAGGATTTGTATGCGTCTGTGCCGGCGAATCTACGTTATCCCGAGCAACGGAGAGGGCACTTCAATTAATCCTAAAAACAGCTCTTTGTCCAAAGTCACGAAAATAAAGTTCGGACATCGCTTGAAAATAGTAACAGTTCTAGTGGATTAGCTAACACATAGCACATCATACGTGACACTGGCCGAGTGGTTAGACCACTCGACTTTCACCAAAGGGCCTGGGTTCGATTTGGAGAAAGCGATGAAGGGGCGGGTTTCCTCCGGGTGCTCCGATTTTCCCCGCCATCTCATTCCATCGGCGCACCATCTTCATTTCATGTATCATCAGTGTCACCGAGCGGGATAGTTCTGGAGGTTTCGTCTGTGGCCCGTATTTGGTAGGCCCGGGTTCGATTTCCGTAGCCAACCTACTTGACCAGGGGCTTTTTCGGCGGTTTTCCCGGATCGCTAGGTGAATGCTGGGTAGGTTAATTATATCCCCCGAATTTTCCCGAATTTTCTGTCCCTCCAACTCATCTCCATTATAATTTCATATCTCGGGTGTCTTTCAGGGTAGAAGTGTCGGCGGGAGTCTCGGCGGTGCATGGTGGGAAGATATGTTCTGAGTGAACACTTTCTCCTCCGGTGGGACGTACTTTGGTCTCCGAGCCGGTCTAGCGGGCCGATTCAGGAACGCTGCTCGCGGGGTGCCGGTTGTACCAGCCTGTCCCTACTCTGGGAGGGGCGTTCTCTGGTCTCCGAACCAGCCTCGTGACTGTTTGGGATTACGGTAGGTAGAATGATGATTGTCCTGAACCACCGGGGAATTTCTATCTTTTAAAGTGTAGACACTGCCCTCTTTACTGTAGTGACTCCTTGGGGACACCCTAACACCCCAGGGGACACTCCTTGGACACACCACTACATGGAATACAGGCTTTGCACCGTCGAATAATACGGTTTTCAATATGGGCAAGCACTTTTGAGTGATCACTTATCGGTCCATACGTCTTGTCACAACATTTGAATGGGCCAAGATACGTGATCTTGAAACAAGTTCTTCCGGAGTTGTTAGAAAAGGTATCATTTGCTGTACGCTAGAAAACGTGGATGCAACTGGATGGAGCGCAACGACATCTTGATGTCAGCGTGTGGCGCTTCCTAGATCGCAAATATCCTGAATGCTGGATCGAAAGAGGAGGACCACTTGCAAGGCCAACCCGTTCCCTGGATTTAAAGCCACTTAATTATTTCTTTTTGGGGCATACGAAAACTTTGGTGAATCAGACACCAGTGGATGATCCGGAAACTTTAGTCGGCAGAATAGTGTGGCACCTTGTGAACTTTTGCACACACCTGGGGTATTCGAGCGAGTGCACCAAAGTTGTATTTGACGGTGTAATGCCTGTATTCAATGTGCTGATGGTGTATTTGAACATATTTTGTAATCTATTACACTGAACCCTGTGCATGTGTATTACGGCTTAAGAGAATCTCGGAATCGTGCTTGGGAACATGATTTCCTAGTCGAAAGTCACTCTATTCTGTCTACTCTTTCTGTTAAATTTTTCAGTAAACTTTTGAAGCACCCTGTGTATGAAAAACAACTGAGTTCTGTGGGAAATGCTGCATAACAAACGCAATTATTTTGATAAAATACGAAAGTTCCATATTTAACTGTAAAATAAGAAACGTTTTAAATATCACTGACATTCTAAGTTTTCTAAGAGTTCTGATTCGAATGACGTGCGAGAGGAGGGATCTACCGTGCCGTACTTTACCATCGAAGAATGAAGAGTAGGTATGCAAGTTGGCTGACTTGTGGAGACCACGGTAAACCGTGTCCACTAAGCTTTAGAAGACATTTTGGGTATGAGAAAGCTTTCCGCTCAGTGGGTGCCGTGTTTAACAATGAACCTAAAATGCATTCGAACCACGTTTCTCAAGAGCGTTTAAAATTGTTTTTGCAGTGATTTTCTTCCACGTTTCATAATAGTAAACAAAACAGTACACGCCAGGGACGAAGCAGGAATTCAAACAGGGGTTGGCAAAATGCAGCAAAGAAAGGGAGA
This sequence comes from Mantis religiosa, assembly GCA_030765055.1. NCBI lineage: Eukaryota > Metazoa > Arthropoda > Insecta > Mantodea > Mantidae > Mantis > Mantis religiosa. The sequence goes on along the minus strand of CM060950.1, from coordinate 83,959,766 downwards.
AAAAAGGAAGGAAGAAATAAACGGTTCACTCTATGAATAAAAAAAGGTCAGGATTACGGTTTTCTGAAATTTGCGTGGAGTGGTCATTCTAGACTATTTTGAGAACAGAACATAACCGGAGTATTGAACTCTTCATTGCTGGACCGATTGAATGATGCTGTTGAGGCTAAACACGTACATATTTAGCTGTTTCATAACGATAATGCACATTCATATTACATCCGGGATTGTTGCTGTAGAACAGCTCGGCCATTGCTTCCAAATGCTCCCGTATCCGTATTTGAATCCCAGCGGTTATTTCTGTTCCCAAAAGAAATGGATCGATAAACCAAGGCTCGCATCAAATGATGGAGTTGAAGTTGAAAACACACATTTATTTTACACAGTTGGATAAATCTTATGACTGTATTAAAATGCTGAAAAGTCGTTGGACTAAATGTACTGATTTATAAGGTTTCTTATACGAAAAATAAAAACTACATTTTTTCTAAATCGTGTTTTCTTGGCCAGATCAAGAAGTTTTATAATGGCTTACATAAATAATGCAATAATAGACAAGTAGTACATTGAAAACTTGCAGAAACTGGCTGATGTAGGCTGTTAAGTACCACCTTAAAAGGAATGCTGGTTTTGTGGTTCATAGGTTCGGTCCTTTTTAGCAGCTAAATTGGGATCAAGGGTGTAGTTAGTCTTAAAATAATGTCAGGCTCCATTATTAAAAAAACTACAAAAAGAAAAACAGTAATACAGAGCTTTATTATATAATATTTTGAATCGAATTATTCTCATTATCTTGGAAGCTGCTCTAGTAATCATTACCCCTTTAGGGGTAGCCTACAAAAATAATATCAAAACTTTCTAGTTTTGCAGTCTTTGATTGTTTTTGAATTAGAAAAAGTGGCAGTAAAATAACGAATAGTGTCATTCGAATCTTTTGTTTTTGAATTGGAAGATATGACAGATATAACTTTTCCATATATCTACATCTAGGGAAGGGGAATAAATAACTAAGGTTCGTGGTGGTTTTGGAAAATCTACCTGAAACCGAAAAATTAACCAAAAACACAAGTAATTTGCCATTCCTTGCAACAAAATTGATAAGACAGCCTGTGATTTCTAGTATAAATTATGAATTAATATACTTATTAGGATAAATATCATACTCAAATAAATTAGATTTTTTCTTCGGGTACTCGGGGGGTTCCCTGTCTTCACTGAATTCTCAGTGGAAAATATGAAAGAGCATTTGAGAAATAGAACCACTACAGGACTCCAAGATTGGTAAAACTGTGCGTCAAGATTTTGTTGAAACGGCTAATCAAAGACTCATCTTATGCAGATGATATTCAACTGTGACCTAATAATGTCTCGATGACGGGTGACGAAAATGTTGCCTCCTGACTGTAATTTCCATTGTGATGTGTCTCAGTAACGGTACATTGCCGTGAACATAACACTGTATATTACGTCTATCCTTGATCATTGAAAGCATGAAAAAAGCTCAATGCCCCCCTTTGCATTGTTTATGCGATATATTTGCAGCGATAATTGCATGCCATCTGCTTAGAACGCGTGATTCAGTAGCTGTATCACATTGTTCCAAATGATTACTGATAAACAGATCTCATGTTTCTTATTTAAGCAAGCGTCTCTCAGAGTAGAGCAATGAGTACATTGCAAACAGTGAACGACAAACATAAAGTCACTAGAAAGCAGATAGTCTTGAAGTAGGCGGCTTCGAATCTTGGTGGGGTGAGCTGATTGCTAGTTGAGTATTAAAAGAGACATTCGAAAGATGGCAAAAGTTTTGGGACTGAACTAGAATGAATTGAAAAATGTTAAGGATTAGATTAGATTGATTTGCGTTCAGTGAGTTCACTTGTAGCCACAAATGATTATGAACATGTCCAGAGGTACAGTTTCATAGCATATATACTTGAAATTTGAAAACAAGAGACACATTATATACAGGAAACGTGAAAAACAACATGAAAAACATGGTAGGGATAATTATATAACATACAAAGTCAAACACCTTTTTATTTTTTATTTGTTAAACTTTTATTTTATTTCTAACTTCCGCCAGGCTTTTGACGTACGTTTCAACATTTTATATTGGATTTGTAATGCATAGCGTGTACTGTCATTTCTGCAATACATACACATAGCTTTTGAACAGCCATCAAAGGTGAATTGGCTGACCCCGTAGCTCAGTCGGTGAACTACCTGCCTGCCGTGCGAAGGGTCCCAGCTGGGGGTGGGGATTTTTCTCCGACCAATATGATTCCCCATCTTCCACAGAGTTTGGAAGTATGAATGAGAGCACGAATGTGTACGTGATATAATGATTAAAAAGGTAAAAGTAAATGTAAAACCCAACGACAAGTTAACACCATCCGATATGTTCCACAGGAGAATGACCGCCGATATGACCATTGCAGTTAAGGCGGGGTATACATGGAAAATAAAAAGTGAAAAAGAAACAAACGTGAACAGGTAGATTCTATTTACAGAGTACATAAGCATTATCCGGATAATTTGTCGTTCAGATAATCTTGTACAGAATAAAATGATTTTGAGCCCAGGTACTCTAGCAGCAATTTTAAAAGCACTGAAATTATCATTTTTTATTTATGATCATTAGGAAGAACCCCAAATATTTTGATGGTTGCATAATACCTTTATGGAAGCAAGAAAGTTTAGCGCTGGGATGATGGATGTTACATTTTTGTTTAGCTTTTATTCTATGAATTTCATTATTTGTTATAAATGAGGCCGGAATGTATAGAGTTTTAGGGTCGAGGATATATACATGCAAGGAAAGATTAATACCTTCAATCTTGTAAAAGGATCTTTGCAACAGTGTCTGCTATGGACATTAGAAGTGATTCTTATAGCCCTCTTTAACATAAGAAATAAACTAGGGTGCCGCAATTGCTATTATTGCTTTCTCTTCTCTCTCTTTCCTTCCTTCTTTCTTTCTCTCTCTTTCTTTTCCATCTTTGTCTTTCTTTCCTTTCTTTCTGTCTGTCTGTCTTTCTTTCTTTCTTTTTTCTTTCCCTCTTTCCTCCCTTCTTTCTTTCCTTCCTTCTTTCCTTCCTTCTTTATTTCTTTCTTTAGGTATTTCTTTCTTCTTTTCATTCTTTGATTCCTTTCATTCTCTCTTTTTCTTTCTTTCTTTTTCTTTCTTTCTCTATTTCTTTTTGTTTCTTTCTTTCTTTCTTTCTTTCTTTCTTTCTTTCTTTCTTTCTTTCTTTCTTTCTTTCTTTCTTTCTTTCTCTCTTTCTTCCTTTCTTCCTTCCTTGATTTATTTCTTACTTTCTTTTTTCTTTCTTTCTTTCTCTCTCCCTCCCTTTCTTTCTTTCTTTCTTTCTTTCTTTCTTTCTTTCTTTCTTTCTTTCTTTCTTTCTTTCTCTCTTTCTTCCTTTCTTCCTTCCTTGATTTATTTCTTACTTTCTTTTTTCTTTCTTTCTTTCTCTCTCCCTCCCTTTCTTTCTTTCTTTCTCTATCTTTCTTTCTCTCTTTCTTTCTTTCTTTCTTTCTTTCTTTCTTTCTTTCTTTCTTTCTTTCTTTCTTTCTTTCTTTCTTTCTTTCTGTCTTTCTTGAGGGACTACAGTACTTTCGGTTTACTTGGTATTGCAGCACACCACACGGGGGAGGCAAAGGTTAACAAACGGACGTATATGTGAGATGTAAATTAGGACTGTAATATAGATGTTCTGCATTTCAAAGGATATCGTCTGGAAAGTTAGGAATGTGCTGGATGAGTGTCATACTGGTATGGTGTATGCTCAATTACTTGACGGTTTCGTCCAGACGTTTTCACAGGTAGACTTTGGCTGGCAGCTCAGGTCGACAAAGAGTGAAGATCATAGTCTCACTTTTCGCGGCATTAAGTGCAATGCCCCAGGTGTTAGGCAGGAAGTTAGTTAAGTGCATTTTAAAGATAACCGGTAGCAATAAGGACGTCATATAAAGTTAAGATAGCTGCGACATCCGCCTACATAGCAATATAGACTGAAGTACATCAGTAATGTCTACTAAATAAATGTGGCGCCTACAGCACAAGATCCTGAGGTATATCAGATACATTGCAAGAAGCAGAGTAGTACGTACCAATTGTACTGCATAGGTGTGAAAAGAAATGTTTGACCACCAATGACTACTATCGAGGGCTACAAAAGATTTTTCATACTTATCTTTTGAACTGTTCAGCAGTTTTGACGGTTTTATTCCCACCAGTTAAAACCTTAGTTTGGCCTGTGCGGTTAGGAATAGCTCCCCTCCATCACCCAATTATCATATCGGTTCCTATAATTTTTATCAATTCAAAAGTAAAGTTAAATTTATATTATAAACTGTGACACTACCAAATGCTTAAAGAGTTATTAAGTAGCACTAGTATGTCACTGTTGGGTTATATATTAGATGACTTCGGTGCACATTAGATTATTTTATTACTATTTCTGAATTCTGTTTGTCTCATGCATGTATTAAGGCAACAGCTTTGCCCCGAATATATTTTAAGATAGATCAATTTAAGCATGTTTTATAGACTAGAGAATAATTCATTTTGTTTATTTATCACCAATTGTACGTCTCTTCACTTGCAGCATATGTTTTAAAACAATTGTTCATTTCATTCTATAATGATTTCAAACCATTTATGGTTAGTTCCTTCCAGTTAGCTTTTTGAGTCGATAACGTCAATCAATATTTAGATTGATCATCTATAAATTAAAAGACAAGAAATCACGAGCTTTTAGTTTTATAACCTCGCCCATTTGTTTACCGGAATTGGTATAAACTTCTATTGGCTTTCTGTGAATGTGGGATCGGAAAGACTCATTTTCTCCGTGGATTCATTGTGCGTAATGTAGCTTTTCGTTTGTTCTTGAGGATCCTGCGTTATCACTTCGCTTTCGATCTGGAAAATAATTTGTGTAAGCCATGATAAATGTAAGAGTTAATTAATATTTACCATACACTGCAGCTAGGTTCATCTATTAGCCAGGAAAAAGGGGTCATGAGGTTATGACCTGATTGATGGTTTAACAGGGCGTAGCCAATTATTTACTACCACGCCCTCTGTTTTGCTAATGGTTGATAAGAAGGATGCATTCACCCTTTTGCTTTTCGTAAAGTATTAACATGCAAATGTCTATAAAAATTGAGTATTCACTCTTATTTTTAGAAATAACTATTGAAATAGTTCCTAACTAAGGGGTAACTTGTACATATCAGTTACTACCAAGATTATGTCAGATTACTGCTTTAAAGGCATTCACAGCTAAAATTAACCGTAAACTTAGCGATGTAAATTTTAACGTAAAATTGATGTGACTTGGTTAATATTCACAGACAGAAATGGAAACAGCAAGAACCAACTGTAGGAAGCGTGAAACAATTGAATTAATATAGCAGTGTGCAAAGAGGTCAGAAGTGCACATGACTAAAGCCCTTTTTATACAACTTCCTTGAATGATATGTGCGCATTTAGAAATAACCGAGGTAGGCGGCTCTGCGATAGCGCGTGAGCCGCCTTTGGTTCGATTTCCTTTGAGCTGGTCACTCGCTTGTGCTGTGTTCAGTGTGTGACAGGCCCTCAGAGAGACCTCTCCGTGATCTATGGTACTGAACGTATGTTTCCCTCCTACATTCTCCACACCCATTCTGGCATACCTTACATCGAGGACGTAGTGCGCGAGCGCTCGCGCTCATTGTATGCCAGGATCACATTCCATCCTAACCACCTAGTGAACACACTAGGGCAGTACGACCATCGATTACCTAGGAGGAGAAGGAGCTACCGCCTCCCCAAGGATGCCCTTGGGTGGTGAGACCAGCCTCTCATCCCCCCAAGTTTACTCTGTTCCGGCCACACTGAGGCCGGACCCGGCCCGCCGGCTGAACCCCGGCAGCCGGGTCCCCCGGTGTGACACTAAAAACCTAAACATAGCGATCCCTAACTTACCCGACCTCTCGCTCCTGGCCCCGCCACGCTGGACGGACCCTGCAACGCAGACCGCCAACAGCGTGGCGGTTCAGGGCACTGGCCTCCTTGGAAGCTACCCCCGCCACCAGGAGCATTAGCAGAGGTCGAATCAGGTCCTTCAGTAGACAATGACATCCAAGCTTTGGAGAAATGACTAAATCTTTAAGACCGCACGGGTAAATCCGCACAGCGGATAGGTACCGTGGCGATCTACCCACCGTCCGGGAGCACCCGGACGACTTGTTCTCGCTCTTGGCTCTCTTGGCTCTCTCCGTGGAGGATAGGTCTGAGACGGGTCCTGCCAGTGTAGAATGTAACATCTGCTGCCCTGGTGTCCTTCGCCTTCATCCCTTTCTCCTGGAGACTCCAGTAGCACAATAGGCCTGCATGTGTGCTTAAGTGAGGAAATGGCTAACCTTAAATTTGTTTCTCAGGAAATCCAAATCATATCAATGGGTTTATAAATATGACAGTTACTCTTGACCTGTGACTTGCAGCAGTGAGGTATTCGACGATTGCCCGGTTTCTTACGTTTAACTGCAGTTAAATAAAAAAGCTTGGGGCTTTTAAGCTTCTATATTTATGTAAAAGTGAATGTAGTTATAGGCATATATTTTTGGGATACGTGTACGCGATTTTTCACATCATTCTGGATTCAAGACAGAACCTCAGTCATGCCATTTCATTTTAGGATGATTAAATATCCTCGTGATAATTTCCGCCAAGAGGAAGTCTTGTTTCAATGCACATGTCTCTTAGTAACGGCTAGGGTCTATATTTGTGATGAAAGGAAACTTGTGAGATAAGTGCAGAGGTGGTTCTGGAAGTCAGAAGACTTAAACATACTTAATGTTTGTCTTCGAAAGGTGAGGGACAGCTCAGTGCAAAATTTACCTGAGCTGTTTGTTTGACTTTGTTCATATTCAAAGTATGGTTTTTGGAAAATATTTAATGATATAATCTGGAACCATCGGGCACGAATTTCACTAACAAAGCAGTTTTGTAATTATTAAAATGCCTGTGTCTTACAGAATATCTCCAATATTTTGTATTGATGATGGTTTTGGGCGTCCTTTATACATCCTTCAACTTCACTCTGTTTGGTATCCTTATAAAAAAGTGTTAGGGATTAAGTGCATAAAAAGTAAAGTTTCAAAACTTGTATTTGACAAGTTCAAGGACAAATTATTCAATTTCACTACTGATAATTGTATTTCTTCCCAGAAAAACGAATAAGTGCAGTTTTAGGGCTAGGATTACTAGGGAGGGGATTCGGCACTGCGACCAGTCTTGTACCTAAGCCCCCAAGAGGGGCAATCCCCGGGAGGCAGGATGAGGCGAGATGAGACATAAGGCGGCCGTCCAAGGAGCCATGACAATGCAGAGAGCAGGGTCCCTACATTTTACTTAAATTGAACCTCCCCCTGACACCCCCACTTGTATTGTGGTTCAGAAATGGTCCCAGTAGCCGAACCGGGCAGCCAACCTACCGGTCAAGAAAGTGGTTCACTCTGCGCATGCACCGCCCAGACACCCGCCAACACTTCTCCTGAAAGAGACCACCAGATGGGAGATGCTGTGAAATGATAATGGAGATGAAATTAAGGGACAGGAAAGTCAGGGGATGTAATTAACCTGCCCAGCATTCGTCTACCGACCCGAGAAATCCCCCGAAAATTCCATGGGTCTGGTAGGTCGAGCATGGGAATCGAACCGGAGCCTCCGAATGGGGGCCACAGACGAAACCGCTCGGTAGTGGCAGATTTAGGATATCCATTAAATTTTATGCTGTTCCTGCGATTAGGATAATATTCATCGTAGAGTGTTTTATTTTTTAATGTTCAATATTTTTGACCATTACAGTAGCGTTTCTGCCTGCAGCGTATGTAAAATCTGGTTGGGGTTATATCGTCAGTTTTATATAACATGACGTTTTTTTCCTACTTGGATGTCTGTTATGTAGTGAGGACCTCCTGGTGAGGTTCCTAACTGCGAAATTATCCAGGTCAAGCAGACAGCGAGAATTTGTTTGATGGACATATGACGCTCGCAATAACAAACGTAATGGACAGATTTTAAGGATACAGAAGCTCTTGTCGTCGTTTTACCACAAGTCTTATATCTTTAACAAGGCACTAATAAATCCGGAAATGAAAGAGAACTTTCTGATTGTTTTTCATCTCACAAAATTTTTACGTTTTTGAATTCTAACATTAATGGTGATTGAAGGTTTAATTAAGTAATTTCTTTTAAGTCTGGCCTTTAATAAAACTGGATAAAATTAAAACTCTGGTGTACAGCCAGGAAAAGCTGTTCATTCCAGCAGCAAAATAAGAAAAACTCTTATCTAGATAACTCATCCTGACCGATATTTAAAACCGGGACCTCACGTTCAAGAGGTCCCGAGTTCAAATCTTGGTCATGGAAAGTTATCTGTATAAAGTTTTTTCCAGGGTTTTCTCTTATCTTGAAGGACGAATTTCAGGCAACTCTAAGCTCTGTGGAATCTGCGCTTATTAGAGTATCATTTCAGCGGTTTCATTCTTCGTCCGATATGACTTAATGTTGGACGATGTTAATTAAAAAAAAAAGCAACATATTGCTGCAACCTTAGAGAAGTTGCTTACAACTAGGTAACTCTTTTACCTTCAACATAATGATTCCATGTTTCACGGCCAACTACACGAAGAACCTCCGGAAAATGCCGGATCATTGCAGTTGACTCGTACACAACGCGGAGAAGAAGTAAACGGAAGGCGACGATTGGACAGACCTTGAAAACAAGAACTATTTATCACTGAAAGTATCCTTGTGTTTAAAACTGGAGTCATGCTATGTTTCTTGCAAATGACTTCTTGAGTGGTATGTCATCAAAGCGGCGTGTTCACTGCACTACGCAGTCTCACGCAACCATTGCCCATTCATACTTCCTGGCACGTAGACCATCACACACGCACACTAAAATGCACATGCATTCATGGCCTTTCTGTTCCTAGAACGCCTGAAGAATAAGACATCTGTTTATTCATCGCCGTACAAGGTGGCGAAGTGCGTTTTTACAGTCATTGGGAATCGGCGGCCACCGCGCTTCTTTTATCTAATGTCATTATCACATGCTTGCAAACTTCACTTATCTGTAAAATAAATGATGAGGGTAATGCTTCACACCATAAGCAAATGTAACAAGGACTGCGATTTAAAGCAAAGTGATAAGCTGTGTCATTGGCGAAGCGTGCAATGAAACGCTGAAAGCGTCGCTTCTCAAAGAATTTCAAGAGCAAAAGAAGAGAAAAAAAAAAAAAAAAATCATGCCAAACAATATTTTATTTGTTCTGGATACATTTTCAAAACTGATTTGCGAACACCCGCGGTGCTGCGGACAATTTGAAAACTGCTTAATCTCTAGTGACTGGTTTCGCGAGCTTATTCAATACTGAATATTTGTGTATTCACACATTTGTAACCTTGAATACCATGCTTCGCAACTCTTCGGTAGTTAGGAAGCGCTTGACAGATTTAAGCCTCTGTAGTGTGTGAAGAAAAGTTAATTTTTTGTTTTATGTGTCGCTTTTAAAAACGACTGTAAGTATATTTAAATAGCATTAGCAATAGTGATTTATGTAACTTGGTATATAAAGGTGACAAACACGAAATTATTGGAAGTTTTAAGTTATTAGCAGAAGTGTGTGAATTGCATACTTTCTGCATGCTAAATTAACAATTCACGCCGTGTGGATCAGCGCTAGGAAAAAATTGGAACGTCTGAGTGGAGAGGGGAAGCAGTAATGTCTGCTTGTACTGTGCAGTGCAAGAAAGGCTTTCGTGTGACTGTACAATGGTAAGAGTACTAAAGAGCAGCTTTAGTTCTTTGAGTCATTATTTTCTCCTATTTTAATGAAAATTATATTAATTGGAGCTTTCATTGCTTTCAAAGTCAAGCCTCGCCACTGGTAAGTATATTTAATTTTATAATCGTAAATAAGGTATTGTACTACAACCCGTTTATATCACGCGATTTACTCCACGTGGGGAAAATATTCTGATGTCTCTAATTAGCTAAACTTAGTTATGAATCGATTCCTACTAGATAGAAGCGAGGTAACAACGTACTCAATTCTAGCCAATGAAGGATGCGGTTGCGTGACCGAATGGAATTGAATCTGAACGCATGTGGTGACGTCCAGATTTCAGGGAATGTATACATTACTGTATACCACATCGGTCCTTAAAGTAGCCGAATAGTTAAAACAGCTGGTGTCGGTTTTATAGACTCGAAAACATTGACTTCGCGGTAATACAGAAATTCACAACAATGGGCGACTTGATATTTCTGTACTGTACGCTTCAAAGCATTTTACAATAGAAAATACGTTATACTTTAGCATTATTTCTACAGTAGACTTCGAACCGAACAAATGATTTTGTACTCCTCTATATCAGCCCCGCGTTCGTATTTGCTGTAAGGAGCAAACTGTATATCATTATTATCTGCATGCAGAACAAAGGTGAACAACAACACCGACAACAACACAAAATTAAACGAAAGCTACCAACTTCTTCACTATTGCATATTAATAAAAAATTTGAACTATGCTTTATAAACACATTTATTGAAAACTCAGAAATATTCCTGCAAAGACGTCATTTGTTTGCATAAAGTAGACTTCTAAGAGTGGGGCGATAGCATTTCTTTTCCTCCTTCATAAAGTGAATTTATGCTCAACCATGCCAAACTTTAGTATTTATACGACTGGTAGCAGTACCTTAATGGACCTCATTAAAATACACCTGTTCATTAAAGTATTGGTATTCGGCCAATCAGAAGTGGCCACGTAACATCGTGCAAGCGCAAGTATCGATTATTCTCGTTTCGATCGACAACGGTACTAGCGCCAGTTTAGAAAAAAGTCAAAATGTTGGACACTAGTAGCAGTGAAATTAAACTTACACCCCCAGAAATTACGGGAAAAGTACTCAATGTTGCCAATAACTTTTTGCCCAAAGGTCAATAAAGATGTACGAGAAATTCTATTCACAATTCATGGATTGGAGAATATCAAAAGGTATAAATTCGTTCTCAGAAAATATATTCCTAGTGTATTGCCAAGAATTGTCTCAAAATATGAAATAATCGACCTTGTGGACTCCCTATTCTATTTTGAAATCAACAGTCAACATTAGGCACAAAACTGACTTATCTAAATACTCAAAACTGAACAGCTTACTAAAATGCAAATCAGAAGGATATAAAAGGGAAAAAAGTAAAAAAATGTACAGCTGATAAGTTGAAAACATTTAAAATGAAGCACCTGATGTTAAATACTACATGATAAAAGCAAGCTTCTTTTTTTTTTAATGTTTCCGATGTTTTGTTTTAATGTTTTAGGTTAAGCTGTGTCACACTTAAACAAATCAATATTTATGTGCCTGCGTACTATGTACTACGTCTGACTTTAGACAAAGCAATAACGATTGTAGCATATCACTCAAACCAGAAATGAATACTTTGTAATGAAACCTTTAATTTAGATACATGATCGAGCATAAACAGTGGTATGAAACTTCACTATAATGATACTAATTAAAACGCTCATATCATAATTATTGACTTTGCTTCGCTCGCTTGGTTCATAATAATACTAGCATTTTAATTACTACCATTACAGTGTCGTTGCATAATATACTACTATAAGTTGCTTTGTTATTTCAGTGACTGAAATTCACAATTTGATGACAATTTTTGTGTTTCCTTGCTGTTTTAGTTATTTAAGTTCTAATCTGAAACTCTCAAAGTATTTATAATCGTATTTTAATTTATATTCTTTGGCTATTTGCCAAGAAGTGATCAGATTGTTGCAACACTTCGGTCCCTAATAAATTATTCATTGCATCGCTGATAAAATATTTAAGCTGAACAAACGGAAATGAAATTCAGTAATGTAAATCTCCTCAACCTAAAAGAAACCTATTAATAGATTTTGTAGATACTACTGTATTGTCAAAGTCCGTTAGAAGTGATAAAAAATTATCATTCAGATAGGTAGACCGCTCTGTAAGTACGGGTCTAAGAGCTTTTCTGCCGAACGCAGTAGGTACAGGGCTAAAAAGAAAAGAAAAGGACAGCGAGATTCACTCCAACAATCATGGTTAATTTGGACACCTTTTTTGCGACTACTAAATTTTATTAGTTTGAATCATTGCTATTCATTCTTGTAATGAAAGATTAGTTAATAGAGCGATAATGATGGAAATACTTTAAACACAATGCTTATAATTCATTATGCAATACGCTAAACGGGATCGAAATGGTGACAGCATGTATAATGGCATATTTGACATCCCTGTTATTTACTGTCTCTAGAATATCTCGTTTGTTCTTTTGATCACTACTGTGTGCCACATATTAGTTGTGTTAAGAATTCTTCACCACATTGTGACATAGGTCGACGTTTGTGCGCATGTGCGAGTCACCAGAAAGAGAAAGAGAAATGATAAGGAGGTTAATGTACTTTTAAACAAATTTGCAAGTGAGGGATTTGGCGGAGATATGCTTTCTTGCTTCACCTTAGCAACATCATCCTTCTCACTTCATCACGCAACTTGCAGTCAAGGTTAGCAGGGTGAGTGTTCATTTGGCTGCTACGTGTTCTCCATGGTGAGGATTCCCTCTGAATCATATTGTCTGCTGCCAACCAACATTTTGCTGTCTTCCCTTAGAAATGGAATAGAAATGATTTGAGTATATTTGGGTAGCAATAAGCCATGTTATTATCCACCGAACTCTACAAACTAGGCCCCTGGGTTTTAGGTATTAACCTCTTATTCCCATGCCATTTAAGGCGTCGTTTTTCAGGTTTTTTTAAAGTTTTACTCTTCCTGGGTATAAATATATAAGGTTCATGGGACACATAAATGAAAATTTGCGAACTAAATTTTCCTGATTCCTCTTTTTAGCTTTTTTTTTTTTTTTTTTTTTCAGATGATAAATGTGTATTTGACCGAGCCGTGGCCAAGCGGTTAGAATGCTTGACTCTCACCAAGGGGCCCGGGTTCGATCCCAGGCGAACGCAAAGTGAGATTTGTGGTGGACAACACGGCGCTGGGATGGGTTTTCTCCTAGACCTACAGTTTCCCCCGCCATCATTCCACCAATAGCTCCATTACCATCTTTCCTTTCATCCACTCCGCTGTCATTCCGTTCATCTACTACCCTCATTCTCATTCCGAATACCGGGCTGATCACTAATCCCTGGATTTCTCTCTCTGATCCATATTTGTGGATCCCTCACCCAACGTCTAAAATGGCGTAAGGAGTAGAGCACCATAAATGAACAAGACTATATCCTGCGGTCGCTGGCCCCGTAGCTCAGTCGGTAGAGCACCTGCTTACTGTGCCAGGGGTGCCGGGTTCGGTTCCCGGCTGGGGGTGGGCATTTTTTCTCCAACCAAGATGATTCCCCATCTTCCACAGAGTCTGGAAATATGAATGAAAGTGCAAATGTGTGCGTGATCTAATGATTAAAAAGAAAAAAAAAAAGTCCAAAGTACCACCGACCTAACGTCTACGAGATAACACCATCGCGATATGTTTCAAAGAACGGCCGCCGATAGGACCATTGTAGTCAAAGGTGGGGAATAATAATAATAATAATAATAATAATAATAATAATAAAATACTAATGGAAGAAGAAGAAATGTATATTTACTTATAATCTCTTTGCTTTGTTTTTAGGTATATATAACAAATAACGCCCGCCTCGGGAGCGTAGATGATTGCATGTCTGCCTCACATTCAAGAAAGAGGTTGCGAGTTCGAATCTCGGTGAGGGGGGAGTTACCTAGATAAGTTCTTTTTCTCCCGGGCTCTTCCTTATCCTGAAAGACGAACATCGGGTAGCTGTAAGCTTTATGGATCCTGGGCTCATTTGAGCATCATTTCAATCATCATCCGATATGACAACGTCGGAGAAAAAATATTACAAATAACGAATAGGTACAACATAAAACTGTGGAAGTATATCAGTGGAATACTAGCATAGAGAGAATTTTAAGTACAGTTTTTGGGCTCCGTTTTTACACACACATGGATGGAAAACCTGATACCAAATTCCGTTATTTTGTAATAACAGTTATTTACCGGTCTTTGTGCGAATCAAGTTTACATCAAATATAAACAAACAAGGAATGGGTTACAGTCCTTTCATGCCCAATATTGTTCTACGGTTTATTGTTTCTGTCATATACACTTAGGCTCATTAAAAAGGTGTGCCTAAGACAGAAATGCCCAACCAGTTTCGAACATCGACCAGTAAACCGATAGAAGTTTGGAAGAGGCTATCTAATTTAATTTATATAAACAACTATTTTGATTATTAACTTAAGTATAATATAAATATTAGTAAAGCATTCTTATTTAACTAAAAGCCAGTGATGAAGCATGCTTTAGAAATAATTAAGTTATTCTTATCATTCACTTTTTAATTTTGAGACTACATATAGTTTTATAGACTTCTTAAGTTATGGTCTAGTGAAACACATTGAATTACAGTGCAAACACCATTATTACATTATTTGATAAGAAACTTCAATGAATTTTGAAGACCTGTAGTGTTAATGTGACGAATTTGCTTTTCATTTGCCAATTTCTCAATACAGACGTAACATTTTTGTGCATAGTGTGAGTGTACTAGCGAGATTTGCATCTGCAATAGTTCAATGTGAATTATTACTCTTAATAATATTCAAGGCAGAAAAATTTGCTCACAAATGTATGAGGATTGGAGTGACCCTTAGCGAAATATCGCGAATTTCAAGAAAAGTGACTGAAGGCCCATATTTTCAAACTTTAGTAAAATTAAGGCAATTGGATGATACACATTGCTATTTAAACTTACAATCAGAGTTTTGTGTTGAGTGGTTTTTGATTTATTTTATTTTCATTTGCAAAGATTTGAGTATTTGGAGTTTTAGGCTCTGATATGCAAAATTAAGTTATGAATAAACCAATGTTATTATTTTCAGATTCGAAAGAGGAAGAGTTTGTAATGATAAATACGCTCACATCCGATATTGAGCTATCAGCGGGTCGTTCAAAATATCCTGACGGGCCATTACTTGGTCCGCCAGCCTAAGGTGGCGCCACTGGTCTAAGTAGAGCAGTCATTAAGTGTGTGTATGCGCGTGCGCAAGCTTCAATGCATGGTCCAAGAAAACCGCTGCTTTAATTTCCTTGATATGAAAATTATTGAAGAACAAGTGATATAAGTAGTTTTCAAAAATGCGCATATCTGAGATATATACTTTGAATCATTCATGTGTATAATTTAGTACGCCCAAAGCTTAGAAGACTTGGTTAACGTGGTCTAATCAAAAGTTGCAGTTTCCAAGATCTGGATGCTGCAGTTTACACTATCTTATGGCACAGTTTACCCACACTGATGAAGATAATGTTTCCTTCGTGTATCGACAGCACACTAATTCCTCCATGTAGACATCAAACGGCTTCATATACACACGTAAATTTCTTGTCACGCAGAGGCGCAGGACATTACTGCTTCTCAGAAACCTCCCTCGGCCTATAAATGGTGGATTGTTATAACAGCTAATAAAATATGCTGCTCAAATGCACAGAAGTTCAACGACCGTTTTGAAATAAAGCTAAATGAAGGGTTAAAACAGTTAATCTCCAAATTTTCTAGCACCAACAATTATTACCTAGATTTCATTAATACAGCCTAAGGCTGCGTTTCAATATGGACAACATATAATGTTAAAATAGAATTAGTTTCCATAATACGATGGCATATTATAGAAGTCATTATGTAAAGGGGATGTTTATTTAAATCAAGAATTAATTGTTTTAAACGTTCAGTAGGAACTTAGGTAAGTATTTCATAATTAATTATCTGTTGAAATATGCACATATTGCATTGCTGTGTAGCTTATATTGTAGGTACTCAATATCAAAGGTACAGATATTCTAAAACAGAAAAAATATTTTAATATGTTTTACTGCTATATGTAAATATGTAGTGTTTAACGCCCGCTTTTACTACATACGGCACCGCAGGCGATGACACTGATGATACATGAGATGAAGATGGAGCACCGGTGGAATAAGATGGCGGGGGAAACCGGAGATCCCGGAGAAAACACGCCCCAGCGCCGTGTTGTCCACCACAAATCTCACTTTGCGGTCGCCTGGGATGGAACCCGGGCCGCCTTGGTAAGAGCCAAGCGGTCTAACCACTGAGCCACGGCGTTGCCTGTTTTACTGCTATATTTGTCACATGTTTACTATAAAATATCTGAATATACTGGAGAACCTTGCTGTTACCTTCACGTTACCCCAGAACCACAAAATGATAATCTTTGAGGTAAACATTTTCATGCCTTTGCCACCTTTTTACAAAAGCCCATTCTTCCTCCCTCTTTTCATAAATAAGAGTGGTCCCGTTGTGTGGTCCATTTTAACATTTAGACTACAAATGGTCCCTTGCGGGAACCGTCTCTGTAAACACCCGCGAATTTCACTCCACCAACCAGCAACCGAAGAAGGCTTCAATTAATCTGTATCTTTATTTATCCACATTCTACATGTTTACAACGGGATCATTCTAATCTGAAAGAGATTATAGTTGAGAAATGTATATCTAAAGGGGACATGTTATAAAATGGCATGAAGCTAAAAATTTTGCGTATTTCTGATTTTTTTAAAAAAATGCTACTTGAAATAATTTAAGAGTAGATCATTTTTCTGACCAAACTTCCTATATGCAGATAATAGTACCAATGATTTGTCTTCAGACACCAGTTGTTTGAGAAATTTTGTTTTATTCCGGTTATCATTGGAAAGAGTGTAATTTCGAACGCCAAAATGGCATAATATCCTTCCTTACCTTCAACTGGTGGCGCAAGTTGCAATCCCAATAGACCCAAACTGCCAGCCTCGGTAGCGTAGATGGTTGCATATCTGCCTCACGTTCAAGAGGTCGCGAGTTCGAATCTCAGTCCGGGTAAGTTACCTGGGTAAGGTTTTTTCCGGGGTTTTATCCTGAAAGGCGAATGTCGGGTAACTCTAAGCTCCATGGACCCCGGGCTCATTTGAGCATCATTTCACCAATTCCATTCATCGTCCGATATGACTTAACGTGACCCAAACAGCCTCTCTGAAATAGGTATATATATATATGTCCTGTTGCACAGTAAAATTGTTAGTTTTCTCTCTTCTTGTTTCTCAATATAACTCCGAATCAAAATACGCACTTAGCTAATGTCTGTATTTTACTGATCTAGGAAAAGGAAGCTTGATATTAATTTTAACGTGAAATAAACTAGGGAGTGACAGAAAGATAGGGAACCTAAAGAAAAAAGAAACACATTAACAAATAAAGGAATAAATAGCTGCGAGTTCTGTTATTTTTTAAAAGACATCATTCAGATCTCTATAAATACATAATTCAGATGAACTAAGAATGAATCTCTAACTTTATTATTAATTTCTAGGAATCATTTTTAGAACAGGAATCTTAATAAGAAAAAGATTTGGTAAACTTTCAAACCAAAGCTCCCTTTAAGATAAACATTACAAAATGCATTTCAAACACTCACGAGACATTTTTCAAGTGTGTGCAGCCATTGTAATGTAAGACACCCGTATTAAGAAGGTCGATATGCTACTATTTAGGCTTCTGACAGCACTAGCATGTCATAAAGTAGGGTTTCGATTATATCACAAGAAAAATCGTCTGGTCTAAGGTCAATGAACTAGCTTTACTCTTTCAGCCAATCATCAAGGATACCTCGAGCCCCAGGCGAGAAGTGTGCAGGAGAACCGTCATGCTACCACTATATACTCACGAATGCATTCCAACAGCTCTGCAATCATCATTGTATTACAACAGTGTTCGTAAGGACCACTCCTGAAACCTCTAAAGTTGATGCTGGATATATTTCACTCTGTATCGTTCACTCTTGCCCATTATAAAGTGTTTCTAAAATAAACACACTAAATAATAATTGAATCTGAACAAAGTATATAAGAAAACACTATTAAAAAGCATGTCAATGAATCATAAAAACAAATATTTTGGGGAATAAAAACATCTCACAAAAGGGATACAAAAGTACTATTAATTTCTAGCCGTAATACTTTATATACGGAAACTTTAAAAAAATTGTTGAGATTCCAATAATTTCAAGTGGAAGAACAACCAGTAGTTAGACTACAAGGCAGAATAAACTTAACTCTGGTAATCGTCTGATTTCTTAGGAAAATATGGTTTATAAATGATAGATTAATTTAACAGGCCAAAGCTTTAGAGAGAGGGGGAGAGGGGGAGGGAGGGAGAGATTTTTCCTCACGAAAATATGATTTCTCTTTCTTATTTCGGTTTTCCTACAATTTCAGAAAGGAGGCAAATAAAAATAATTCTGTTGATCCCTCTAATCTGCTATATTTCGATGTTCATTGCATTTCTCTCTTTAACAATTCTTTTATGCATGCAAGTGATAGGTATAGGCTGGATAGATATCCAACAGATATTTGAGAAAATATAATTTCTATATTTAATCCATTTGCTGATATCAATATTTCTATTCCCTGAATAGGCCATCTAATACAGACAGATAAAGTCTTTAGTTTCATTTTTTTCATATTTTCCCCATTGATTTGTTCTTATTTTATTATACAGCAATTTATTATCTGTTTAATGAATTTGTATTTGAGTTTCTGCACGACGTTCTATGAAGCTTACAAATGTATCATACTGATTTTTTTCACCTTTTAAGTGAACTGTAGGGTAACTTAATGTACCTGAAACAGAGTAAACCGAACACGAGAGTTTGCAATGTACTTTTTTCTTTACTAGCTACTAGCATGGTGCTAAAACAACAACATTTGGTAATTTGTATGTTTTATTGTAGATATTACATGCCGGTTTAGAAACACCATATAAATAATAATTTACTCACGTTTAGTCCAGTGATAGCAGCATGGGTTTACAAAACAAAGATCTCTGGGACTCACCTGAAACAGAAAAACCAATATTATTATTTCTTCTTATATTAACTTTAAATGCACAAATCTCGGTTATGTGCAATAATTACTGTACTTGAATACTAAATGATATATAATAGGCATAAGATATAAATAATTACACCAATTTCACATAAATCCATCTTCTCTTAAATAACGCAATAAAGGACTATAAATTATCTGCAACAAGTAAATGCATAGATGCTAAATTCAAACTCCAACACAAGAAATATTAAATTAATAATATATTGTAAATAAAGATATCAACATATTTTGTTTTATAACGACGAAATCAATAATTATCAAAATTACATCAGAGCCATCGGTGTGCGGGAATTTCGTACCAGAGGAGTTGTTTTACATGTCTAATTCCACTGACTGTTACCTTTAAGCACACATTGGACAAGGATTAAACCCACGACCTTAGGATCATAGGCTAATGCCTAACCAACTGAGACACTCGGACTTCCACAAAAAGAAAGCCTAAAACGAATTGGTCCTTCTATAGGAAGTGGTATAGGGTGTTACAAGAACAAGACCAAGAAGCTGTTAACTTTTGCCTTTATTTCTTCGTTTTTATTATACTGTATTTTTCATTCTCTGACCGAATTAATCGACAATTTTCTAAAATTTATTATTTAGAATATAAGTATCGTGTCTACATTTAAGTTAATTGATGCAAATTAGTCGTTCCCTCACACTAACCGTGTGTAGGCTAAGGTTTTGGATAGATAGAGTCAAACTAAAAATATATGAGTCAATTGGAGAATTTAATGTCATGACGGCACGTTGGATATGGTAGCTCAATGGGTAAGAGCGACTGGACGAAAACCAGGAGATCCATGGTTCAAATCTCGGCCATGCCATTGAATATTTCAGTTTGACTCTATCTATCTAAAACCTTAGCCTATACACGGCTATTCCATCAATTAGCTTAAATAACAAGAGTGTAATGATGAAGCCTGGGATTTACGTATTTACAATAGTAAGTCGCCACAAACAGTGTATCTCGAATACGAGAGCCCCTAGTGGTTTACCGCGAAAATTTGAGTTAATTGGAGAACTTAATGTCCTGATGGAACGTTGGCCATGGTAGCTCAATGAGTAAGAGCGACTGCATAGAAACCAGGAGATACGTGGTTCAAATCCCGGCCATGGCATTGAAATTTTCAGTTTGACTCCATCTATCGTGTCTACAAGTTTATAGTATACATCAAATTAAATATGAATCTCTAAATCATAAGACTTCAAAAATAACTAAACAAATACATTAAAATGCCAATTTTTTGCAATTTTGCTATTTAGTCTAGTCGTAAGCGATTGTTTACAAATAGATAATATTTGTTTGCAAAATAGCTTTCACTAAAACAACTTCCCAGTGCTGCATGAGAAGGATCGGCAAAAGTAGCATTCATTCAAGTACACAACTATTAAGCTATAGTACGAAAATTTTTTAAAGATATAAGACATTTTCAGAGAAGATAAATATATACGATTCAAACAAACTATGAAAATGCTACAGAAATTCTATATTGAGAGAAATTTCTAAATGTTTGGGGAGTTTTTAAACAAATGAAAAGTACTTTTATTGTAATTGTATAGAATTGTTGCTATAACAACTATAAATGTGTAAAACTATAGTGCGTAGGCCTTGCATAGCATGCTGTTTGTAAAACAGCATCCTAAGTGTTAGTTTTCAAATGATTCAACACCATATTTTATATACTGAACATTATATTCTGTGCGTTCAAATCATGTGTGTTGTTCAATGGGACGGTTAAAGAAATGGACTGAGGTGAAATATGGTAGATGATTGCCTACCCTTCCTGTAAACCATTCTTAATATTACTTCACGACTTCAACGCTTGCAAATCACAGGCGCTCCTACATCCAATGACGTCACTTGCATGGAGCTCTACACATTTCGTATTAGGTACCTATTAGGAAGTTACAGGAAAAACTCAAAAGAAAGGGAGAGTGCTGGGGCATTGCACCAGAAAGGAGGAGCTGGAAATGGGAGGAGGATTAGTGCAAGTGTGCGTTCAAGGTCTTGGAATGCGATTTCCGGCGCTGCTGATACCTTTCTTCCCGTTCCACCTGGTCATCTAAAGTTCCTTGCCCTTTGCTTCCAGGAATAAAATTATTCTCTAGTTAGGGAAGGCCGAGAAGAAAACGCACAAGAAGGCGTGTCGATCGGCCTGCTTGTTATTTTTATAGATGATGGCATCAGAGTGCAGGAAAGTGCTTCACAATAATTATGTTGGTCACAAAAAGTAGTGAATGAAGCTTTGCGGTTGTAATACACGTAGTCGCTAGCCGCCGAGGGTTGGACAATTCGGGGACTATATCTGAAAGTACTCTTGCTTGTATAATATATAAATAATAAGAAGATATCATATCGACACTGGAAGGAATATTAAAAACGTTTCGTTTTCCATGTCCCTCACTGTCACATCGGCTTACAAGTATAAATGCAAATTTTTATGAATTTTGTTTCTCTTTCCAGCAGGCGCGGCTCTTGGCGAATTGATTAGGTGACTCAAAAAATTGGCTAACCTAAATTCGCAAAGTCACTATCACAAAAACCGATTTTATAATGGAATAGTGGTTTTGAACTTCGATGGGGCTTCCCTCTGTATATGAATCCAAAAGTTCCTTAAACTTACATTTATTTAAAGAGTACTCGCTTTTATTATGTTCACTAAATACCATTTCTTGTCTACTTTCCTAATGGGATATTGCATGAAAAGTCTGTTAAGCTTAACGTTTTCATTATATTTTACAATATATAGACGTGAACTTTCCCGAACAGTATCTGGAATTTTGTTACCAACGCGTTTTAAAACTTCTGGTGTATTTTGTAGATGCTCCGCCGCAAAGCATTTTTCTAAAGGTAGCACTGGTGTTGGCCTACCAACATTTACCACATTGCGTTGGTCATCATTTTCCATAAAGAAAAGGGTGTTAGGAGACACACCAAGTTGTGTGTTCGATTCATTGTAAACCACTTAAATATGAAATATTAAGCACTTCACATAGGTATCACACAACTACTAATATAAAAAATTACATCTTTACACAGGATGCAAACTGATAATAAACAGTAGCACATGGCACTCGGTACTCGCTTCAAGCGGGTTACCACTTCTACCAACAAAACTCTTTTAAAATAAATAAAAAAGTAGGAAGAACCTCCTGTATTGTGTTGGCAACACGAGTTGGTGCGAAATATACGGCTTCTGTGAATCGAATCCGTAGCCATGGTAACCAGCAATGCATTCTACCCCTCCAGCCTCTCCTCGCCCACCGCATGTGTTACGGTCACCTCGGTCTTTTAATAACGAACCACCAGTAGGGAAGTAAGCTAGCTGCATTATCAACGCGCGGGCACCAAGAGAGCGGCTCCATTACAAAATATAATTTGGAGGACTTTTATAATTGAAAATTGAATGCTATAACTTAAAACAAAACCATGTAAGTTATTCAAAAACAAGTAGGTGACTCAAACGCTTCAAGGAAGAACCGCCCCTGCTTTCCAGGGTTTGAAGATATATATATGCTATATTGAAAATGCAAAGTTATTAACAAAGACCAAATTCCAATTAATGCTATCGTTAGCGTCAAGTCCGGTCGAGTGAGTGGAAACGTATAGACGTTTGTGGATTCGTTTGTGGTAATTTTAATGTTGACAGAATTTCCTTATCGTCTGTGTTCAACATCATCTTGATTCAAATTGAAGACCGATACCCGTGTATTGTATATTAGCCTATGAAGGTTGGGTCTAGGTGACGGGCGAAAGCGGAGAGTATGAAAATATTTCACCTCCGTGACTGAAGATATGATTTACAACGAAGGTCCACAGCAGCTCTTGGATGAGTCCGTCTTGTACTGGTTTGATATCAAAAGCTTTCTTCCATCCTTCATTGTCTGGACTAATGTTCGTTGCTAACCCGCCTCTATTCTGTAGGAATCGGTTATAAAGTATATATATATGTGTATACACACACACACACACACACATATATATATATATATATATATATATATATATATATATATATATATATATATTGCCAATCAGAGATGTCAACATTTCCCCACGTTAAGTAAATTACGTTATAACTACTGGTTTCACTTTACCTAAGTTGCATTGTTAGTCTAATTATAAAATGAAGTAGAACAGCAAGATGCTTCGGGGAGGAAACATGCCAGTAGCCATCTTTTTATGTTTGGATAAAGATCCAGTCTTAAAATGTGAGAGGATGAATAATGTCACATATTTTACGCTGAACATAGTCAAAGAGTCAAGAGAGGTGATGTGAATATGATTTACAAGTACCCCACGAGGTAGAGCACCCTACTACATGCCGCAAACCACGGCTAATATTATTGTTAACCGCTAAGCTTGTAATGAGTTGCCACCCGCCATGCAGCGGTGGCAAAGTAGTTGCATATATAGCAGGCGCTTGATCCCTTCTAGTAAGCTACAGAAATAACTACCAAATGAGTTTGCTTTCAAAATAGTTTAATATTTGCTGAAACGTTTATAGTATTTTTTTCCTAGTTGTTTTTCAAATTATTGATAATATCTTTTGAATCATCCTTAACACTAATGAACACGCTCAGAAGAAATCCAACATTTGAAAGTCTAAGGATAAAATTTTAATCGGTATGCTTCCCTTTAAATGATTCCCGCAGTGATACACTATCAAAATGCACTGATTACGCTAATGTTATTCTAATGATATGATGATGGCGATACACGTGATAAGTAGTCTAAGGTGCAAAAGCACAGAAAACTGCGTGGGAAAAAGTAGTTATAAGGTATGCAGCATACAAAATCTGGATAACATTAAAATATCCAAAATGTAGCTACACATTAACCGCTTAACTGCCCCTTAATTTAATGGATTACCACGCATTTCATTAATTACTTTGAAACTTGGCTGATTAGACACTAGTGTGACAATGTCATTATTCATTTAAAATAATAGTTGTGTGTTTAATTTCCTTATCTCCAAAGGGAAAGACAAATTCTACTTCTTAAATGATCGCAAGCTCCGAGCAATGGACGAGTATAAAATACTCCACACAGAAAACGCTAAGCTGATCTCATCGTGTAGCTGCCACATGGTTTGGAAATTACATAAGATGTCAGATATTTTAGTTCCTGGTTATTTTCATGCAGACGAAACAAACTACTTGGTCCTTATGTGTGTATAGCCACTGCCCTTTATTAAGAGATCGAAGTACATACCACTAAATCTTGATTTAGGACCCCGTTTCATGGCGTACGGCTTGCACATGATTTACATTCTGTATCATGTTATCTTGTAAAGCTGAATGAAATGAGATGTTAAAAATAGCTTCTAAGAACTGACGAACCCTAACCCATCTTACTGTAGTGACTCATCCGAATATCACTTTTAAGTGGCGATAGAGTCAGTAACCTCTTTCACTCGCGCGCGCGCGCGCGCGCGCGTGTGTGTGTGTGTGTGTGTGTGTGTGTGTGTGTGTGTGTGTGTGTGTGTGTGTGTATGTGTGTGTGTGTGTTTGAGAGAGAGAGAGAGACAAAGAGAGAAACGCTCATCCTAAACGCTTAATCGAACTAATGCTACGAGAAAACTACTATAGATTGACACTACTCTGCCACAACTCAGTAACAGATATGATTTAGTCAAATCTAATGAAAACAGACTGCTAAATTTGGCAACGGCTGTTGTGTGTATCTTTATTTTCTGATTACGACCCCTTAAAGCGACAGCAGATTTATACGTTATTATTAACGTATTGATTGATAAAATACTTTTCTTTGCTGCTAGTTTTCTTTTTCTCAAGCCTTAGACAATAAAATTAAACAACCTACTGAAAATAAAATTACACTAACATAAATGTGAAGATTATTTTTCAATTGTTGACCAAATTTAGCCATAGCAACTAAATGTCTACATTCACGGGACGTAATTTGCCATCAGGATTTGTCAAAATGTGTCCTTAAGAAGCAAACCGTCATTGGGGAGCCCTCTTTCAAAGAACTCTTAGCAGATATTAATATTACGGTGCAAAAGATGATCACTTTGTACGATGCCCAAGTTGTGTATATCACCTAAAGGTTGCTGAATTTCATTTCCAAACTTCGTTTCCTGTATGGTTTATATTGATCCAGGTTTCATCTAAGAAAATAATGGGAGTACAGCAAGTCCGTACCTCCTTCATTTTTCTTAGAAACGCGTATCTTTCTACAACGACGTCTGGCCGTTCCATCAGAAACTTCCCTCCGCGTGAGTTCTTTACAAATCTAAATTTCATTTGATGTATTTAATTTGATTAATCAGTCCGATATAGTGAATAAATAGATTATCTTATTGCAGCGTCACAGAAAGAGTCTATTGCTGTTTTGTTAGCTTTGCATTCGGACCGTTTTACCAGAAGTATATACAATTATCACCTACTTGCACTTCATTTTTTCTTTAAATATTCTTTTCACAGTACGAGATGAAGCACCTATAGCTGCAGCAGTTCTTTGAATTATGCTCGACATAGATATAGTTGGTTTTCCGCATTTTAGGGCCTCGCTAATGACGATATGCACCTTATCACAATTTCCTTACCATCTGATCTTATAGCTTTTCCCTTTTTCCACACTTCCTAGAACTAACGCAGACACTAGCACTGCTCCCAGCAGTATGTTTAAAATAAATATAAAATGTTCACCTTCTTAAAGTATTTTTCACGTTTCCAGCACATTAATATCCCATACTTCACTTGCAACACCACTGATCCCTGCTTGTGATTACTCTCATACCACAGCGGGTAATTAGGAAATACAATAGCGCTTTAAAAGGGACTAACCACTTCAAGGAAACAAACCCAGCACCCCTGCTACAACAAGGATAGTGCAAAAAGTGCCAAGTTAAATCTCGAGCATTGTAGCAAGGACGGCATCACTAACGATTCCAAAATGGGAGTCTCGAGAATTAACGAAGCACTCCCAGAAAGGAAACAGAGGCCTCGGCAATCCTGCTAAGCACCAAGGAGAGACTTTTACAAGACGCAAACCATACCGTCAGCGCTGTGAAACAGATGAAAGGAAATGTTAGGTAGAAGTAATATGTACAAGACATTTGAAGTAGAAATGAAATCATCCCAGCATTCACTTCAAACACGGAGGTAACATTAAAAAATATAGCCAGAATGGCTGACTATGGAAATCGAACCTGGGACCTCCCGAATGTGAGCCTCAAGTCATCTAAGTCGGTTCTATATATTGCGCGGAAACTGTGATACCTACTCGGATCTCACAATTACCAATGTTTAGGTGCAGGTTATCAATATATAACAAATAAAAACAAACTCAATAATTCACAATTTTGAGGCTAATGAAGCTTTATGGAGGCTAATTTTAAACTGCCGTTCCATTAATTGTGAAACGAGAGTGAAGGCGTATAAAACTATATGTGGGATTTGGCCTGTAGCTCAGTGGATAGAGCCCCTGGCTGCTGTGCGAGGGAACTAGGGGACTGTGTGTGTGTGTGTGTGTGTGTGTGTGTGTGTGTGTGTGTGTGTGTGTGTGTGTGTGTGTGTGTGTGTGTGTGTGTCTGTGTGTGTGATCTAATGTTAAAATGAGAAAATTCAATGTGGACGAGTAACAAACAACACTGCCGATATGACCATTGTAGTTAACGGGTGTACACTCAAAAAGTATGGTAGGTATTAAATTTATCTGGTCGTTTTTTTATGCTGTGATATAACATATGAATGTCTTCCTTTTAAGTACTACCTGCGGTTCTTAATATTTGAAGATGAAATATAATCCTTTAACTGGTTGCTAAAGCATGTACATGGGGTTTAATAACACTGATTTTAGCCCTATAGTGTATGGTAAACACGCAAAATATTTAAACCCAATTAGATATTTTTAAATGTTTTTTTTATTTTTTTATTTTTATGTAGAGCTTCTTTCAAGCTGATGCATTATATAAAACGAAGAGTGAATGAAATGGGTGAAATGATGCTAAAATGAGCTGGGTTTTATAGGGCTTAAAACATTTGCATTCTCAGGATAATGGGAAAACCCCGAAAAATAAAGAAATAAGAAAACGAATGTCGGTGAGCCCGGATGAGAACTCAGAACCTCTTGAATATGAGCTAGACGCGCTACAGAGGCTAGCAGTCATCTTCCACTTACTGATAAATACGCCATTTCGGACGTCTTATGAGGTCAGTAATGGGCACAGTCAGAAATACAGGAAGTGTCCTACAATGCCGGACAGTCAATTTCGACACACATACGCGAATGAAGAAAGGCAAGTTCAAGGCCATTACATAGGGGTCACCTCTGTATGATGATGACATTATAGGCTACAGAGATTTCCTACAGATCCAAGCCAGTGCAAACTGATTTACGGGCTACCTGACTTTGAGTTGCCAGCGCCGGCTCTTGTAACATGCACAAACAAGACAGGTTAAGTCAACAGTACTCCACTTTACATCATCGTTTACGATGGTGTCCTTCAGGCGGCCGTTGACATTATATTGCTACTAAACTTCACGCATTCCCCTTATTTTTGTTTCCTTACCCCCTACCCTTTACTCTCCCATTTTTAATTCATAATATAAGCCTTCCCGCTGCTCTGTTATACTTCACTGTTTTATTATTTTCTCTACCACAGTGCTTTCTCTATTACTGCAACTACTACTACCACCACTACTACATTTTATAACTGGGCCGACATTGCAACTAAGGTATTCACAACAGTAAAGCGGAACCAACTCCCAACCCGTCATTTACCTACTCCGCGTGGGGAAGATATTCTGAAGTTTCTAATTGGCTAAACATAGATATGAATCGATTCCTATTGGAATCTACCCAAACCAATGAAGAATGCGGCCTGAAATCGTTCCAATCACAGACATCAGAATATCTTCCCCACGTAGAGTAAATCACATATAGAAGTTGGTTCCGCTTTAGTATCGTGAAAACCTTAGTTAATATTTCAGTCTAATTATAAAATTGGACTGACTATATCTAAGGTAGACAGTTGAACCCAAAAATTAAATATCGACTTTTTACTGGTAGTATATGCTTTAAGGACTCCTAGATCTCCCCGAAAGCAGTTTTATAAAACGATCCATTGTGAGTGAACTTGTGAATATAAAAAAAATTAAAAAATAACATCTGTATAATAACCCTGGCACCTAAATTTCTCAATCCAGGGATAAAAGGCCAATTTTTTTTCATACATACAACATAATTCACAAATAAATTTATACAAATAAAAATAAAATATTACAATTATTACATAGAATTTATAGAATAAAGGAAAAGTATATAAAGTACATATAGACCAAAATTTCTCATCAATTCAATCTAAATAAAAACATAAAGTAACATTTCATTCTTATCAGCATCACTCATACAAAACTAAAACTACCAACTATTAACTACAACAAATATATAAAATTAAGGGACATTACTTATTAAATTGGTTTTAAAATATTATTACATATAATCTTACACAATTTACCATTGGATTTTCAGTGATTATTATTATTATTATTATTATTATTATTATTATTATTATTATTATTATTATTATTATTATTATTATTATTATTATTATTATTATTATTATTATTATTATTATTATTATTATTATTATTATTATTATTATTATTATTATTATTATTATTATTATTATTATTATTATTATTATTATTATTATTATTATTATTATTATTATTATTATTATTATTATTATTATTATTATTATTATTATTATTATTATTATTATTATTATTATTATTATTATTATTATTATTATTATTATTATTATTATTATTATTATTATTATTATTATTATTATTATTATTATTATTATTATTATTATTATTATTATTATTATTATTATTATTATTATTATTATTATTATTATTATTATTAATTATTATTATTATTATTATTATTATTATTATTATTATTATTATTATTATTATTATTATTATTATTATTATTATTATTATTATTATTATTATTATTATTATTATTATTATTATTACTGAGCTTGTGAACGGAAGATACAAAATCTAAACGTCTGGTATTTAGGTTTAGCATCTTCAAAGTATAATTCACGTAGATGTTCAATATTTCCCCCCCCCCCCTCCTGGTACCCCAAACTATCTTTACATAGAAACGCTTTTGATATTTTCAAAAAATTGCTCTAAGAATTGTGATTAGATCTAAGATATTTTTATGACTAATAAAATGTATATCTTGAACATTTTGGAAATAGACTCCTATGTCCTCTTGTTTGGAAGAAAATTTACATAATTTTGTATAAATGGTAAACCATAAAATATAGAGAAAAGTGTTCTATACATAAAATATACATCTCAAATTTGTGTGGAATTAATAATTTCCGAGATATGCAGTGTTATTTGTTTGAATGCATTTTAAAGGTGCTTTCACTATTGTTGTTTCTTTGGATGTCGTGAAAATACTATGGAATTTTTTGATCAGCACATAGCGACCCTATTTTTATATTGTCTGGAGAATTAACTTGTATGTTCCCACATTTACAGTACAAATAGAATAACAGTTGTTGGTAAAGATTTGGTGTTCCCTAGGGAACTCGAGGGAATTGTATCAGTAGACTAAAGGGCTGAAGAATTCTATTCAGTCAAGGGAAGGTGAAATAAACCCAAATATGGTGTATGTTTTCATTGTGTCATAAATATTACATACGAATTACTTATGATATATCTCTTCTTGTCAACAAGCGACGGAGTTGAATATAATAAAAGTTACCAATTAATAGTAGTCTCGCCATTGTTCAAGATAACACAGCGAAAACGAAATTGTGGCCAATGAACTCGAAGTACCAGAGGGCTTAGCTGATTGCTATGTATTTGCTCTATTATTAAATGTATGTGATTTCTCGTTGTTTTCCTTGTAGAGATCTATGATAACGAACACCATCAGCTTCCCAGAATCGGTCATCAACCTCTTCTAATTGTCTTTATGTTTACCTCTGCTTAGAACTTGTTCATGTACTAAATTAGACGAGATTAGTCATGTTCAGGTGTTGTAAACTACTACCGACTTTTAGAAATGCTTTTATTGTACCAGCAGCTAGCACTTTGATCTCATACCTTAGATAACAAGCACATAAAGTAGATGTTGCAATTTATCACTTTAATTTCATTTGAACTTGTGTAATATTTACACAGACATTTCAGATTTACGTACGTCTGTCTCTGCTTGTTCTTGAAATAATTCTCTCTCTGTGCTATTGAATTTTGTTTCTTTTAATTAAACAAATGATTGCAAAATCTTAAGGCATTCCTAGTCTGTATGAAACTTATCTTTATACATAATAAAGCTCTTAATTGGTTTAATTTCTGGTTTGGGATGAATAATACGTAGATATACACTTAGAAATCTTCAAATTATTATTTGTATATATTCACATGTTTGTTTTCAGGCAAGGATAGATAGGCTAAAATCTGATTTACTGGCCCTAAAAGGAATATTTATGGGGTGTCTAAAGCAAACAATTCGAAACAGTTTTATTATTTAATTAGTTTTAAACTATTATATAAGAAGCGTTTGAGTGACAGGTTTTGTTACTAAATTCTTTGATAGAATGTCCAGTATTCGTGCAGATGAAACGGGTTATTACATAAAATACGTAGTGTAATTTGATTGTATTGCAAGTATGGGCAAGACAGACGCTTATCTACTCTTATTTAAGTGTTTGTTAAAGCTCAGAAGAAACAGTTTTATTACACGTTTCCAAAACTTCATATCATGCCTAAGTTGCACAGAGAGAAGCATGAAACAAGAGAGACAGACGAGGGAATAATACAAAGTAAATAGAGTTACAACAGGGATGCTAAAACTGAGACGAAATTAACAGAAACTAAGAATGAATTGAAGAATCTCTGCATTTAAGAGAATAACGATTCGAGTACGCCCTTCATGGAGTTGGATAGTGTGTCGTCCGTATGTACCATGAGGTTCTAGTTCGAATCACGAATAGGGTGTGATAATCTCGGTTAAAGTTCCATATAGTATGTAGTTAGAGAAAATTTTGAAACTGTAGAGATATGAAGCAGTAACTGAAGGGCTATAGTTCATAAAATAAGTTGTGTTTAACATTGTATTAAATATACAGTGAATGCTATTCATATGTGGTCAATAAGACTGTATATATCTACCGAGAATACCAAAGATTGTTAAATATTAGCTTTCTGTCTTAAAATGAGAGCGTTGTTATGATTCGATAGTACTGTCTATCAGAGAGCATAACATCTTCATCCTCTCAACCACAAAATCTGTAATATCCAACTCAACCCTTCATAGCATTGTGTGCCAGGGATCTGAAATACGTTTAAGTTTTCAACAAGTCAAAACACAATTTAGTGTTTTACTAGTCTCTATTTCAAAATCCAGAAGCTTCTCTCCACGTTCACTACGAATCTCAAAAAAAAAAAAAAAAAAAAAAATTGTAGGTAAAAGAAGAGGACATTTAGTTTACATGATATGCTAATGCAAACATTAGTCCTTGAGTTTATATTTAAAATAATGGAATTGGGCCATCGTTTCTGTTGTAAATTGATTGTTTTAATTACATTATTCATAGCTAATTTTATTCTTTTAAAACTTTTGAAGGGCATAGTAACGGACGTTAAACCTTAGTTACGGCACGTGGCAAGCTGGTTACTGACTTCCTCTGCGGCATTTTATGTTTCTAAACTTCTAGATCTGTTGCGGCTCACACCCCCAGGAGGGAGAAATGAAGTGAGGGAACCAGAGGATGGCACGAAATGCATTGTGGATTTGTCTAAAACGTTTCACTGGGCGAGAATCACGTATTTGTTATGGGTGACTGGTAACTGGTGCCTGTTTACTCCAATACGTAATGTGCAAATGGTGGCCAAACGTGCAGGGATGCGTTCTACTTTATGAGAAAAGAATTCAGTCGTTAAAAAGTTTGCAACAAATTGTTTAGTGTTCCATCCCAAGCCATAATATAACTCAATATTATTTTGCTACAAAGACCTACAAAACACATTTAAGATCTTAATAGGTAAAAGATTATTATAAATGCTTTGTAATATATGCATACAGAGGAACAGTTTAAATATGTTAAGGCAGCTTGAAAACCTGGGCCTTCTACGTGAAATATATTCAGTTTCAGCAAATATGATAAACCACCTAAGTTATCTGCTACCACAGCTTAATATTTAAGCCTTTAATAGAATTACATAAGGATAGTATCACACGTGTAACAACTCTCCACAGTAAAATTGTACATTGTCTCACGTCTGCAAACTCCGAAAACAGCAGTTGCGATATATTCGCACATTTCCTCTTAGTACATTGAAATCCAAAGCTTGTGAAGACTGTTAATAATAACAATTTTTCAAATGGAGTAAAAAGGGTAGGAGGAAAATAATAAAAAAATGGCTAATGTAAGTGTAGCAATTAGCGTTTAAGACCGATCGTAGCCTGATAATATTTGAACTAGTACAGTTTATATAGGCTGTTACAGAATTTAAACGACAAACTTTCTAAGGTTATAGAGCATTATTATGTGAGCACTTTTAGTTCATTGTTGTTCATTGCGGTTTACGATAGATTAAAATCCATGACGAGCCAGTACGACACCTACAGAACGTACTTCAGGTAACCGTGGCCATTCTATGTTTAAACATTCCATCTGATTACCTCTGTAACATGCACATAACTTTTGAAAGAAGCGAGAGAAATTAAAATTGATTTCACTCCAAAGTATACCATTTCTTTGGAAGAAGAAATGTTGAATCTGGTGTGTACGGATTTTAAACCCCATACTAACATACTGATACACTACAGCTTTCATTTGGTTGTCTCTTACAGAGGTACATATGTGCTTTCCCATGTGAAAGTGGAGTTATTAGTGGTGCACCAATGGAGATGTTTTCCTCATATAAAGTATTACCTATTCTCTCATAACTTTACAAATACCGCAGTGGTAGATATTATCCTGTGCGTGGAGAAAAATACTATTTTAGAGTGTGACTCAGTACCCTGTTCGTGTTATTTTCGCTTTCTTGCATTCATCAATAAGAATATTCAAATGAAAAATAATTACTAACTTCAAGGTTTGTTGTCACAGTTCATAGGTGTCCTACATCAACGTGCTTCTACACCATTCCTCTGTAACCGCAGAAGGTTTGTTGATTGAATTCTGTAATACCCTTTGTAACACAAAGGACTAAATAAAAAGGAATTTTTAATAATCTATTCCTGTTTTGGAATGGGGTTGTACTTCATTTTATAGGATGTGAGAGGTATACCCATTTCAAGGGCAAATTCTCAGCTATAAAGAGCACTAAGGACTACTACTTTGTTGTGCAAAGGCCTACATGATCATTAATTACAATTTAGTAATTTATATTCTTACACATGCACTCCAAAACCCGCAACAATTAGCCATTTCAAAACTTTTTTTCAGCTGACACTCCTTATAAGCTCTGAAACTTCCTCTCCTTCTTTAATTACAAATATTTTTTGCTGAAAAAATATTTATAGGGGAATAAATCTTATATTTACGACGATACATAGCTAATTTTAACAAAAGTTGCAGGATGTGTGGGTACAATAAGAACATGAATTCAAATAATGGCGGGAGTCCCTAGAACCAGATATAAGTCTCAATGAGTACACTGAAAAGTTTTTCAAGCACGTTTGTTTTAACTTTCGTAAGTTTGAAGATAAATACTTTGAAATACAAAGATATTTGTCAACATCCCGCTTTCCCTTGCAGGAGGGTAGAAAGGTCACTGGGATAGGCCAGGTGCGAGGCAGAATATACCTAATGCGTGCACTTTTGCCGATGCCGCTGCGAAGTTGTTACCTCATTGTAGAAACCGAGATTACTTACGAGATTACATTTTTAGTGGTGTTTAAATACAATACATATCTTTTATATAAATAATTATCTAATGGATAATGGAAACGGCTAAAACTGAAACAAATCTGCATGATTTTGAATGAAGGAACAAAAAAAAAAAAAAAATGTTTTATTATGCATTTAATGTAAAACCCAAATAGGTACGGTACTTCATGACTAAATGATGCAAAGGATTCAATTCCTTGTCAAAGAATGTATTCGTTGAAAGCAATAGCAAACGGGGATTTTTACTGAGAAGTTAGAGGAAAACACCATCGAATAAAGCATATTATTTTATTTAAACATTTTAAAAAAAATGAGACGTGATTATATTTAAAAATCCTATAAAAATACCGACATACGATACTGGTAACTCCCTCTGGACGAAAATATCAATCCGTCATAGGTACATAGCGGGCGAGGGATTCCATAATTGTGTGGGGCGTTTGTGTGTGAGTTCAGTTAACCAACGACTGCTGTGATGTCATGACTTCGGCGTAAATTACGATTTGTACAAACCAAAAATGTTAAATTCTGACGGAATAGGGAAGTGCTTAAGGAAGAAGGTAAAGATTTGCTTCTCCTCTCAGAAAAGAAAAGAAAATGAATTTAAATTGTGAATTACTGACTATCCTAACATTAACACAACTGTTAAGCGTTCCGTTTGTGAATTATAATGAAACGAAGCGTGAAATAAATCGTTTTTCTGCTGAAACATAATATTCAGGCGCTAAATTAGTGTTATCTTCATTCATCGTTGTATGAGTTCTAAAAGAATGGCATAAGCACTTTATTTCTTATATATGAAATTAATAATAATAATAATAATAATAATAATAATAATAATAATAATAATAATAATAATAATAATAATAATAATAATAATAATAATAATAATAATAATAATAATAATAATAATAATAATAATAATAATAATAATAATAATAATAATAATAATAATAATAATAATAATAATAATAATAATAATAATAATAATAGATACACATAAATGTTGGAAATTCATCATTACTTCACACTAGCCATGTATAGGCTAAGGTTTTGGATAGAGTCAAACTGAAAAATTCAATGCTATGACCCGGATTTGAACCACGGATCTCCTGTTTTCCGTCCAGTCGCTCTTACCCATTGAGCTATCATGGCCAACGTGGCTGCATGACAGTAAATTCCCCAATTGGCTCATATATTTCTCCGGTAAACCACTAGGGGCTCTCGTATTCGAGATACACATTTCTGGTGACTTGGAAGTACTTGAGTCCCAGGCTTCATCATTAAACTCTTTTTATTTAATTTAATTGATGGAAATTAATCATTACTTCATACTAGCCGTCGGATATATAGAGTCAAACTGAAAAATTCAATGGCATGACCGGGATTTGAACCACGGATCTCCTGGTTTCTGTCTAATCGCTCTTACCCATTGAGCTACCATGGCCAACGTGCCTCCATGACATTAAATTCTCCAATTGATTCATATATTTTCCTGTTAAACCACTAGGAGCTCTCTTAACATGAAGCTGCTATTTCAGATCTATGTAGTAGCCAGATAAGTTTAAATTAACACGTAAGTAACTAATAAATTATTTCTGTTCGCATTAACATATACAAAAACTTTTACAGTAATCTGAATACAGATACACAGGAACAACTTCTCTCACTCCTAACGGAAATTTGCTTTTCATCAAATTGTCTCATACAAAAGTAACGAGTTAAGTAAATGTGATGATGAAACGTGTCCCTATGATATCAAGGATAAATATAATTTCCATTTTGAAGCAGTAAACACCAACGCAGTTAATAAGGATTCTTATGTAACTGGGACACTTCTTTTCAACAGGTCATTGATATACGATATTAGGTTTAGAGATTTCTTTTGTAAAAAGGGATGAATATATACTGAACAACTTGTGTATTCGATGGAGAATGTGGATCTGATAAGCTTTAATGAGTTCCTAGCGTATGTTAGTGATGTTATGCAATCACAATCCAGAAAAAGTATGCATCGGAGTTATAGGTCTCTTTATTACATTGTTTCTCATTCTTCCGAGAGTGATATCTGTATCTCCTCTGTAAATCTGTGTGAACCACAGGGTTTATTGAAGGCTGTGAGTGTAATAAACTTACTCTAGAATTCCGTTCCCTTTATTGTTTTCACAAATATTACCTTCACACTTTTTTCTGTATACATTATTATTTATTGTTATCTCTTCTGCAGTACATTGGTATAAAAACTTCTTTTTAATTTTATTTTTGTGAATCGACACAAGCGTTCACATAAACTGTTTCATTACACTTTTCGCTGCAGGTGGAGAGATACAGAAACACAAGTGACAATCAGATGTTCAAAAAAGGGTCACTGAACGTTGTATTTGAAATTTTATTTTCCTACAATTATGGTAAGAAAATACTGAATGATGACAGCACTTAAAAATAGCAGTGTTGAAGAACTACAAATGAATAATGAATACCTCGGAAATGACTGATGCAACAGAAAAGTTTATTTGAAATCAATTGTGCATTTTAAAGATAGTACATATTTTATTAAGTAACAGTTTGTCTACATCTTATGGTTTACCAGTTATAAAAAGTGTATTTCGAATTAAGAGGACTTAAGGGTCTATTCTCAGAATATTCAAGTATATAAATTATTTTTACGTAAATATCTTGTGATATTTTAATCAAGAGCTTTGGAACCCTCTTTCAAAAGTTAGAGCATAATGAAAAATATTCCATGTAGCTTGGGGTGGGCAGTTTTCTTGAATATCTTCGTTTCGCATATTTAGAGGAACTGAAATCATCCCATATATACGTTTATCCAAAAATGAGGGGGCTTTGGGGGCTCTTGGGGGCTTCAAAACCTCTAATTCTGGTGACATCTTCAGATTAATTTTTTGGCTGAGTGCAATACTTCCTTTACATAGTGAAAGTGGGTAGAGAACGTAAAAAGGATTTTGTTTATGGAATCGCACAAATTTAAATTACCTTTAAACACTACAATAACATAGGTCAGTGTTTCACTGGTGGGTCAGAGTGGATATTAGAAGAAGTTCGTATTAGGTATAATCTGATAGAATATTTCTTTCCTCACTACCTCACTACCTCTATTCAAGTCAGCGATGTGTAACTAGGCAAATATTTCCTCTAAGGTTTTCGAATACTGGCATCTGCAAGCTATAAACACCATTTAAATTTGCTACAGTCCTGTTTTCTCCAACTAAAATAATGTATTGTAGAAAATAAAACAGGAATGTAAAGCACATGGGTGTACATTGTGAACAGTTTGACTTTTGGGTTAATTTCCGATACTGCAATGTGGAACGAGTAGAGAAACAGTGACCCCTGGTTCTCAGTCTTCCACTGAGTCGCATGTGATAACCATGTAGATGCAGGTCATGGTTTGCAGTGGGTTACACTGCCTCTTTCACTCCTCTCCACAATATGCTGCAGCTTTCTACCACGTACTTTCATTATTTCTGCACTTCGACAGCTTATACTTCCAATAAAACTTGCTGGATTTCCTCGAGATGCCCTCCTTGCTGAAAGTGCTAGGTATGGTTACAATATGTGGGTGTTGTGGCTCATCATTTGCAATGGAGTGATACTATAGCGTGTTTACCCAAAGGTGCTGGCAGTTTGTTTTCAAGTGAAGGTTGGCGCGTGCAGAACAAAATGTTTTTGCAATGCACTTTATGTTATTCGATACAGAACATGTGCTTTACAAAATAGTGTATTTCGTTTTTCTATGCTTATACACCGTTCTTTTCAAATCAATAAAATGGAGTGTCAAATCGACAAAAAAGAGCAATTTCAACATCTGCTTATTGTATTTAATCGTTGTGCCAAAGCCACAGTATTTGCTGGAACTGTTCCTTTGTGCCTTTTCCTGTCGACTTGACACTCCACTTTAATGATCCTTAAAGAACAAACTCTACTTTGTAAAACACATTTTTCTTAATCGAATAGCATAAACGTATGGCCAAAACATTTTATTTTGTACTCAGAACATTCACTTAAAAAGCCGGGACTTTTGCGACAATCCATTACAGCAGAACTGCTCTATAACGAAGTTGTGACTGACTTGAACAAGCATGTCTGTAAGGAAATAATAGGTGTACTGCAATGCATGTGCGGAAAGTGAATCTTACCAAGGTTCTGCAAAGGACTTAAATCATGAGTATCGTATATATATTTTCTACAACGGTTAATAATAGAAATGCTTACGTGAAAACTAAATTAATCACCATCAGCTGTTTAAAAGCAGTATCAAGGTTATCCGTGCTAGTCTCTGTGAACTAGTCACATCTGGAACTGTTGACCAATGCAGTAACGAAGGTGAGGTGATGCTTGCGCCGAAATAGTTAATATTTAAATTCAACATTAAAGTTGAATGTTTGAAAGTAAAGAAAAGTAAGATTTATATGGCGAAAATTGACTATAAACTATTAAATTTCACGTATACAGCAATGAATATACATATAAGTAGTTGGGAACTAAATATCTCTTAGTAACGCCTGCGGTAAAAATCCAAAATGCACGACGTGGAGGAATTTAAACGTCGCACGCCTGATAGCATAAACAGGAATACAAAGTTGAATTAAGTAATGCCACCAAATGTTCTGTTGAGCCCCAATGAACTTTTATATTGAACTTACTAGAAACCTTTTTAGGAGAATGGGGGAAAGGAAGCGGTATAACATCCTGAAAAAATAATTGAAAAAAGAAAAACAATAACGCTGCAGTAATGGTTTTGATAGCCATCAAACTGCTAGTGAAGCACGAACGTCTTTCCATTATAAATATAACGATTCAAGTTTTATCTATCTTAGAATGTTTGTTTCCTATTTCCTCGCCTAATAGGTGGGAAGTGAGAGAAACGGTACCCTTCTGGATGTAAACATTAATGTGCTTCTAGGATTTGTAGACTACAGTTCACTCTAGCGCCTGGATTATTTGTAAAATGGCCAGGACTGTCTATATAACTGTTTTCGGAGGGAGATAAAATGAAAGCTCTAGTGAATATAGGGCAATAAAAGTGCTAAGCCACAATAATGAACTTACTATATTGTACTTTCTTGAAAGGAGTTATTCCAAAGTTACTTTGTTTGAGATGGGACTTTATAAAACAAGATTAATAACGTCTTGATGACAGTTTATACTCTAAGTTGCTGTCTCCCTGTGCGTTGTTTAAAGTTTATTGAAATATTCGTTCGTAAATGTTTGGCTGCTATTGTTTGTTGATTGGTTATTATTAGACAAGCTAATTTTGCTTTCAGCGGTTGTATTTCACGGCAGTAAAACCTTTCGTGTTGAATTGTCAGCGAAATTTAAAACCTCATAAGTACAAGTCTTACAAAGGGAACAAATGAAGAAATAAAGGTAGTTAACGATGGGAAATTGTTTTTCTATAGTTTGATACGTTATAGAATAAGTAAGCAGTTCCCGGATATGCTATTACATCATTGTTATTGTCTATAATGGTAAAGAGCAGTGCGCATGCGCGTGTGTTAATATATAAAAACTACTCAGCCGATGTTTATAATTCTTACGCCACTGAAACGCCGTTTCTTTCTGATGAACATGGGCTATAAAATCGTTAATTTCAATTCAGAAATTACTGAAACAATAAAACGATGTGTAGATAATACAAAGCGATTAGTTTCTGTTGCTTCACAGATAACGAGTGTAAAGAGAAATGGATTATTATTTTATCCCAAGGAATATGTACATATATGTCCATGATGTAAAACTTAAACAGGAAACAGAACTTAAAAAGCGATAATAAGTCCTGTTTACAAGAGAACGGACCATATTCTATATTTAT
Organism: Mantis religiosa; assembly: GCA_030765055.1. Lineage (NCBI taxonomy): Eukaryota > Metazoa > Arthropoda > Insecta > Mantodea > Mantidae > Mantis > Mantis religiosa. The sequence continues at coordinate 83,919,957 of CM060950.1, read as the reverse complement.
TTATTTTATTGTCATTTATCCGGTTTCTGAAAATCTGTTTGTTAAAGAATGCAATGAAGTTCCTGGATCAAACACATTCCAGTAACGTGTATGAAGAACGTTCTAATTTATTTCCTTTGTACTCATACTGTAACGTAGTTGGCTAGAACGTCATTCTAAGCAATTGTCTAAAGAGAAAGTTGCTAATATTAAAAATCAGAAAACTGATATTTTATAATTATCAGTTGAGAATATTATTTTATCAATAGTCTAAGGCCATATCTACCAAAGAGGTTAACCTGTCACCCTAGGAGTTCAGGATCTTCATATTTAAACAGTTTTATCTCTATTTCATTGTACAGGTGAGCTAAGGATGTCTGGATTACGTGAAAATTATTTTCTTTTTTGTTATTAAATAACTAAGAAACAAAAGGGAAAGTACATATGTTTAAAATTTCATCTAACATTCCTCGACCATTCTTACTGTTACATCACAAGAAAGTGTCTAAGTATGAGATTTGCAGCAATTTTAGAACATAAAAGGCTGCCACAGATAGGTCCAGGTAGTCGGACATTCCGCTGATTTTTACATTTTTTTTTCCATGAATATCAGCAGTTTTAGTCTGTTGTTAGAAATAGCGGAGTTGTATGAAATTAAAATTATAAAAGGTAAAGGGGAGAATTAACCACAAAAATCCTCTAGAGCATTTTACAACTTCATAAAAACGGGGGAGGTAAATGTTTCATAAAGAACGGGGGGAGGTAAATGAAATTAATTAATTTGTTGAGTTTAGAAAGATAAGTGTGCAACGTTGGGTTACCAGCTTGGAGCTAATATGAGCTTAAAGCTTTGAACTTCATACGTTAGTCCCGGAAAACATTTCACCCTGTCAGACAAACAACAGATGAATGATGCCAAACTGTCAACGGACATTTGCCCCTTATCTTTACTCAGAGTGGACCAAAAGCATATCATTCTTTGACTCATCTAAGAACTTTAGTTAAAATATGTACACAGTCACATAAAAACTGATTAACTGATTAACAGTTACAATTGTGCTCCCGTTTACCACAATGTTGATGCTTTTCATATTCTGTTTCGGCTTGTGCGGAGTATAAAATATTGACTGCAGTAATAGGGTAAGAAACCGTCACATTTTAATGTTTAAGTCAGGACTAAAATTTATTTGTTTAAATATGTAGCACAAAATATATAAAATAAAGATGTAATGAAATACATATTACGCCTAGCCGAATCAAATTTTCCGGTAGTCCCCTTCATTTGATCAGAAATAAGAATTTTGGTTTTCGATGATAACCATGTAACTATTTAACTTTTCATAAAAATTACTAGCATGGAAATTAACTGTTCTTCCACACTAGTCGTATGTAGGACAAGGTTCGGGCTGATAGAAAAATTCAATGCCGTAGCTGGGACCTGAACCACGGGATTCCCGGTCTGCGTCCAATTGCTCCTCACAACTGAGCCACCATGTCAACATGCCAGAATGTCACTAAATTCTCCAATGACTAGTATTTTTCCTGGCAAACCACTAGGAAATCTCATTTGTAATGAGATACGGGAAAAATGCGAATCAGTTGGTGAATTTAGTGTCGTGTTGGCATGTTGCCATGGTGGCTCAGTGGTTAGGAGCAACCGGACGGAGACTGGAAGTTCCGTGGTTCAGGTCGCGCCTATGGCATTAGATTTTTCAGTCTGACTCCAGCTATCTAAATTATAAGCATGTTTGACGAAATTTATAGCAAAACATATAGTTACGTAAACTGTATATTCCTCGTCAGGACGTTTCAACTACATGAACATGGCCCAGATGTTTCCTAATTGTCCTTTTGATAAATTTACGATTGTATAATGGAACACAATTCAAGTTGTCTACAGTGTATCAATTTTCATCTCAAACGACTTCAAGCCAAGAGCAGACAAAATGACGTAATTGGCTCATAGCCCACACCCCCAGACGTTTATTCTTATTGTTATTCTTTAAGTCCTGTTGTAACTAAAGAGACAAGGTCATACTTTTCAAGGTCCAAACTGTTTGATTGCACTTACTGACCCACATCTGTAAGTACCTAAACGCAGGGAGAGACCAGCTGGATGAACGCATGTTACATCTATTGCTTGCTATTACATCTGTTATTATTTTTGTAGATAATGCCAACTTTTATTGGGGTTTATTCAAACTACAGCAATTGGTGTATATATATTCATTACTTAATACTATCACGAATCTTCCTTCACACTGACATTACTTCTGGTGAATCTATTATTAGTTTCTTCAGATCCAATAACCCAGTCAAATTCTATATTTCTTCCTGAGCATTTGCGTATTGCTTTTCCTAAACCAATGTTGTTAAATATTTACGTGTTTATTTTATACATTCTATTCTTCTACATAACCACATTTAAAAAGCTTCCGATCACTTTTCTGCAATGGTAAAGTTTCCATAAAATATATGTAGCAATCAGTGCAAAAATACTTACTTAATAAGTTTATTTACTTTTTCAAGCGTTTACAGTAAATTTTCCTTTTATATTAAATTAACCTCGTGGTATTACTAACTCGTGTTTAGACTTGTTGACGAGCTCGTGTTGCTATATATAATTCACATTCTAAACATCTGAAAGAAACTACTTCATTCCGAATTCGCAAGTGTATTATCTTTATTTTACTCTGAAAATATAACTTTGTAGTTTTATACCTACCCATCTACATAGTTATTTAGTTACATTATATTGTTTCATCGTTTATTTTCATCAATGACTTGTGAAAGTCTTATACTAGCAATTAAAAATTATGGATTTTTACTCGAATTATTGAAGATGTCGTTTTAGTATTCACGCTATTATGATATACAAAGTTTACAGATACTTCGTTCGATATTTAATAAATATCTCAAACATTTTGATAAGAAAGCCCTACTATATTGAAAATAATGTTTGAAACTAAGCCTAAAACACAACTACAAAACCGAAAGACACTACCACATTTATTACATGAACCACTTCACAGTGGCGCAATTATCCCAAACCGTTACATTACGATTTGTACAGAAGGGGAAATTCCATATCAAATACACATCACACGGTCACATCTAAGAATTAAACGTGGTGCCAAAATCAAGTGACATAATAATGTTGATTAAAACACATTATTGTACAATGTAATTGTAGGTTAAAAGGTTTTATTGTCACTATATCTATAAAATATCGTACATTTTCTCTGTAACGTGCGTCCTACTGGAGTTAATATTGTTGTATATCTCCATAATTATTATCGTACAGGCTGACATTCATGATTTTGGGAGCTGGATCAGGCGTACTGGTTAGTGATTTACGGTATATGTGGTGCATAAGCTTTGTAGAGAAAATTACTTCTTTCCTGATGAAAAATCTTCTGTTCCAATCTGTCCCTTTAGAATGAGGGAGACATCAAGCGACGACTAGTAATGCAGAGGTTAGACTGCTTGGCTCTCACCAAGGCGGCCCGGGTTCGATCCCAGGCGACCGCAAAGTGAGATTTGTGGTGGACAACACGGCTCTGGGGCGGGTTTTCTCCGGGATCTCTGATTTTCCCCGCCATCTCATTCCACTGGTGCTCCATCTTCATCTCATGTATCATCAGTGTCATCGCCTGCGGTGCCGTATGTAGTAAAAGCGGGCGTTAAACACTACACTACACATACAGAACCTGGAAACATTAAGAATCCCCCCTGTCGCCACACGTTGTACTCTCTAGCTTCATCGATTCCTCCCAAAGGGTAAGTAGGTGTAATGCACTTACACTAATGCCTAGCCTTGGCAGCGGTGCTCTCCTCCATTTTTAATTCATATTCCATCCAAGTACCAAAAGTTGAGAGTGCGCGCTATAGGAAATGAATTCTCCGTAGAGTGCTTCACTTATTATGAAAAGAGTATCGTAAATATGTTATACTATTCGCTGAAGTTTTAGCTAGTGGGAAGGAGTGCCCTTCCAAGCAGGTTGAGTTAGTGGTGAAGCAAGAGAGGGGTAAAGGCGCGCGACAAAGTGAAGGAAGCACTGTTATCGGTAATATCTGTCATTTCACTGTCCATAGTTTTAGGACTGTCATCATCCAACTCCGACTGAAGTCTTGTACCACTGTTGAAGGTCTTCCAGTGTACGCGACACGCGCGGCACGGGTTCAGCACGCTGTGTACTCTTCCCGCCAGTGAAGTGTTACGAGCCACCCCAAACCACTAGCTAAAATGTCAGTGAACGAACAGCACGCTAAAATACATATATCGAAATAAACAGCAACGTTTATAAGGAATAGGTGTATACCTTTTAGTATCAGAAATTAAAATGCACTATTATATGACAGTAAAATCCATTTTGGCATAAATATTCTAAATGTTTGTCATTAAAAGCCAAACAAGAGTGATAACTCTAAAAATTTTCCCCAAATGGACAGGAAAACTATGTGTATCTAATATTAAATTCCCCGCAATGCAGCCGTGCTGATGCGGCAACATGTTCAACTTCCGTGTATGGCGTGTTTCAAAACAGTAGGCGCAAGTTTCTCAATGTCCGAAACATTTTACTGTTCTCTATGAAATGTCACATATGGAGCTCTATAAAAAAAAACTCCAGTTTTCTGTAGCTTTCTTGGGTGTAAATCTTCATTTTATGCTAATCATAACTTAGTTATTTGCGTCTCTAGACATCAGACACAAAAAGAAGCAATATAATTTAATTTTCAAACCCAGAGATTTTATTTAAATATAAACAAATTCCTTGTATATTTACTACATTTCAAGCTTATCAATATATTTTCTTATCAAAATATTATAGTGTAGACAAAAAATTGTTTTCTCACTTTTGCTGTAAATGACCATCCCCAATCTTTCCATTTTAATTTCATTCGCTGTTAGGTGGTACCATCCGAATTAAGTACGTATTTCTGACATTTCGGAAGAAATCATTTTCGTCATGATTGTTTTAGTACACATGCAATTAAGAGTTAAAGACAATTTACAAAACTGTGTAGAACTTTATTCCAACCTTCAATATTTTCTTAGGAGGTACTAATATTTATATTTAGTCATACTAGTCTGCTGCTTTGTAGGTGGGAATTTTATTTTATCCCTCAGTTAAGGAAATTAATGCGTAAATAAGTAATATGAAGTATTTGCTACTTATTTACCAATACAAATATACATAAAAGTATTAAACTCCTTTTAATCAAGGTGAGTAGTTTAACTCCTGATTAAACGAATCTAATTTGCATAAAGTAGTAAGCTAAAGGTAATGTTTTAAATTAATTCAATGACATCTTTTCTACGCATACATCATTGATAGGTAAGTAAACAATACATTTAAAATAGGCTCAATGCGTTATAGGGCTTTATTTTTGCCAAGAATCCACAGGTGTATGCATTGATAAATTCCTAAATTCCGCAATTTTAAGATTTAGTTTTTTTATCTAGATTGCATCATTATCATCATCGTCATCACAATAGATTATGGCAGTTTAAATGGAATATTCAACAATATACAGATAAGACTTGTTTACAATATAAAACATACACAGGTATATATACACCTAAATGGATTAATGCAAGCATGCTGGGCAAATTATGCGACAAAATGTTTTCTCTAATAGTTCTCAGTTTCTGTTTAAATATAATAAGCATTACTTTGTATTAAACTTTCGAATGTAACAAAACACACAAAATATCTAATGCGAGAAGAAGATTATTAAATTGGAAAATAAAAAGTACTTTTTAAATTTACGAGCATAATATTTCTGAAAAAATTATCTGAGTATTTTAAGAAATTATAAAATTGTTTCTTTACTAGTCGAATATGCAAAATTGTTGCCATAAGAAACACCAATCCCAATACGGTTAAACAATTAAAGAAAACGCAAAGTTTGTGTACCTATTGTTAACACACCTCGCACTTTAATTATAGTAGCTTTATTACTACTTTTCAAACATCACACGAGATTTAAGTTGTGTAGAGAATGAACATACAGGTTAAATTAAGCATAAGAATAAAATCTATGTTAAATATGATGCATACATTAGATTGTTGGTGGAGAAAACTCAATGAATTGGCACTGGCTGATTAAAGGGTACATTCATAGTTTACATTTCATAGAATGCATAAGATATATTTTGGCAGCCATACTCTCACTCATTTATATCTGCTTATTTCGTTGTTCACAGTCATTTTAAATGGCATATTAGAATTTAGAAATACACATGTAAAGTTCCCTGAGGTACATGCATTTCAGTTAGTGCTAACTAAAGTTACACTTTAGAAATCTGGAGAATCAGCGTTGTCTAAATAACTGATATGACAGAAACCGCTAACGTATACAAAAATCCTAATAATGTGGTCCAAATTATGGAAATGTATATATTTTTGTTAATTTTATATTTTATTGTCTATTTTTCGACTTTATGTCAGTATTTTATCACCTTATTGTCATTTACAGCTTTATTTAGTCATTTATTGCATTTACATTGATTATATAAAGACTCTTATATTATTGACATTTTACACAAGAACAACTTTGTAAACAATAGAAAGTTTACCGTTTGTCTGAGAATAAGGAGTTTACATTGTAAATCCTTGACTCGAATTCGTGGAAAAGAAAAGTCATATTGCTATTTAATGATTCATCTGGAAATGCTTGTTTCGGGCTGGAGAGGTGGCTATTGTCAGGGAAGCACTTAGGAATTCATGCCCCGAACTAGAGGCCAGATGGGTAAATTTCCCTCTGTTGCATTAGTAACACCTTGTCCTTGACTCGTGTCATAGAAAATGAAGTGTCTTCATTCACAATAAATGTTGTATTATCTGACGTCGAAAAAGAATTAAGCAAGACATGTGTCAAGAACAGTTATTTTATTTTTCTTGTAAATTCTTCAGATACGATCATGAAATATATGTTAATAATAAATTGTCTAACCATTTTAGGTCGGAACTGGGACTGTGTGCCCTGTCGTAACAAAGCCAACATATTGTATACTTAGAGACAGCATATTTATGCCTATAGAACGTGTTTGTTGATTCAATACCAATCATTTAGGTATACAAAGACACCTACGAGTCAATATATATATATATATATATATATATATATTGACAATTTTAGGTCATTTTTGTAGCACTAAACATTTCGTACATTTTAAAGGCCACATATTCAAATACTTTAGGACTTCAAAGTCTGTTCATGCTAATGACATTATGAATTATATCAATATTTTTGATCATTATATTTGAAGAAATCGTCCAGTCACATAGCTAACGAAAAGAATTTGGTGTTGCATTATGAGTTTAAAATACAAATCTGGTTATCCGAAACAGATATTATTTCAGTTAGCGTCACTAAATTGCATGCATATGCAACACACATTACAACGGAGAGCAGAAGTTGAATAGGGGTCGGTTAGTATATTTATCGTACCAAATATTGCGTTTAAGGACTACGTTAATATGCAGACTTTCACTGTTTAACAGAATCATTAGGCAAACGAGCATTTCTTACTAGAATATAATATAACAACGAATGTTAATTTGCTTCGAAATATGGGAACTATTCATAGTAAGAAAGAAGCGTAGAAAGTTCCGATTTCGAGGATTTGTCTAATTTTCAACCAAAAAGGAAAGCATATTTGAGACTGCTGTGAATGACACTAATAATGAAAAAATAAAAAATACAATGAAGTATTGCGTGTCAACTACCAGTACTAAGAAATGCATTAATAATATACAAAGTAACAGAATTGTTTTCCCCGGAATTGTTATCGTGCTATTGCGTCAACTGTTTCCAGTAACTGATCGAAATGATTTTGGGAATTCTGCGTCTAAGGAAAATACTATTTCCAAGCATTCGGGGTTGTGGGTTATTAAATGTAATTTTTCTGTAGATATACTCATTCTGAACAATTATTCACGTACGTAGAACTCCTTTCATGCTCCAGAGTTCTTACCGCACTAACTGAAGACATGAGATAAAAAAAGACAGCTAATTACCTTCCAGTGGCGTTCGCTCCTCTTAGTACTACACGAAATGGCAAGGAGACAAAATTAGGTGAGATTCGAAGGAGGTGTTTCCTGTGAAAGCTTTTATGGATATGCCCCTTACGAGGCTTCCCCGGGATGGAAGGACTGGTGAGAGGATACTAAGGGTGGCCGGACCTGAGGAGAGACAGCAGAGTAGGGTCCCTAACAGCTACAGATTTAAACTTGACAGTGACGGCTCGTACAGCCACCTCCACAATCCAAGTGGGCTTACACATGCCCTGGGGGGCCCGGGCTCAGATACTTTCTCCGATCTGGAGGACGAGGATTTCAAGAGAGAAAATTCCCTCCCATAAATGCTGAAACCCCTCCGACATAGAACCAGCTAGGATAAAATATGAAACGAAATAAGAAATGGGGTGAAATACAGGGATAGAAAATTCGGAATATGTATTTCCAACATTCGCGTAACGACTCGGAAAATCTCTCAAAGAAATCCATGAGTGAGGAAAGTCGGCCGCAGCAATTGAACCAATGACCACCAGAAAGCGGACCAAAGACGCTGCTGCCTGAGTCATCCCGCTCGGTAAATTAAATGTATGATGAGAAGCAGCAGTATCACTCATCACTTTTGCAATATTTATATAAACATAAACGGAAATCAAAACTAATTGTAAAATACTCCACCATATGTATTTTCTGTTGCTACTGAACTTTATAAACCATAAATATGAGGATATGAACTACAAAACACAATTTGGTGACGTATTTCTTAAAAGAACATCAAAAACATCAAAACCAAACAATGAAATTTCGACAAATAATCCTAACACTATTAATTTCGCAAAAGGCACAGCACAATATTTATTAAACTCTAATCTTGGTCAAGACAATTATAATATATTACAATATAATGAGCCTAACCATTATTTATTTAGTTTTATATTACATTTTATAACTTTAAATTTCCTTTCTAGAACTTTTTCATGCTCATAATGTTACAAACACTTTAATAATACAATCTGTTTCCATGAAAAAGGAAAACGTTCTGAATTTACAGATTCATTTTTATTTAAAATAATCTTTTGAATATGTTTTTCACATAATACTAAATGTGTAATGAGATTTGAATAGAATCACTAGAGATGTGAAGACTTGCTTTTAAATAATTTTCTCAACTCTACGGAAGTACAGTAAATTACGATCTATAAAAAATACAATAATATTAGTGGATAAAGTTCTTGAGGAATTATATCCAAATTTAGCTATATTTTTAATACTAGATAAACCGTTTTACACTTATCGCTTCACATCTTCTAATGTATCTTCATCAAATGCTTATATTTGATAAGGTATCGATATTCTCTTACGTCAGTGAAAAATAAGCTATGCATGTTGTAAGCTTTGCCAAATGACACAATTCTTACAGTTCTGCAAATCAAAATCCTGACTTCATTTACCGTAGATCATATCTGGATGCGCTAACATTTTTGACAAATATACAGTGAATCTGTTGCAATTACGATACTGTGGATGGTCCTAGAACCAATGATCTCCTGCATATACACGCTTTTTCTAGTTAGAAAGTTACGGTTCGCGCAGAAGTTACTGCAGCTAGGAAATAAGTATATAGTTGTCTTACTTTAGTGAGCAAGTGGATTTTCCTAGATCTCTTTCGTCATAAAATTTCCAATTTACATACTCAGGGAGGGGTCGAAATTTATGTCTTCTTTTCCTTTCTCTTCAGTTAATAGTAGGAACTTCCTCTAACAGAGTTTTTCACACTGCTCCTGGTTTGACACTGCATGATGCTTAAAAAGCAATAGAGAGTGAGTTTTGTTTAAGCGTGGTATATCGGTTTCTCTAATTTTGGAAATATTTTACTTTAGTAATAATTCAGCACATCGCAGAACATATCAGACGGAAATCATAAAAATCATAGTGATAAAACGACACATTAAAATTAGTTCAAGGAGTAAATTTAATTAAAAATCTCAATTTTAAATCCTGAAAATTGCTTTGTTACGTTAAACAGAGATTGAAATTGAAAGAAAACATTTTCTGTCTACTGAAAAAGCTGTTGTTCTTTTTGTATAGTACAATTTCTGTCAAATATACGTTTTTGAGAAACTAAGTTTCCAAGAATTTCTAGTTATTCGCTTATATTTTGCAATGCTTATACTTTCTCAATTGGGAAATCGTTATTCATTTCTTCTTCCTCTCTCTCTCTCTCTCTCTCTCTCTCTCTCTCTCTCTCTCTCTCTCTCTCTCTCTCTCTCTCTCTCTCTCTCTCTCTCTCTCTCTCTCTCTCTGTGTGTGTATGTGTGTGTGTGTGTGTGTGTGTGTGTGTGTGTGTGTGTGTGTGTGTGTGTGTGTGTGTGTGTGTGTGTGTGTGTGTGTGTGTGTCTACTGGACGTCCAAAGAAAACAAATTTTAAAGCCAGCTAGCGTCCTGTGTTTCTATAATTCCCAATTTATTTAGAAGTAAAGATGCTATAAAACCATTTTTACAAATTTTATCTTGATTGGCATGAAGTAGATGGAACAATAAGACGTTTTTGAACAAGGGTAGAGAAAATTTATATGAATTCAGCACATTAGATTTTGTTTGAATGGTCACAAATTCCTTTAAAGGACACACTGGGATTACTGCAGTCACCAGATCAGATGATTTGATTTAAAACCATACATGAATACACTGACAGAATTCTCTCTCTCTCACTCACACACACAAGATTTTAAGATTCCTTACATGAATGTTTTTTTTCCCATAAAACACAAGTAATGCTACATACTCAGCATATACTGAAGTGAGTTGCTAGTAAAAAGAGCTTGAATTTCTGAAATACATTTTTGTTTTTCATTGTTACACATAAACATGGCAAGTCCCATATAACTAAAAGTTACCTCACCTGCTGAGCAGTTAAATTTAAGAGAGATGGCTTATCAAAACGTACTTTCATAGTAGACTACACATAAAAGTAAAAACGATAAACTGCAGACTTCACACAAACTGTAGCTTTTGGTATCTGTCCTGTCAATGTGGAATCTAGTGTTCTAAATATTATGGAGAATGGAAATGTAAGAGACAGTGTTTATCAAAACGCACTTTCAAAGAGGACTACAGATAAACTGTACCTTCATACATGAACTGACAGTGCGAAAACGTTATGTGCACGTTAACTCAGTACCTTTATTGCTACGTATGAAGCTTAAAAGTATACTAAATGTACCTATAGCTACAAAATAATATTAATTCTATACAAGACAATGCTCAAGGGTCTAGCAAAGCTCGTTAGATATGCAACCCGAGTGAGATGGCTCCGGAATAAGTCTGGCCCTGGATTTATTGGACCGAGCATTCTGACCATGGGCTTTTCCCTTCTGGTTTTTCTGGGTCAGTAGGCGAAGGCTGAGGTGGTTCCTCTTCTGTCGCGAATTACCTACTTATTTCCTGTCCCCATGGTTTCCTTTAGTTTAGCTTCATCTCATTCGTTTCATGGTTATATGACTGGGCGACTGCCGTTGATGTGTTGAGGACAGGATTACGCTTTAGAAAGATTTCTCTCTGACGCTTAGAGGGGCTGCTGAGGTCTCCTTGCTTTCTGGAGCTTGCCTTGTCTATTCCCAGGCTGTGGATGCCTAAGGCGTCAGGATTGTTGTCATGGACAATCGTAGGACTTCACGACGCTGTCCGGATCGGTCGCTCCTTAGATCTCCCTTACATCCCTTTCTCTCAATAGTCAGGTTGGAGCTCAAAGAGCCTACGTAAGGTGCTGTGGCGACCCGTCCCTCTGCTAACTCCTAGACATGGCAATCGGCAGCTTCAGATTCAACACTAGATCACAGCATACACCCTTCTCAAGCGAAGAAAGATGTTATCGTTTTTTATAAAGCTGCAACTGTTTGATAAATTGTATTTTAGTCGGTTTACAACAGTTAGGAAATAAATGGATTATCGGCTGTATTTAAACAGCCCGCCCGTTTGAAAGTCGCAGCTCGCTCTGCCATACTGCGGTCAGGGCCAAACACTAAAGCTAATTGGCAATAGATTCTATGTGTCAGTCGTTAATCATTCTATGAATGCAGTTTACTGTTTTCTTTTGAAAGTTTATTAGTGTAGCTTACCTTAGGTTATTTACTGCAGATGCAAGCTATGAATTACTGATTGACTCTCAGAGAACAGAGGCAACAAACACTATATATATAATACTACCGGGAAAGATGTCATGTGTAATGGACAATACATCAAGTGGATGTAAGTTTGAATGCTGCAGGTGGTAGAATCAAACATACCGTACAAGATAATTATGATGCAATCTTTAGAAAGTATAGTCCACTTTATATTTAGACTGACATCGTATCTCAGGAGTAAAGCGAAACCAGCTCCTATCTTGTGATTTACTCTATAAGGGGAGGATATTTTGTTTAGATAAAGTTAGATATGAATCGATTCATATGGAGTAGAAGCGGGCTAGCAATGAACTCTATTCCAGTTATTGAAGGATGCGGTAGCATCCTCGCTTCCATCTCGTAGGAATCGATTAATATTTAACTTAAGCCAGTCAGAAACATAACATCTTATTCATATGGACGAAGCACGTGATAGGATCTGGTCCCGGTTTGCTGTTATGAACAGCTTGGTTGTCATGTCAGTTTAATCATAAAATGGAATATATTTATTCCGGATGCACGTGTGCGAGTGCATTAACGAGGATCAGACTTGTATAAAGGGGTTAGTGTACATAAAATGCATTCGTTTCAATAGAAGGGCGAACACTGGAACATGCAAACTAACGATTTCCGGCACGAGCAAAATAAAAGGTGACTGAAGGGATGTATAAAAGTATAGTTAACGACTGAAGGAAGGAAGTGTAGAAAAGTGAACATCTCCATGAATATACAGGAAATGGTTATAAGAGTAGGTATATAAAGGAAGCAAACATGTTATTATAAATTGGATTCGTTAAGAGATGAGACAATGCGCAAATGTGGTTTATAATACAGTTAGCACTGAACGTGGAGCCAGAAATCTAAGAATCCATACTAGAAATCTAAGTTAATGCTCAGAGGAACTGCAATTTATCCTTAACCCCCTTATTTCTTGCAGTGGAAACTATACGTATTGTGAGAATTGAAGTAATGAAGGATTATTTGAATGAAAAGTGCTTCAAGTTTCTTCCAAAGATTTCAACTATTTCAAATTCAAACAATGTATTAAAATTGCACACTCTGTTCTAAAACGAAATAAACCAGACATAACACATCCACTACACTCTTAACACTGGGAAACAATAGGATAACTTGTACTTGCTGCTGCAAAATATAATTAAGTGCAGAGGTAATTGACCAAGAAATGAGTAATTACTGCTGTAAAGTGCATGCACGTGCAAGACATCACCCAATCACCCATGACCTTGTCTGTGACATCACTGACTACTCACATCCCTCGTAAATTGCTGTTCTGAAAAGCTTCGTTCGATGACAATGGCTTTACCCACCCTCTCGGCACATAACCTTTATATACCAGTTGATTCTGTGATTGGCGATAAAGAAAAGTCCGAATTTTGATATCCTAAACATGTTTGAAGCATCTAATTAAGAGAGTTATCGAATTTATAGCATTAGATATCATTAATGTATACTTGGATATAATTGCTGCTCGAGTAAGATAAGTAGATATAGGAATAATAATAATATAATTTAGAAAATAAATTAAAACTCTATACTTGTTCCACGTTATTGTTTCAATATTCTGAACAGATAATTAAGAAATCGATTTATAATCAGGTTTTCCAAAACTATATCATTAACTCTTTTGACAAAATTAGGTGCACTTGGCAATACAGACAGGAGACTGCGCAGCTGTCGTAATTATGTAAAATGGCTCCATGCTATTCCTCTGGATGGAACGACCTTTTTATTGACATACGCAAAAGATAACTTTGTGCTGATAAAATAATGCTTAGCTCGTTTTGGCGAGCACACATTCAACTGTTCTTTTACACTAGTGTGAAGGGTTTTTGCGCCATGGCGCAGTCAGAATATAGAATAATGGTTTCCGGCTTACGGCGATGCAGGTTTTATATAAAGGTATTAGGACAAGTCCCCATTCAGTATCCTGAGAAAATTGAGGAGTTGCGGTAGGCAGTTGGCCACTGAAGCCAACATTTCGGCGAAGATTGCCGGTCATATTACGTCCCTATATCGGTTGTAAGATTGTCTTCATCTGCTGTGCGTACGTGGGTGTGAGGTCGCCAGCGCGATTGGTCAGCCTATATTCCAATTGCTGTTGCGTCACGGGATCATTCTTATTGCGTGTAGGGACTAGGTTCAATCTGACTTTAAAACATTCAATACATAGTGTAAAATAACAATCATCATAAAATGCAGCCGTAATATTACGGCATGATATATCGCCACTTGTGATATTATACTCACTATTTGTGATCGTGTTGAAGGTTTATTAGGATACTCATATCGGATCAGAAGGCTTAATACGTGTACTCATCATTCCATTGTAGTTCATGGATAAGGGCATCGACACAGAAAGAAGACGTTCAACTCCCGGGCACGGTCTGAATCAGCATTCCAAAAGCGTTTACTTTTAAACCCAAAGATGCACTTTGTGTACAATAATACCTACACAATTCTTTCTAAATATCAAATAGATATTAATGAAAACTGTCAATTAAAATCGAAAAATTAATGGAGCGATAATGCTTACGTAGATCTATAAAGGTATGTGTATGAATGACGTTATGAGTAATATCATTGTTCCACTGAAACTTATATTCCCCTACTCAAATCAACAGTCACCGAAGTCATTTTGTTGTTGACGACTGCTGTACTTTTTTAAATATTACATTGAGAATTGAGAAACTGAAATTCACTATCCTTTTCAGTATTTGTCCGTCCAAAACCTTCCTTAGAAGGTATTAGAAACTTTGTTATTGACTTCTGGACTGGCTGTTGCTAAATTATGCAATCAACTTTTACATCATTAACTGATACACTTATTTTACTACATTATTTTACATACATGTAACAGATTCACAATTTCAAAGTTATAATGCACTTTCAAAGCAAACTAACAACAAAAACTATGCCACAAGACACCGAGGAACCTAACACCATTCACAACAATGGCTCGCTACTATAAAATAATTTGCATATACAAATTCTTATACTTCCCAAATCTAGTCTGTAAAGTGTAGTAAACAGAATATTTTCTGGGAAGGAATCATAATGAAGTGCATTTCGGCGGAATGTTTTTGCACAACTTATAGGAACGCCAAAGTGAGAAACAGAAATAATCTTCATAGAATGGCTGAAACAGCTTAATGACCACGAAAGAATAGGAACTATTTCGAAACAAGGTCTCTAAAACTATGCTATCCAGAATAATTGGTCTACATACTTGGTACAGAGACAGCATTGTGCTTACTTTGCTGGAGACTACACTGTTTCTTGATGAATACTGACATGACCTCACTGGCTTTCTGTAAACGTGGATTGGGACAAACAGAACGTCAACCACGTACCTGCATTGTAATCTAAACACGACTACTTTTGTGTAAATACAAATATACAACTATATTAGTATCTAAAACAAAAAATAGAAAAGGACGAAAAGTCATTAGAGTTTATTCAGAGCGAAACAACACATTTCAGAACACACAAATACGGAAGAAAACGAACCAAGTGCAGATGTTAATTACGAATGTGTATGTATATGTATTTATGTATGTATTTATTACTTTTATAGTTACTTTATATTACTCGACATAAACCTGTAGAGAAGTACCAGGGAGATCAAAGCGACAACCAAATGTTTAAAAGTGTGTCACTGCATCCTGGCCTTAAATTGAATTCTTTTCATGACATCTCCAGAAACAACTGAATGGCGAGAACATTTCAGAAAAAGTAAAGTATTAAAACATTTAAAAGTTCAAAAGATATGAAGGAAATAACTACAGGTACGAAAACCTAATTGAAACAAATTGTTTTAAAGAGATGGGCAAAATATTGCACAAGGAAAATATTAATATCTATTTTAATGGCTCCTAGTTATACAAACTTATAGAAAATTACTTCAGAATGAAGAGAACTTCATTGCCTTTTCAACAAATATATTTTGTTATGTAAATATCTAGCTACCAAGCGGGCTAGCTCAGGTAGTTTCGGCTGTGACCCGCATTCAGGACACCCGGGTTCGATTCCCGTGGCCAACCTACCTGACCCATGGTTCTTTTAGGGGTTTTCCTGGGTCGCTGATGAATGCTGGGTAGGTTAATTACATCCCCCGAGATTCCTGACCCTTCATTTCATCTCCATTATCACTTCACATCATTTCTCAACTGGTGCTTACTTTCAGGGGAGAAGTGCCGGAGGTGCATGGCAGGATGATATGCTCTGGGTGAACTAGTTCCTCCTACGGTAGGTCGGTTGCAGGTCTCCAAGCCAGCCGCTGGGACGCTTCCGAACCACAGTAGGGTGAAATGTCCGCTGTCCTGGCCTACCGGGGGAGGTTTCCATCTAAGTAAAATGTAGGGATCTCCCCTCTGCTCTGTCGCGGCTCCTTGGCACAGTCGCCCTCTGACTCCTCTCATCTCATCTGGGGATGACGTCCACTTGGGAGCATAGGTACAATAAATCAAGGCTGGTTACAGTGCCGAATCCCCTCCTTAGTACTCTTAATCCTAATCTAATCCTGAATATCTAACTGGTCTGGGTGGGTCTGTTGGTTAGACTCTGGCCTATGCTCCAAGGTAGTGGTTTCAATCCCGGCCCAGACCGATGGTTTTTAATTGTGCTCAAAAGCGACAGCCTCAGTAGTTTTACTAACATGCAAAATAACTCCTGCGTCGTTAACAAATATTGTACCTATATATGTAAATATCTTAAATAAACTGCACTTCAGCAAAAATACTTACAGATTAAAAATAAGGGATATAATTCTATGTAAAGGGTAGTATTGACAGGTGGATAATGTATTTTAAACACTTGATGTCACATTAAAGACATCACGCGAAGTTTTGTTTTCACAGCGTGGCTTTTGTTATTCATGTTGTGTTAAAACAGTTCTGGTGAAATCTCGACATGAACTTTTTGGGTGGAATGCAATAACTGCTCCACCTATTAGCATGACAGAGGAAATAAATACGTTTTCGCGTTTTTTTTTCTTTTCTTTTTGTAATTTACGCCCTCCAACGTTAAGTCATATCGGAGGATGAATGAAACGGGTGAAATGATGCTCAAATGTACTCAGGGTCCATAGAGCTTAGAGTTACCCAACATTCGTCTTAGAGGATAAGGGAAGATCCCGGAAAAAAACTTATCCAGGTATCTCACCCTGACCGAGACTCTAACTCGGGACCTCTTGAACGTGAGGCAGACACGCTACCATCCACGCTACCGAGGTGGGCCGTTTTCGCGTATTAGAAGAGAAATCGAAACTGTGAAACGCCGACAGTAAACTTCTAATTCCACATGCCTTCCAAGTGTGGAGTTATGCGAATATTAGATCTCCGCCTGACAGAATAAATAACACTTTCTAGCTATGACGAAATATGTTTACCATTTGTATGTTTTACAAATT
This sequence comes from Mantis religiosa, assembly GCA_030765055.1. Lineage (NCBI taxonomy): Eukaryota > Metazoa > Arthropoda > Insecta > Mantodea > Mantidae > Mantis > Mantis religiosa. Next base: position 83,902,363 of record CM060950.1, on the reverse strand, counting down.
GGGAACAATGCTTTGTTAACTTATAAATATGGAATTCGCTATTCACATTGATGGATGTAAAATTGGAATGACAGAAATAGACTCGGTGGCTCTGAGGCCATTGGCACGCATACTATTTTATGAGCCCTTGAGTTGTGACAGCTATAACACGACTTTTAACATGTTTCAGTGAACTCGCCCGGTTACTGGCATAATTGCTTTGTTTTTCTGTGTACATCTCGTAACTTCGCAAGCGTTCCATTATTCAATGCTTACACAATCCTGCATGCACGCGCACGAAACCGATTTTAAGCTATAAGATAAGCCCTAGTCAGCGTTTTAGTGATACCCCTTATATTTAGAAAGTTCGTTATCCTGACGTTTAACTTGCTTAACGCTGTTTATGTCAAGTGAGAGATTATTTTGTTTTTCTAGAAAAAACTGCAATGGATGACGCACTCAGTTTATTTGCTAAACTGTTATAAAGGAGACGCCGTGGTCGAGTGGTTACACCATTCGCATCTCACCAAGGTGGCCCAGGTTCGACATCGCACTTGAAACTTCGGTGGCTGCACAACGGGTTCTGGTGATGGGATTAAGGACTCTCAGCACTTGTAAGGGACTTTCGTCTGCCTGTAAACCTGCGATTTCTTGCGATTCCCTCACTTCATCCCTTCCTCCTGGGGTTTTGTAGGCACAATAGATGAATGGTTAAGTCGCAGTGTGCGATGTTTCCCCCTCTGTTGCCTACCTTTTACCCTTCTACAATAATACAGCAAACTAACAATTGATAAGCTTAGGAAACTAGGACATATCAACAAAGTTGTACATATTACAAGTAAATTAGTATTAAGCAATAATATTTAACACATTACGAACAGGACACTCGAGCCTGAGCTTAAAATACGTGTGTGAGTGTGTCTGTGTGTATATAAACACACGTTGTATTTTAAACTCAGGTATGATTAACACTTGGTGGTATCCAGTTTCCATGGTTACTACAGTAAAACCTCTCTAAAACGGAACGCCATCGTTCCGGCATTTGGGTATTTACCGTTTACACAGGTTTCCGCCTTACAGAGGGATGTGTATGAATACAAAGAAATCACGAAATAGCCGCATAGGTTTACAGTGAAGGAATAATGTAGAATAAAGTGTAAATAATAATAGACTGGTATGTATTATGTACTATATTTTAAACTTACGTACAATAATTGTAAAGGCTTGAATCTGAAGCAATAGTCCAGAAATGGGAATTCCTTTAGCACGCACACTAACAAACCACTCGAACACAGAAAGATTTAGCTCGTCATACTGTGTATATTTTGTGATGCGTTTAAAATGCCCTGCTGTTCCCTTTAAACACTCGTATTTAATTTTTATATTTTAAAAATCACATAATTCTGAGTTTTTCCCGCTTTAAGGCAAGGCTACACTGAAAATTCCAACTTCTATAATAATAAACCGCTCATTAAGAAAATTTAGCCACATAAATAGAGTATAATTTTAAATTTGCTCCACCAAATAGTTCATTAATTATTAATTATTTTTGAGAAAATATTGTAAAAATTAAAAATGTTCTATACGTAAAAAATTTGAGCTTTTAAGTTGAGTTTTTGTTTTGGGCTAGTACAGAGCAATTTTAAAAGATCCACATTCCTATTTTTTTGGAATATTCTTTCAGAATTTGTTCTAAAATATTTTCCATGTGTTAGCTCTAAAAATTTGAAAATATTAACATTGTTTATTCCTTAACACTATATAATTTCCAAAACATGAGAATTAACAAAAAGGGGGAATGTGAAGTTCCTTATTTACATATTATGGAGCTATGCTGTAAGTTTCACCAAGTTAAATGGAAAACATTGACGCGTGGGGCATTTTGTATACTGAAAAGTGTTAGAAAAGAAGTTTCTCAGGAAATTAACTTTAAAGTAATAATTGTTACTTTTAACGATTGTTAAAGGTCTCTTTAAATTGTCACGTGATGGCCTAAAATGGTGCAAATTATAAAAATAGCACGTTATCTATTACTACAAACCCTAAGCTACCAAAAATGCCAAAAAAGAAAATTCCATGATTTTCAACATTTTCGGCGAATTTTCAGTGTAGCCTTGCCTTAATACAGTTAATTCTTTAGCTGAACGTCTGTTCTTTTCGTTTTTTTTTTTTTCAATAACCTTAATGTTTTCCTCAAATGAAAAACATATTTAGAATATATTTTACAGTATTTGTGTACATACAGACTATGTTGTTAAAAATCACCCAAGTTCACAATTTTCTGTGACTCGTACTTGATCACTTGTAACAACGAAACAGAATGAACACACTGCAAAACAGTTGTACCCTTACCATGCGTGTTGGAAGAGAGTTGAGAGATCCAATGGTTTGTTTTCCGTTTTCCTCGAAGGATTACAGTTTATGACTTTATGGTTTATGGAGCTTTGGTGCAAGTTCAGTCACCCTAAAATTTATTGCACTTTTTAAAATACGTACATTGTAACCCATTACACACAAAGTAATCCGTTTTAATCAGGTTATTTACGCAAACGGTTCCCGAAAATTATTTCCGTTTCCGCGTCTAGTTTTCCGGCTTAGAGCAAACTTTTACATGGGAAATAATTCCGTTCCAGTTTATTTTCCGTTTTCCCAAGTTTCCGGCATATAAGGGTTCTGTTTTATACAGGTTTTCCTATACCAAGAAGCAACTTTGACGTGCTCGCATGTAACGCATGCCAGCTATAAGTAGCTTCCACGTACTAATCGAGGTGCTATGTGGGAACCGACTGACGCATGCTAAATGCGCGTATACCAAATAAGATGCACGCACTAACACGTGGAGGGGCTTTTAGTGAGTATATCTGGCCCCCTCAGAACACAGGGACCCTCACACTGATGGCCATTGCACTTAGGCCCTCACCTGTAATTGGGTTTTTCCACTCCACGATAAAAAACTCCCTTCTACCCTTATAAGGGTAGTGTTAGAGAACATATTATTCTATCCAAATATAGTTTCAATCTTTCAGCATTTTCGATCCTATATATTGCGCATAACTAGCACAAGGCGGTGCTCACACGACCACACCGACCGTTTTCTTTCTTTTCTTTTTTCATTATTCTTCCTATTTTTACTATTACATACACTCACTAACATGGACACAAAGACCACCACTGCGGAGCACCAAAGCCAAAGCTCCGGGACAATCGCTAGTCCGTGGCATATTGAATTGTATTCGCGCAAGTGCCAAAATTAAAGGCTGCGTGCTTATGTGACTTCGGTTGCGTTGGCTATAGTCCTTTTCTTTAAGTCCGCCAACATTAAGTAATATCGGGCGATGAATGAAATGGGTGAAATGATACTCAAATGAGCCCGGGGTCCACAGAGTTTAGAGTTACCCGACATTAGCCTTTCACGAAAAGGGAAACCCCAGAAAAAACCTTATCTAGGTAACTCACGCTGATCGAGAGTCGAACTCGGGACCTCTTGAGGAGATAATGTCTGGTATCGTGTTTTTTGCGCCGTGATTGACTTGTTTGTTCCGCCACGTATACACTGTTTGCAACGAGTTTACCAACAAACATAAAATCACATATCAATTGCACATCAACATCTTTCTTTAGGGTAAGTTCTCAAATATTTACAAAACACAACAAAACAAATGGGCAAAAGTCAGAGCAATACACAGTAATTAAGAGGAAAATCCATTGCATCTCAAACCACATAGAAGTGACGCTGACTTCTAGCGTATTCACATGAAAATTAGACTTCAGTGAATCATTAGAAATTTTCATCCAAGAAAAAAACGTCACATCTTTTTAAAATCCACTGAGTTAACTTAAGGCTATTTACTCTTTGGGAGTTCTGAATTATCTTCACTTCTGTTCTAGCCATTATTAAAATTTGTATCTCTCCGTTCACAAATGCTGATCACGGATTAACTAAGATGACGTTTTGTTATTTTGGCCTAGCAGAGGATCATAAAATATCTTTCCTTGAGTTGTCACGTGAGGAGAGGAGTTGTCGGAGAGGAATTCAAGTAACATTTTGATTGTATTTTAAGTATTTGGGAGGCTTTCACTACGCTAAGGCAAGATATGCATATACAAAATGAGGTGGCGCCGCAGTAAGGTATGGGATTTGCATTCAAGAAGTCGCAGCTTTGACTTGGGTTTCCGGGTTTCCGCAGTAACTAGGCGGATGCTGGGATGGACTTTCCACTTATCGGATTTCTTCATTTCTCTTTTAACTCCCGTGTAATCTTTAAGATTTGATTGTCAGCACAGCAGTTCCGGCAGATGCGGTCAGATGGCACAGAAGCGTGCGCAATGTAAAACATTCCCTAGCATCCCTACAGATTGCTGTCAAGGCCGTCAGCACTGCCCTCTTCCTGGATGGCTCTGAGAAGCTTTGGTGATGAGTCGGATGATAGAATCTCAAACTGTTAGGAACTTTTGTGCGTTTCTCACAGCTTTGCTGGGTGTGCCCTCTGTCAGCCGGCGGTCTCCCTTCACTTTATCCCTTCCCTCTGAGAAGTGATAGCCGTAATAGATCCCTATCGGGTCGCGGTGGGTCAAGTTGTGCACCCTTTGTTCCTTCAATCGAAATCATAGGTTTGGCATATTTCCAGGAATTTAAAAAACCACAGCTCAGTTGTACGTTCTGTTTTGAGCAGAGGTCTTCTCTGGCCTCCATGTTTTTGGTCGTCTTAAAGCGGTTTGGGTGTTTATAGTAATCCACTGATACTCATTGCTTAACACAACTCTAGAACCATTACGCAACACCGTTTATAATTGTTGAGTAAGACAAGGTTATTGATCCCCACATCACACTTCAGAGCTTTAAACTATGCAGTAAAATATAAACAATTGACATTTGCCGTCATACACGAAATCACTAAAATATGAACAGAAGTATACCACCACATTACTATAAACCAGCGGAACATGTTGCAGTTCTCTATTTCGGTGGGGAATGCTATTCTCTTTGAACAAATAACGGCGTCATCTAAATGGCAACGCGCAATGCCACGAAGCCTAGGAAATGAAATGAAACGAAAATAGTAGAAAGTAAATTGTGGTAGATGAGGAACTACCCCAGCATTCGCCCAGAGACCGGGAGTATCACGAAAAAGCAAGGTCAGTGTGGGTGAAAAATTGGAACTGAACCTCGGACCACCCGAGTGCGAGGCTTAAACATTGCCGTGAACCATTTCGCTTGATTCCTTCTCTGATTATTATACGGCTTATGTCAGTCAGTTTTACAAAATTGTAATATTATTCTCTCTTATTGCTTTAACCATATCAGTGAGTTTTGAGACATTATTTCTATAGTCTAAATTTATTTTTCTTTTAAAATGTTTAAGATATTGGATGCTTATTACACAGACACGCGGTATTTTTATATATAATTTTCTTTCATCGCACTGATAAAGAACAAATTTACAACATAATGCTATTTTAGTTAAATGCATTGAATCTTTGAGAAGGTACGGAAGGATGACTTCAGCTCGGTTTTTGAAATTCTTGGTGCCCACGCACTTCAAGGAGGAACCCAGAGAGGGTTGGGTGGCGTGAGAGGATGCTAAAGAAGCCCGAACCTGAGGAGAGATAACAGCAGAGGGTAGGGTCCTTAACACTACAGATTTAAACTTTCCGGTGGCGGCTCGGGCAACCGTCTCTTGTAATTGACTGCTCCATGAGTCACTAGGGGATTAGGAGACGTTCCCCAATCCGTTGGAAAATGAGTTACAGACAGAAAATTCTGTGCTATGCACACTGAAACTACTGTCGACACTTAGAACCGAGAAACAACCAAACAGGATCTAAGATGAAATTAAATGAAAAATGAGGTGAAATGTAGGGACAGATAATTCGGGAAATGTGCGTATTTTTCCAGCATTCGCCTATCAACCCGGGGAATCCCCAAAAAATCCCATGCTTCAGGAAGGTCGGCTACAGAAATTGAATTCAAGACATCCTGAATAACTCAGTATGACAGCATCTTTAATTCTGTACAATATTTTGAGTAATCTATAGGTGTTAACGTGCTTGAAAAAGAAAACTTGCCGAAAGGGAGAAATAAGGGCTTGACTGCATATATTAATTAGCTTTACCCCCTCACATAGAATCATTACAGAAGTTAGTTAATTCTACGTGTTAAGCTGGTATAGTTCCTTTATTTCTGCAGGTATGAATTTTGGACAGGAGGATCCTTCCCCCATGTTTAACTATAACGCTATGTTCGTCTTAAGGTTGGCCTTGGAATGTTTTGACACCAAGCATAAGAGCATATAGAGGTCATGTCAATTCGATGATTAGCGTCAATTTGCTTCACCCTCCCCTACTTGCCCTCCCTCTTGTAAGCAATCAGTTCATCCTTGAATACGTCGTTCGCCACTCCTTGCCCGTGTAGGACGAATCTGGTCGCATCCGCCACACAAGGTCGTAAAGGACCTGTTGGGGCAGTAAATGGTGAAATGATAGAAATTAAACGAGCTGCAGTGAAACTCATAAAGATAATCGTTTCTCCTGAATGACTGGAGTGATAAGATATGTCCTCACGCACCGTCCATTCATACCTGGCACCGACCACTAGCTCATATTGTAAACAACCCTTTGATCTAAGCACCAGAGCCTGATCGGCTCCACAAATAGCAACTTATTCTTACATTCTGCTGAACGTAATGGGACATACCATCATCATCATCATCATCATCATCATCATCATCATCATCATCATCATCATCATCATCATCATCATCATCATCATCATCATCATCATCATCATCAGGGGCACAAATGACCTTGTTGTCGACGGGCCCTTAAACACCACACACTCACACACTCACTCATCATCATCATCATCATCATCATCATCATCATCATCATCATCATCATCATCATCATCATCATCATCATCATCATCATCATAGGTTTAGTTTGGTGCACCGCCCCCCCCCCTTCCACGTCTAGCACCAAAATTAATGCAGAAAAATATCACGTTCAATATACAGAAACTGTGCGCCCTATTACGGTTTACGTGTTCTGTGATTTTTTTCCACTTTTGACTTAGATTATGAGTTTCATACATGTTTTGTTTGAAGTATTCAACCTTTTCATATTTTACGTTGAAAAGATTATTCTATTACTATTTGGTAGAGTACTCTTTTGACGTAGCAATGTTACTGACATAATTTGAATTGACAGGTAAATAAATTGCGGAACTTCAGTAAAATTTTGATAATTCCTGACTTGACATTTTTTCTCCGTTAGATCAGAAAATATTTCCACCACAATTTTGCGTATTATAGTAAATTAATTTCGTAAACATCGGAGACGAAAGTTCGAAATAGAGGTTCAATGTTCACAGAATCAACAAAAGATCTGAACAAAATTTAAACTGTAATATCATTTATTTTAAGTTTTAATATGCAAAAATAACTTTTTCTCCACGAATTTGGAATCTATCATACTTTTAAAGAGATGGTTCACTTATAAGGCACTGGAAACTTCCACAGTTCCAGAAAATTCAAGATGATGAAACTCCTGGAAGATTCTGGTTATTTCTCAATGTTTAAACTCGGCGAGCGCGCGGCTTATCTGTTTACCGTTCCATCCTTCTGATAACCTTGGGTCATAGCCCCTGCATCACAGTATGGAAGTGATCTTTCATTTCATTTTTCATACGATTAGGTGCCCGATATAGTTGTATTTTATATTTCTGTTCTCATTTGAATTTTCCAAAAAAACTGCCAGCTTTTCAAAAGATTGATAAAGCGTCTAATAGCTGTTTAGGAATGCACTGGGAACAAACTATGTCCACCCTATACACACAAGGGAATGTTGACAAGGTATGTGCAGCAGTTTGTCATCTTTTTTGCACAAACGAGTGGACAGACGACAAAACGAATGAAACTAAAAAGAAAACGTTGCCTTTATATAATACCTCATTACTGTACTTATCAAATCTTATTGTTTGTATTTCTATAGAGTACTGGGCCCACGGTTACGTGTGAGGGTCACATTTGGAAGTTTCTTTTGGCCGAGCTTTGACCTCGAGTTTTTCCGCAGTTTTCGCAAGTTGATAGATAAATATTGGGACGGACTACACAATGCCGCAAAATTTTCTCTACCTCCCCCCATTTCATTTTTTATGTTTCAGGCTGGAAGGATCAGCCAAGTGGACGCGGGCAGGCATTGGGCGATGGAGTTTGCTTTCCAGAACTATCCGCCCTGGCGTTTGGTGCGTGGCAGGCTCTCAGAGACACCTGAAGAGAATTAGTCCTGTGTGGGAGGTTCCATTGGCATCGGATATAGTATTTAAACACTTTAGAGACCCCGCCTGCATCCAAGGCTGTCGCCCCTTATCTGGACGCCCCTACTTCTGGAAAATTTCCGAAGCACAATAGGCTTTTAAATGCACCTAAGTGACTAAATTTTTCTTCCTGATAACCTAAACATTTGTTAAGAAATTACCTGTGATCTCGTCACTTCCCCAACTTGGGAACCAGTGTCCCAACACTTCAACATGTTCCGAGTCACAAGTCAAAACAGATTAAATATCCGTGAAAGCCTCATATGAGTTTTGATTTTCAAAAGATTAGGTGACAGTGGGGGGAATTTTTTTCTTCGTCTTCATTTTGGTGCATAAAATTCTACCCTATGCAGCCCTTCAGGTGAATTCGGTTGTTTCATGCTTTCTGTTACTGCTTGCGTACTTTCTTTACTTTCGCTACACCATGTGGAGCTAATTTTATAACTGGCTTTAAGTCATCATGTAAACAATTTTCAACACGAATGACTGCCCAAACACACAAAATGTTGGAAAACATATTATACACAGGGATAGTTACTGACACTATCGATTACTAATAATCTGAAAAGCTTCATCAATGCAATGACAGCAATTCGTTATAACCCAAACAATTTTCATTTACTGGTATCCATGGACTGAGAAACCAATACTGCTGCTTACTTCTATCTCAGGATGACTAACCAATTTCAGTTTAATATCCGTTATACCTACTATATACTCTATATTAAAACTAGAACGTAGTTTATTTAGTAGTTATTTTCATTTTGGATGAATATCGGCGTTGCAACGAACTTAAAGCCAAAATTTGCATTTTTAACGCTTTGTGTATGAGCGAGAGGAATATTAATTTTCATGCATGAATGATGAACTATTTGTTATAAAACTTGGTATATAAAATAGTTAAAATGCACAGAGAGAATTGAAAATAAGGCTTCTTCAGTAGTCCCCCATCGAAAAAGAGAGCTTTTGTAAATTGACATGAATTTGAAATGTCGTAATACTTTCTGCTATTGGTTTTTTGTAGGTATGTTCAGTAATATATGTATTATCGATTTTCAAAATGGCACGAAAATTTCTTTGTGCAGAGCTAGGTAAAGAGGAGGGAGAAAAAGCGGAAAGAGAGAAAGTGTGATTGAGAAACAGGTAAAAGAGGTAGAGACGTGTGGAAGACTAATAAAAAGGAGATGGTGAGAGCAAGAGGTGGAGAGAAATAAAGAAAATAATGAAGGAAAGATACGACAAAGAATCTCTGCATTAAATGCATTAATTTGCTTCGCATGTTCTTCATTATCTAAATTAAGTACTTTAGGTACACATGGGCACCATGTTATATAAATGCCTGAGTAGAATTTCAGGTCAATTTTTGTTAGTAAAATTTCCTGTGGGGTGATCTTGATTGTAATATTTTAAAACATCATCAGCATTTGAAATGTCCCTTCCGGTGGAATTTTTAAGCTATCAGAGTGGGACTTCGGAATTAGTTTACGCAATATATGCTAACCTAAACTTGCTTTTCAGTTTATAGGGTAAAAAGTTTTACGTCACCAAGGTTGCTCAAGTGTAATAAATACATATATTTTCTAAAAGCCGAAACCCACAACTGAACGAAATGTATTGTTTTATATTGAAAATATATTTTCTGGAAAAGTTATTTGGCACTTAATGAGGAAGAAAAACTGTAAAAGCTGTTTAAAAATTACCAGAATTGCATCTTGAGGAGCTATTTTTGTGAAATATATAAATTTGGCTTTAATATGTGTAGTCAAGAACTATATAACATATATGCACAAACATTTTCAAACGCACTTCTTTATATGGACATTAGATGCGGTAGTGCACGGCGCTATGGAGGTAACCTATTTACCTCACATTCGAGGCTAGGGTGCGTTATCTGAATAAGGTTTCTTCCGGGATTTTCCCTTATCTTAAGGAGACGAACGACCCTGAGCCCTGGGCCCATTTGAGCATAATTTCATTCATTCATCGTCCGATATGACCTACCCGGTTAAAGGCCATTAGGCTTCCAACCATCAACACGTGTGTCATAAGGAAAGCTACGAATCCAGATAGAGCCCTTATAGGGGCACATGATACAAGCACTCTCCTGTACTCCCTCCTACCAACTAATTCTCTCTTCTGATTGAGCACATCCGTGCATAAGCCCTGCTTCATACTCTCCCAATATAATCTGAAACATATGCGGCACGTTTTATGCAGCAGACCTTTCTCTTCACAACTGGCAATCCTCGTCTTATTTACTGATACGCTTCACCTTATTTTCTACACTTGTTATTACGATTTACATTAAACTATAACATGCCATCAGTAGAACTTACTTCAACGTTTGTTCCTTCGCTTTTAATGCAGATGGCGTTTTGAAGGAATATTAAACAATTGGAGATGCCTAGTTATCCTTAAAATTCATAACGAGAGCCCTTTAAGCCATTTTTTCTTAGTTTTACCGTTAGTGCCTTTTTGTTTTAAGCAACGTAAATGGTGACCCTATGATTAACACTGTTTTTTGTAAGGAATTCCATCTAATGAAGTGATTTGACGAAGTGTTACAAGCACTAGGTTACACTAGAACCCAGAGCGACAATTTCAACTGTATCTTTCTAAAATGCAATTAGGTGAACTAAGGCTTATATTACTTATATGATGTTATATTTATGTAGTTACGTAAGTGTTAGAATGGCATTTTGCATTTCCTTCATCAATGAGTAGGTGATCACGAATTTATATTGCACTTACCAGTTTTATTGATCTTATTGAAACCCACACTTGGACTAATGATGACTGCCAATGAAAATGAAAGAAAAGTAAAGAAACATTAAAGAATACAAAAATGATTAAAATGATTTTAGAGATTTTAATGACCATCTTGATAAGACGAACTTCAGTCAAACTTCCACAGACGTTTATAAAGAATACTATGTCACTTTATATTTCCAGTGTACCTAACAAGTTAATTGTTGTTGAAATAAACCTTTCATACAACAATCCTGTTATTTTTCAGATGAAATACTTGTTATATAACGTAAAATATACGTTCACGACTCTTGTATTAATATTTGGAAACTCACAATTTACGCAAACCGTATTAGGACTAAAATATGAGAAATATTGGGTCTCCAGATCTTTATTCGATTATATTCATTTAAAGTAAATACGACTGAGGAAAGCTAAACAATTGACATCAGAAAACAAAATACATATCAGTCTTTAAAGCAATAAAATGCTATATACATATTCGTAGTTTTCGGAAGAAGTTTGTTTCTGGCACCAAAAGATGGGGACACACATTAAGAGCTTTCGCTGTCCCTTAACAGCTTTCACCATAATCGGTAAATAAATAATTTAGAACCTCCTACCTGATACAAAACGAATTAAGTTTATTTGTTTCTATGAACATATTGCTATTCAACTTCAACTAGGTGCTGATTACGTTTACTAATAAAACCAAGTGTTAAATTCACTTTTAAATCTCAAAAGTAATTGCGACTAATTCATAGTTTCAGGAGTGCATGCTGAAAATGAATTGCATTAATGAAGTAGTAGATACCCAAAGAGTTTTTTTTTTGCAATGTTCGACATAATAAGTCAATTGGAGCTAAACATTCTTAAGTTGGACAGTGGGTGTTTAGCATGACTCTTATCCATGTTCAAAGGAATTAAACGAACTAAAGTGCTATAATCTCAGACGATAATTTCCTGTATGAAAGAAGGCAGAAGATGTTGCGTTCCTTTGGTAGATCTTATCCCACGTGGGTTGTCGCACCAGAGCATTTGCTCTTTACAGGTTAAAAACTGAAATAAATATCGTAATCACCGTACAGCTAAAGAGGCGAAGCTCATAGGCTTGTGGACTGGTGCTGGAGTTTATAACAAGGTATTCTTTGTGCCTACTCGTCATTTTCGTTTACAAGGAAGTACTTGTCCTTTCGCGAGTTCACAATATTCCCAGTTTTTCTACAATTTTAAGTTCTCTTTTCTCTTGAGGGTATTAAATCACCCATTTCCAAGTCAATCACTTTAATAATTCTTAACCTTTCAGGTAAATTTTGCTTGCAGAAGAACACAAGTGAACAAACAGGCTAGAACATTATACTTTCACTAGGTTTCGTAATAAAGCATATAATCGTCATAGTTTGGGATGCTATATTCTCCGATATCACACAGTTGTCAGAAAACATGACAACAGTATATGGAATTTTCTAAATGAGACTTGTAGAATACGAATGCAGGATCGTTACAGCAGTAAGAAGTCTTTGTAATTTACCACAGTGAACTCCCACTTCGTTAACAATATTATGAATGACTTCATGTCGATCCTCTCGATCACAATATTTGGTAAATATGGTGGAAGTTAATGACACTCTCTGTTTGTCCAGCGTTCTCAAAGCTGAGGAATGCCGCTGCATTCAAGATACTGGCACAGATGAATTTGAACAACGGAATGACACAAAGAAGTGGAGATGCTATATCTCCTACCCCCCGATGTCCATTATTCAAAGTTTATATTAATAAGAAAGGGTAGAGCCAGACTTAAAAATTCAATGCCATAGCCGGGATTTGAACCACAGATCTTCTGGTTTCCGTCCAGCCACTGTAACCATTTGAGCTACTGTGGCCAACGTGCCAACATGACATTAAATTCTCCAACTGACTCCTGTATTTCCCGGTAAACCACTAGGAGTTCTCATAAACACATGAGACAACTACCTTAATGGCGACTTACTATGCTGTAAGTACTTTAAGGCCCGCGCTTTATAGTTCGGACCAGTATTAGGTACAATTAATGGAAATTAATTGTCCTTTCACACTAGCCGTGTGTAGGACGCACTATGAAAGGGTAGAGCCAGACTCCGTGGTTCAAATCCCGGCTATGGCATTGAATTTTTCAGTCTGGCTCTACGCTTTCGAAGTGCGTCCTACACACGGCTAGTGTGAAAGGACACTTAATTTCCTTTATATTAATACCCCAGACGGTCAGCAACAAGGGTCGAGTTTCAAAAACACACCTTTTCTATCAAAAAGATATCATTTTTAGAGGTATGTTACGATTGCTTTATATACTGTACAGAATCGAATAGTATGTCTAAATAAGCACTAGAAGACATCTTCAAAATTTCTGCCAGTGTCTGTTGCCCTGAAAATCTTCAGACTGTAAAACCTTATCAGGGGGTCGTTTCTTTAGTACGATGCCTACTATCCTTGCAGGACTTCATCTGTCTAAATATGAGCAACATTGGGATTATAGGATTCTACCTCCACTTGAATAAATATTCTGTCAGGAAACTAAATGTATGTATGAGCTATGTATAAACATTTGTTGTGTATTATGTATAAAAATGTCCTAACTATTGCATTTAAATAGCATATCTACATATTTCATATTTATTATTTACGCAAACAGTAAACGCACATTGATTTAGATACGCACCGTGGCTGAGTGGGTAGACCGCTTAGCTCTCACCAAGGTGGCCCGGTTCGATCCCAGGCGACTGCAAAGTGAGATTTGTGGTAGGCAACACGGCACTGGTGCGGGTTTTCTTCGGGTCCTCTGGGTCTCCGCCAGCATTCCACCAATTGCTCCATCATCAACTTTCCTATCATTCATCCCGTATTATCATCCACTTTCACCACCCTCACACAAGCCATCGGGCTAATCACCCATCCTCGTTCTCTATCGGATCCAAAGTTCCTCAGGCCCAACCTTAAGGAATAGAGAAACAAGAATACCCTAACACCACTGTAAGAGGTACAAAAAGGTAAAGAAGCAGACGTTTTAGATCCAGCAATACAATTTCTAAGATTATCGTTATGGCCCTGAACCGAAAATGTAACTCACAAAACCCTAGACAGTCGTTAAAATTACCAGGTTCTTTGTAGCGTGTTTTATGGGTTTTTCATTCGCACCATTCTTCTTTGGGAACAAATAGGCATGTCCTGTGCACAGTAGCATAGCTTTAAAACAGAGCAACAAGAAACTCCAAACATACACGCACCGCTGTAGACTTTTGTCTTTAAATTCCAACATTTCACTGTGTTTTTGCAACATGAAAGCAGCAGCAAGCGTTAAGGAATCATAAACATATCGTAAATCTTGTCACTAGAAGATGCTTTAGGAAGCCGTTTGATATCAAACTGGGTATAAGAAGTCCAGACAGCGTGACAAGGAAATCTTTAAATGATACCTAAAAAAGTTTATTACTTGCGGCTTGTAGGGTTTAAAGATAAAAATTATGCGTCTGCACGCTATTTCTGTCCCCTGTAGTTGTTCACTTTCCAGACACGCCTGTCAATCCTTCACGGGAATCAACTGATCTCCTCCTGATGTTAGTTCCTTTACTGGACACCTTTCGAAAATTTTATTGTGCGATCTTAATATATTACAAAAAGTCGGGAATTATTGTACTGGAAGTTGGGATAACTCTGGCCACGTGGAGTTAATTTGGTTCAACGTCCTTTTATTTACTTTTTCCACCTATTTGTAAGTATACTACAAGGTTTGGTCAGTACAGAGGACTCGGCAGAGTACTTTATGAATTCAAAAAAGCGTCTATAGAAGAACACAGAAAACAGTATTTTTTAGCATAGCCTGGCGGGCAAAGGCTTCTTAGGTGTTAAGAAATTAGTACTGAGAGTAAACTTTATCACGGTATCTATCGCAATGTAACAGAAATTGGTTATCTAGAAGCTTGTCTTCGAACTGTCATGCAGCTACATTTTTAAGTTTGGTTAGGAGGATTGGTTCCATACATTCCTTTCCATCTGGCCCAATTACTTCAAAAAAACTTAGTGTCTCCCTGCATTTGTAGAAGATAGTCTATTAGATGTCATCTTTAGGGCTTACCTCTGTAGCGTGATTGAAGTTGGTTCGGGTAGGAATGCCATGAGACTTGCTGATTCCCAACAATGACACTGTTAGTAACTGGCGACACACCCCAGCGGCAACCTTAATTTCCAACGACCGGTATGTAGCATATCACTGTCAAGGTCGGCGGGTTATCTTGCTCTTACAAATCCACTGACATTCTTGCTTTGAAAATCCCAGTAGATGATACGCTGGGTTTAGAAGAGGGCAACAATCTGCACGTGCATTCACTTAGGCAAACGCCTACACTAACTTCCTTTTGAACAACAAATTCACCAGTCCGATCTAACCAAAATTAATGTTCTAGAAAGACTTATTAAATTACAAAATAAACTGGACAGCTTATTCCCAAAGGTCTTCTGTCTATTTAGACAAACTATTTGGAAAACCCATGTTAGTCATCCCATCGCATACAGTCAACAAAGTGTACTACATGGAACAACTGTGGACATCTCATTTTTTGTATCCAAGATCAATCTATTTTCCTGGGCTTTCTTGAAATATTAATTAAATCACTGTTTTCCGTGATCTATTTTGTGACTACAATAGCAAATGAAATGTTGTGAAATGTTATAGGCTCTTAATCTTTACAACAATAAGGTTGAAAGTTCATTGCAACTATACGGAATTAGACAGAAAATATTAACTAGGAAAACATGCATTACAAATCAAATAGATATAAATAATTTAAAGGGAGACATTTTTAATTATTAAGCATTCTTATTAACTGGAATTTATTCTTTGATTTTAATTAATTTTATCGTTGTAGGCACAATATTTATGCTTTAAATAATTTTAGAAAATAGCAGTGTATACGGTGTTTTGTACTGTGAATTCAGCATCACTTCACAGAATCAAATCATAACTTCTACACGCTTTGTAACAGAGAAGTAAAATTTAGCCCAACCTTTAGGGAAAGTTTTATTCTACAATTGGTTCTATGTTAAACATGGCAACGTCTATGTGCTCGAGCTGTGTGGTTACATTTTTTATAAATATATACAAATTTGTTTTCTAAATGTTGCTTCGAACAACCTTTTTTGTAAATTAGTTTCTATTAGGTATAAATTACTAGAATATTGGTATATAGCTTTCTCAGAAACTATAGATGATAGCTGAATTAAAATTTAGTACAATAAATTCAACCTCTAATTGATTCTGTGGATCTACTATGGTGTTAATAAGATATTTTCAAATTTTTTAAAAGTATAAATATCTAAAGTATTATGTCCAAGAAAAACGCACCAGAAAGTTTAGTCATTTGCACATTTTTACTCAAAATTCTGATTAACATACACTTGGCTAATTTTGCAAAAGTACTACTAGAAATATTGGGGAAAATATGAGAAATAGAAAAAGCAACAAATGCACAGCCACTCTCTTCGCTAAGGGTGACTTAATTAGTTATAAAATTCTCTTATCTTCCCTAAAACTTACACAAAAACATTCGCAAAACATTATGAATTCTGAATTTCAATTTTTGATCATGTTTGCCCAATTTTATTAAGCTCCAAATCACAACCGAAGAACATTTTGGAACACTGTAGACTGTTTAACGGTGTGAAGTGAAAGCGAATGGCTTTAGAAAAGGTTAAGTGAGTGTTTAAGATCAAAGGTCGCCTGTCAACAAAACCCTATAAAATGATGTGAGAGGAAATTTGTATCGTGTTATGTGTTTGCTCCTTTGTTTGCATCTAGAACTCTGAAGCTTATACATTTTGCTTGTGCCGTTTACTTAACTTGGACCAACTTTTCCTTGGACCTTGTGTCGGGTTGACGATCAGAAGATTCTAAATGTTTATAACGAAAATACGATAACACAATGAATTAGAAGCAAGTCCAAAAATGCCGTTTTCAACCAGAAATGCCTTATTTACACCTATGTGTGTCCTGAAATATTGGATAGGGTGTCCAGCTTTGGTGCGAGTATTCTTCATTGCACAGGATGCAAAAGACAAGCAGAATATCTGTATTAACTCAAGAGTTTCATATCTTCCAGACGAGTTCTTACATTGAGAGGTTGTTATATATTTAACTGGTGGCTGTATCAATACCTATTCCTAAGTTTTACCGGCTTATCCAACATTAACCTAAATGAATCTACTATGTAAGCCCTTCTTAATAAAAACCCAACTTTTGAAACAATACAAATAAATAAAGAAGGACATCAAATAAAACATCTGATGTGTACAAAGTATTCTAAAACATATATTCCTCTATCTACTTCATGTTAAACTAGACAAACGTTTGTAGAAATGGATAATTACATAATTCTTTATAGGTACAATAAAAAAGGGGTATACAGCAGGCTTAAGCGACTGTCAAATAGTTAAGAGTTTATCGCTATGTGATGACTTTGAAATTTCGTGTTCTTTGCATGGTTAAGACTAACACACACACACACACACACACACACACACACACACACACACACACACACACACACACACACACACACACACACACACACACACACACACACACACACACACACACACACACACACACACACACACACACACACACACACACACACACACACACACACACACACACACACACACACACACACACACACACACACACACACACACACACACACACACACACACACACACACACACACACACACACACACACACACACACACACACACACACACACACACACACACACACACACACACACACACACACACACACACACACACACACACACACACACACACACACACACACACACACACACACACACACACACACACACACACACACACACACACACACACACACACACACACACACACACACACACACACACACACACACACACACACACACACACACACACACACACACACACACACACACACACACACACACACACACACACACACACACACACACACACACACACACACACACACACACACACACACACACACACACACACACACACACACACACACACACACACACACACACACACACACACACACACACACACACACACACACACACACACACACACACACACACACACACACACACACACACACACACACACACACACACACACACACACACACACACACACACACACACACACACACACACACACACACACACACACACACACACACACACACACACACACACACACACACACACACACACACACACACACACACACACACACACACACACACACACACACACACACACACACACACACACACACACACACACACACACACACACACACACACACACACACACACACACACACACACACACACACACACACACACACACACACACACACACACACACACACACACACACACACACACACACACACACACACACACACACACACACACACACACACACACACACACACACACACACACACACACACACACACACACACACACACACACACACACACACACACACACACACACACACACACACACACACACACACACACACACACACACACACACACACACACACACACACACACACACACACACACACACACACACACACACACACACACACACACACACACACACACACACACACACACACACACACACACACACACACACACACACACACACACACACACACACACACACACACACACACACACACACACACACACACACACACACACACACACACACACACACACACACACACACACACACACACACACACACACACACACACACACACACACACACACACACACACACACACACACACACACACACACACACACACACACACACACACACACACACACACACACACACACACACACACACACACACACACACACACACACACACACACACACACACACACACACACACACACACACACACACACACACACACACACACACACACACACACACACACACACACACACACACACACACACACACACACACACACACACACACACACACACACACACACACACACACACACACACACACACACACACACACACACACACACACACACACACACACACACACACACACACACACACACACACACACACACACACACACACACACACACACACACACACACACACACACACACACACACACACACACACACACACACACACACACACACACACACACACACACACACACACACACACACACACACACACACACACACACACACACACACACACACACACACACACACACACACACACACACACACACACACACACACACACACACACACACACACACACACACACACACACACACACACACACACACACACACACACACACACACACACACACACACACACACACACACACACACACACACACACACACACACACACACACACACACACACACACACACACACACACACACACACACACACACACACACACACACACACACACACACACACACACACACACACACACACACACACACACACACACTAACACACACATACACACAGAATGCTAACGACTTACTATTTGAGAAAAGTACAAGAATTTGACAATTCAAAACAATAACAAAGACTATTTCACAAAATTTTATTACCACAAAAGCTTTATTTGACAAATTGTATGGTTTAACCAGGTCTAATGTTTGTTCTGTAAGATTTTATTTATATCTTACAGTTTACCGTTGTGGAAAAATCATCCAGAATGATGAGAACTTCAGCGGCTATCTCTTAAAAATTCAAGATATTTATTTGATTTTCCATGAAGATATCTTAAATTTATGGTATTTTAATCAAAATCTTTTAGGCCATTTTTGAGAAGAACAGCATTTTTCTTAAACACTGCAAACATGTGCATAATTCTCAGATTTTATTTATAAGTTTCTTGTTGTTGTTTCTTTATGCCTTTTCTGTGTATTTACTTGATTATTTTCTCATTTTATTTAATTTATATTCAATATATAAAATGTGTTGCTGACCTTTCACATTAGTATAACTTTTCAACTGAAAAATATGAGTGACCTTTTATATACTTTACTTATTTTTTTGAGGAACAATGACATTCCTATCGAATGCTTAGTAATGGAAAGTGTAGACGTAAGTGGAGGGGTGGTTGATGATGTCAGGTGAGTAGGTATCAATGCATGTTCCAGACTGGGGATGAGATAGCCCAGTTTTCCTTTTCCCCCCATTAATAAGTATGTATAGTGAGGTTACTATGGTCTTTATGATTATGTCGTATCGAAGGCTGTAAAATTCACTTCTTTCCCTATGAATGAATGAATTAATTTTTGTATTTCCATTAAGTGGAACATAGGGCTTTACGAACCGCGCAACCTCGAGGGCCGTAGGCAACGAGCTTTCCTGATCAGAGAGACTCCGGGATGAGTGATCACACCATCGCCGGAAGTGAAAGTACGAGAGAGATGAGGTGATAGAAAAGATGATGATGGAGCAATCGGTAAAATGCTGGCGAGAGAAACCGGAGGACCCGGAGAAACCCCGCCCTAGCGCCATGTTCTCCACCACGTTGTCCCTGTATAATGAATGTATAATTTTCTGTGCACCAATTTTATAAATCATTTAATCTCAGTTTTATATTCTTTCTGTAATTATTATGTCAAATTTTATGCATTGTAGTCATAAGTCATTTCCCAAAAGTATTTTTACGTCATCAAAATTCAGGCCCTGAAGATCACGGTGCCTTTAACGGTGACACTCTGATTGGAGGTAGAGATTATAGCTGTCACTTACTCTGCACGCGACACTGGTTTAGTATATTGCATTGCTAGGCAAGTGCTATGGTCATGGGCAGTGATTATAACCGCAATTCTGTCTGTTCGCGACACAGGTAAATTATTAGGTTGCGATTACACAGGGATACACTGAGACGACGCATCTAATCACAATGAGCTACTCATCGTGATGTCATCACCAGATGATTCCTCATAATGCTAGTGCACGTGACACAAAATCAATTTTATGATGATGTGTTCCCAGTATTGAATATTATGTAAAAACCTTCACTATCAGACTAAACTCTCTCACCCCAGCCTATCACACACACACACACACACACACACACACACACACACACACACACACACACACACACACACACACACACACACACACACATATATATATATATACATAATATATATACATAGTTTCCTGTTCCCCAATTTTTCTTAACTTCTTTAATATGTAACTAATAATCTCTTTCCAAACAGATTGCCCCACATCTCTTCTCTATCGGCATCTATTTTGTTTTGAACCATTAAAAAATCCTTCCAAATTTCGTTCGCCTTCCTACCATATATCCTCCATCGCTATTTCCCCCAGTGTCGTCACTAATTCTGCCCATCAGTTATTCTTATATGCTAGAATTCTATGCTAGAATTTGCCTCCCCCCCATAATTATACCCTATAAGTCATGTTTGCTTCTACTATTGTTTCATATATATTATTTCATGCCATTTTACTTGGAATTACTTAATATAATGACAATATATTCACAGTTATATATTTCCATGCGGGCTGACCAGAGCACCTGCCCAGTGTGTGAGACGTTCCGGGTTCGATCTCCCCCTGAGGCTAGAAAGTTTCTCTAACCCTATCCTACACACAGCCTGAAAGTATGAATATTGAATTTGTGTGTAATACTATACAAACACCATTGTTCCAAAAGCTGCCTGTATGATCGTCATCTAAATTTAATGAAGGGGTATAAGTGGAAGAATTAAAAATAAAGACGGAAATGAAAGAAAAATATTCATCTATAGCGAAGCAATGGTGATGCAGTGAAACATGTATGGAAAAATCACTCTTGTATCATGTGATTTTACTTCCAGTCATCTTCAGTCACTAACTTACGAGCAGTTCGATAACGGGAACAGTGTTTCTTTATATGGTATTTAGTGGTATTGCATTGTTGTGACAAAGATTTAGAAATCCCGTTTTATTCGGCTAGTATGATGCACGAGCAGTGGGACTAGATCTGGCCTGATTTGAAGAGTTTTATTTTAATTGCTACTACTCCACAACGTAAAATTGCGTAACTCAAAGTGAAATTAGGCCACTGTATACTAAAAGATTGCGTAAAGTTTTATATTTGTATCAGCAACGGCTGCATAATATCAAATCAATAAATATCTTGTTTATCATAATGTTCGGTGCTTTAGCTACAGAATAAATTCAGTTCATAATACAATATTCACATGATTATCCCAATATATGTTATGCAAATAATTCAGACTGGAAAATCCATAACACAACCGATTATTGAAAGTTAATTTATACCTATACCCACCTGGCTTAGTAGTAGAGGCACAAGTGCATATTTTTAGACAAAGACGCACACGTGTCTATCTGCCTAAACAAAAAGTTGGATAAATACCAAACATGATATTCTGTTCATTATGTTCCCAAAGCACTAAACAAAAATTTTCAGAAAAAAAATCCCCACGATCCAATACCATCTTTTGCTTATATTTTTCAAAATGTAGATGTTCTAAAAAAATGGCTGAAACAATGATATTTACACGATGACACCACATCTTGAATTTTACAGCAACAGCCTGTGAAGCGCACCTCATTTGAAAGGAACTTTTTATGATTTTTGTAACGAATAATCGATAAGTGATATACAGAAAACCTTGATAGATACACAAAATGATATAGATCTCTATAAAATACATAATGTTCCAGTTATAGCCCGCCTTTAACTGTAATAGTCATATCGGCGGCCGTTCTCCTTTGGAACATATCGAAGGTGTTAACTCGTATCGTTGGGTTTTAATTATTAGATCACGCAAACATTTACACTCTCATTCATACTTCCAGACTCCGGGGAAAATGAGGAATTATCTTGGTCACAGAAAAATCCCCACCCCCACCGCCTGGAATAAAACCCGGTACCCCTAGCACGGCAGGAAGATGTTCTACCGATTGAGCTAAAGGCCAGCCTGTATTGGATTTTATTCTTCAATACTTTGTAGTATTATTAATGTGCTGTCGCTATACATTTGTTTCTCGTTAAAGCCAGTATGTAGAGAATCGCTTTTAAACATCTAACTATAGGTAGGGTTTCCACCATGCCGAAATGTATAACGTAACTATTTCTGAAAGGTTCACTTCTATTATCATGACGCACATATGAAAGTGAAATTTCGTATCAATATTTTGTACGACCTGTACACATATGAACAATCGTGGGCAGAGAAAATCATGCGAATGTAATGTATCAGACTTTTTATTATTATTTTTTACTTATTTGTTAAGATACCACAAAGTTCCGTCAACTCAAGAGTCATTCACAACAGTATTTGTAGTACAATAGTAGAAAAAAACAGTTGAGGCAATCCATCCGTTAAAATTTGTCCAAAAGTAGTCAAAAATTCTTTTTTTACAGTTATATTCTGTTTGGAACTTTTAGTTTCATATTCTGGTTTTAACATTCCAGCAGCTGTAATATTTATAATTTAGAAATTAAAAAGTTGTTCAGTGTTTTGATTGATGCTCGATCATTTAAGTGTTTTCTTTTCCAAATTCTTTCTTTAACATATTGCAGTATTCAAAGTATTTCCCACGATACAAATTCCAAAAAAAAAAAAAAAAAATGTTTACGAATTTTTTATCATTAATGGAGATCTGTGGAAGAAACTGACTTAATTTTTGTATGTAATATATATTAATAGAGTATTATACATTTGATGTAATACTTGGTGCAGAAAAGAAAACAAAACAGCAGGATGTCTATATTCGAAAAATTTTATATCCGAACTAAGGAATATTTCAGAAATCATTTTGTATTCCAATTTGCTGGTGCAAGAATTACATTTTGAGTAAGAAATGTGTAATCGATTATCGCTAGCGGAATTATGAAAAAGGCTATAATTAGGACCTAAAAGTTTAGTACAGAATTTCTGATTAAACCATAACTTAGAAGTTCTAAATTTGGTATTCAGTTTACAGAGTACGTGTCAACAATTTGAAGCTGATAGTTCAAGAGTTGTACTGATTCACAGATGAGTCCTTAAACTTTGCTGGAAATAATTACATAAATAATGAAGCGTTAGCTAATTATAACTGACACTACTGCTTTCAAGGTAAGGGTCAAATGTTGATGTTGTTACGAGGGTCGTTCCAGAACGTAAAGGATGTTTGATTTTGGCGCGTGTCTCCAGTACGACTTCACTATGAGCCAAACGGCGGTTCTTCTTGACGTTCGTCTTTCTTTCGCTTTCTCCAAATGTGTGTGACTGGATAGAAATTCCTACCAAGTTGAAAGGGCCATAATCTGATTTTGAATACGATAAAGGTTGACCGAATTGAAACTCAATCTATATCAGTGTGTTATTCTCACAACCATCTGCACTTTATAGGTCAGAGCATGAACAAAGCGATGCATTTTACACTTGTAAAATATTACACTCTAAAATATTTGTTTACCTCTCCACTACGTATTTAGTAGGTAGAGACATTTGGATTTCGCTTAAAATACATGTTTTTGGGACTCCTTGAATCCAAAAGTAGGAATTTTTAGGAAACTGTATGTGTGAAAAGCATAATTTCAAACAAGATGTCCGATAAATACCAACTTTGGTAAATATACCCAACATTTTCCAAATTTACCAAATGAGGGGATTTTCAAGAATATTCCTCTATTCCAAACTATACTTTAGGCGTAAGATTTTTCGAAATTTTCGATATTCAAAGAAGTGCTGGCAACCTTAGGATTAGGATTACTACCGAGGGGATTCGACACTGCGACCAGTCTTCATCTATTGTACATATGCCCCAAATGGGGCACCCGGTAGGCCAGAACAACGGACCTTCCCCCCTAGTGTAGTTCGGAGGCGGTTCCAGCGGCCGGTTCGGAGACCAGAACAGACCTACCGGAAGAGGGAATTGGTTTACTCAGAGCATTTCATCCTGCCATGCAGCGCCGAGACACGCGCCGACACTTCTACTCTGAAGGAGACCAGCAGATGAGAGATGATGTGAAATGATAATGGAGATGAAATGGAAGGACAGGAAATTTTGGGGACATAATTAACCTACCCAATTCGCCTGGATACCCGGTAAAACTAAAAAATAAAAACCCTAGATCAGCCACGGGATTCGAACCCAGGCCTCCAGAGTTTCTGGAATTAGCCTATGGAGTTAACTTTATAGAAAAGTATTTTGCACACTTTGTGTAACCCGAAACCACTTCTCATTCTTTAACTTCCGTAGTTGTACCACTATCGTGATGTTAGGGGATTCTTGTTCCTCTATCCCTTTTAAGGTCGAGCCTGAGCAACCGAAGCTTTGGATCCAATAGAGAACCTGGATAGGTGATCAGCCCAATGCCTAGTGTGAAGGTGAAGGAAGTGGGTGATATATGAGGGCGAGATGAATGATAGGAATGATGATAATGGAGCAATTGGTGGAATGCTGACGGGGGAAACTGGAGGACCCTGGGAAAACCCGTGCAAACGCTATGTTGTCCACCACAAATCTCACTTTGCGATAGCCTGGGATTGAATCCGGGCCGCCTTGTTAAGAGCTAAGCGAACCCGAAACCACAAGAGACAAAAATAGACGAAAAACACATTTACTGCACGAAAAAATGTAGATCACTTTTAAACAACACAACTTATTTCAAATAATTCCTTGCGCCATCAGTCATTTCCGAGATATACATAGCCATTGGTTTGAATTGTTTAATATTTAGCAGCCGTTTTAAGTGCTGTCGCTATTCGGTTGTTTCCTGAGAAGTCGTGGAAACAGCAAGGAAGTTTAAGGACAGCTGTCCAGGTTGTTATCGTGTGATGAAACTAATGTTGGCTGGAACAATACGTAAAGCCTTACGGAGAAATTCCTCTCGAATTATGAACCAGCGGAGAAATAAATTCTATAACACAGCAAAAAGTGGATAGAAAATACATTTTGTTTTATATTCATTTAAACAAGTACTTTTTCTATCTCAAGTATTTGGAAAGAGCAATTCGCACATGCAATGCATGCGTAATTATTTTATTACAGTAAGTCTTACGTTTCACGTAACACAAACAGAAATAGAGGGCACGCATCTGTATTCATTTGCTTTGATAATCTATCGGTTTTGTTAGCTGGAATTGGGAAGTTAGCAGTGAACTCAGGCGTTGAGAACGTGATGAAAACAAGTGGAACTTAGTAGGAGCTTTGTCTCTTACATAGGCCTTTCACCTCAACGTCTAATGAATAAACATCGTAACTGAGAAGACAGCTGCTTGGTCAGATAAAAATAAAGACTATTACTAGTTACGAGCCAGATGTAGCAGTACTACGCAGTGCATTACTGAGTAACACATTCCTAGCTGCTCATCTTTATTTTCAACCTGCCTGCTTCTCAGTTTCAACAATTTGGGAAATTTCTCTATCTTCCAATTTCCATTTACTTTTTCTTAAATTTTTATCAAATGCTGCTTTTAAACTTCTTTTAAATTTCCTGCGCGATTCTTAATATTTTTGAGAAATGATTTTACTGTAGTTTTGTTATATAAACTAATATTAATGATGCATTTCATACGACGCAGAAATAATAATTTTGAAAAAATCATACTATTACCAAACAATTAAACGCAATGCACAAAATGGTAGGATAGGTTAGAATCGTTCGGAAGGGATTCGGCACTGTGACTAGTCTTGCTCTATTGTAACTATACTCCAAGTGGAGCATCCCTGAGAGGAAGGATGAAGCGAGATGAGACAGAGACTAGCCGTCCCAAGAAGCCACGTTAGTGCAGAGGGCAGCGTCCCTAGAACTGACCAGTTGGAAACTCCCCGGCAGGCCAATACAACCGGTATTCCACACACTGTAGTCCAGAAAGGCCCGCTAGGATGGCTCGTAAACCTTCCTTCCCGAGATGTTTAACAGAAGCATATCATCCTGCCGTGCAGCGCCGAGACACCGGCCGACACTTCTATCCTGAAAGGGACCACCAGATGAGAGATGATGTGAAATGATAAAGGAGATACAACGGAGGGACATCTCTGAGTGCAGAGAGTCTACTCCCATTAGCCCTGTCCCCGTAGGAACAAGACCCGGGTCTCTTACAACCAGGGAGTATCCCAAAGGGTCTCTCCGTGGGGCTTTCCATTAGGACAGTACCTAGTTTCCTAAACTGCCCCCCCATCTGGTTCGAAGACCAAGACAGGACGGAAGTGGATACGCCACTTACGCGCGTCAACACTCAAGGTGAAGACTACCGATATGACCTCGGTGGGGCCGCCTGGTGATCTAGCACACCTTCTACTAGCTGAGCAGGCTAGTACCCGGGAGAATTAATGGCTTCCCTCAACCCCGTCCGAAGACGTACCCAATCTCCCACGGGTATCGGGAACCACCACCCCCTCGAGACCTACCCATCCAAACAACTCCCGAAGGAGGGGCTCAAATGTTCGGCCCAAGGTTCCTCTAGTAACGTCAGAGGTACCACGAGTGCTAAGGGTCCGCAGCGCCCGCACCACGGCAGCTGAAGGGGACGGATCCCCTCCCCTACGGGAGGGACAACGGAGGGACAAGAAATTCGGGGGATGTAATTAACTTAAACAGCATACGCCTGGCGGCCCTGGAAAACCCCGAAAAAATCCATGGGTCAGGGAGGCCGGCCACAGGAGTCGAATCCAGAGCTCCCGAATGCGGGCCACAGACGAAACCACCTGAACCACTCCGCTCGATCACAAAATGGTATCTTCTGGCTCTTTAAAATAAAACATATAATATAATTTTTATAACAATTTAATCTGAGTGGTCAAGCTAATTATGTTGTATCTTGAGAAATTTAAAAGTGTAGGCAAAAACTATTTATATTTTCTAAGTTCTGCTGAACATTTAATGAAAATTGCTAAAACTATAACTTATGACACATTTTTAATGCGCCAAAGCTTAATAAAGATAAAAGTAGGATAAAAGGCCGTTAGAATGTGCTCTTGGACATTTAAATGGTAGCGTAGTGAAGATACAAAAAGCTCTGAGTGCAAAATATTTCGCATCCAATTGAACATAAAAGTTTCGCTGCATCTTGTGAACATAAAATCTAATAGATATAACGGCATATCTAATAGATATAGCATATAACAGCACTTTGGCCATGGTAGCTCAATGGGTAAGAGGACTGGACGGAAATCAGGAGATCCGTAGTTCAAATCCCGGCCATAGCATTGAATATTTCAGGTTCACTATCTATCCAAAACCTTAGCTTATATACGGCTAGTGTGAAGAAATGATTAATTTCCATCAATTGACTTAAAATCTAATTTTTGAAATATTAGAACATAATCAAACTTCAATTATGGATACCGTTAAGGGTTCTGCTTAATAGATGTCTGATTCATGAACAAAATTCTAGAATTAATAAAGCGCATTATCATCTTTGTAGCTCTACAACATTAAACTGTAGAAGAACTTTCTGAAATATTTGTGTGAAGCAACTACGCATCAAGCATTTGAATTATTAAGCAGTTGCAGACTTTCCCTCATTATCACTCTTTATCAGAATACACTGCAATTGTAAATATTTTCATAGAGAGTACGAGGGCTGTTCAATAAAGAATGATCACAATTTTCCTTTTTTTGACAACGTACCTTTACTCATCCTCATAATTTTGATGGTCCTTCTCAAAATAGTCTTCCCTGAATGCAATGCACTTGTCCCAGCGTTTCTGCCGGTCTTCAAAGACATGCTAGAAACCATTTATCGAGAGATCCTTAAAAATCGCCTCCGCAGCCTTCACTACTGCTTCTGATGATGGATAATGTCTCCCACGAAGACGTTTCTTCAAGTTAGGGAATAGAAAAAAGTCACATGGGGCTAAACCTGGACTATAGGGAGGGTGAGGGATGCACTTCACGTTGATTCTTGCAAGATATTCAGCAACAACATTGGAAATATGCAGCCGCGCATTATCGTAGTGCAGCATCCAGCCTGCTTCACGAAAATATGGTCTTTTACGCCTGATATGGACCTGCAATGTTTTCAGGATATCCCTGTAGTATTGTCCAGTTACTGATGTGTGTACAGCTACAACATGCTGATAAACTATTCCATGAATATCAAAGAATAGATGACCATAACTTTCCCAGCAGAAGCAACCACTTTTGCTTTTGGGGGGGGGGGGGGGTTGGTGATGAAGGAGATTTGCACACTGAGCTTTGCTGTTTGCTCTCAGGATCAAAATGATGTAGCCAAGTTTCATCAGCTGTGATTACGTATGAAAGAAACTCCGGATCTTCCTCTAACATCAACTTTAACTGCATATTACCTCCATTGCAGCGGTAGGCGATACTGAACATCTCTGAACTTGCCTGGTTCTCACAGGCAGGAACCAGGAGTATCAACAATGAAACTGCTACGGCGTGTTTGTTTTACATTGAGCTAAAAGAATATAATAAGATTGAATTTTAGTGCGAAAAATTATGACCGTAAAAGTTATGAGCATTCTTTATTGAACAACCTCGTATTATTCATATTGGATTAGGCGCAAAGTCGAAAGTAATCAGACCTATATTAGTCGTTTCCTAGAAGAAAACTAGAAAGATTGGGACTGATAACATTAAAAAAAGTAAATCATTCCCAATCTGGGAAATCTGTCTGAATCTGAGAAATCTGTCTATAAATTGTGAACAATTAAAACTTAAACTTTTTGTGATAAAATAATATGAATTTTAATTTTAAAGAAACATTTTACTTTACACCTGCTCATTTTAAACTACCAATTGGCTGATGGACAGGTGCATGCTTACGAGTAGGCACAACAGCTTTAAACTTTGTTTTCCTGCAAACTATTTTTCAGCATTTTTATACTCCATTCTCCACATGATCCTATTTTTAACTAATTGGTTTCAAAAAGTTAAGCACTGCCTCCCGAAAGTGCATTAATTGAAATGTCCATATGTGGTTTTTAAATAATGCTCCAGTTTCAATAATTAGATATTTAATTTTTGAAAAATTACAAATTTTGGAGAATATAAAAATTTGTGTACGATAATTATGGCTTACTATAAAAATATGATATAACAGATTTTTTTGTAAACTCGGTTAATTTAAAACCTTCGTTATGTAGAGTATTTTTCTTAGAGACAGTGAATTTACAAATTAAAAGCATTATTAATTAAGTACATAAGCTATAATTTTCAAACACCGCAAAGACATTGTTATTATTGTATGTAATAACTGAAACAGCTTTATTATATCTTACTTAATGTGTTATTTTCTCCAAATTTCAACATTGTACATCTCTCTTTTTATCTTCCTTTCTTTTTTGTTTTGCTTTTTGCTTCAAGAAAGTGAGTTAGAAGCTAATTATTTGGCATTAACACTGTATTAAAATACGGGGGAACTTGTCACTTCCGTATATAATTTCAGGAAGCCTCGTTGGAAATAAATTGCTTTCTAGCACGCACAGCTATTTTCTAATTACTTTAGTGTGATTCGCTTTTAGCCTAGGGGATGTCAAAAACACGCGGTATCTTAGACGCAGTGTTAAATACCTCAGATATTCGGCTTTATATTCGTATGTACTTCATTTATTTCCCTTTAAAAGAGTAAGGAGTGAATGAGATCTTCTACTTTAACTTCCCTAGTTGTACCACTTATCTTGGTGTTAGGGGATTCTTGCTCCTTTATCACTTAAGGTCGGGCCTCAGGAACCGAAGCTTGGGATCCGATAGAGAACTAAGATAGGTGATCAGCCCAATACATGGTGTGAGTGTGAAGCAAGTGGATGATATATGAGGGCGAGACGAATGATAGGAAAGATGATGGAGCAATTGGATGAATGCTGACGGAGGAATCCGGAGGACCCGGAGAAAAGCCGTACCAGCACCATGTTCTCACTTTGCAGTTGCCTGGGATCCAACCCGGGCCGCCTTGGTGAGAGCCAAGGCACGGCCGAGTTAATTAGATCAATTTTGTAAATTTATAATTTATTTAATTTTTTTTTTTTTTTTTTTTTGTAATTTACGTCCTCCAACGTTAAGTCATATCGCACGGTGAATGAATTGGGAAAAATGATGCTCAAATGAGTCCAGGGTCCATGGAGCTTATAGTTACCCGACATTTGTCTTGAAGGATAAGGGAAAACCCCGGAGAAAACCGTATCCAGGTAACTCACCCTGACCGAGATTCGAACTCGGGACCTCTTGAACGTGAGGCAGACACGCTACCACCACGCTAACGAGGCGGGTATTTTGGATTTAATATAGAGAATGGTGGTAAAGGTAAATGAAAATAGACAATCAAAGGACTCCAACATTACCAAGACATAGGAGTGTGCGTAGAGCAGCAGGTTCTTTGTGCTGCTACCGCCAAACCTACGAAGGAACGGTAAGGGGAGAAACTCCAATGGTGACCAGATTCATCCCTGCGACCAGAAACATCCGTGACGATTACAGTACGAAGGCATCCGATGTGCCCTGATCCCCCCCCCCCCCGCCATATAAGCATCTCACCCCCGGTGGCTACTGCTGTAGCCGGTGATATATTCGCCTTGCCAGTCAACAAGAAGTTGGCACATTTGCGTAAAGGAGTAATACGTTTCGTATAGCGCTTACATAGTAATATTAGGCTTTATAAACGTATTCTGTTGTGGATATAATTTACAAAAGCAAAAGATTAGTCATAGCTAACTTGGTTTCTAATACAATTATAACGTTCTATAATATATAACAGGTTTGGCAAAACAAAGTTCTATTTTTTTTAGATTTATCATTTTATTAGATTAAAATATATAAATAAATATGTGTTTTTTCTTTTTCTTTGTGTCGTTGAAGAAATCTGTTATATGCATGGAGTGCTGTTTCCTTGACTTCTTTGCTAACAATTCCAAAACCAACATACCGCTGCTTACAACACTTATTCTGGCTCTGCCAAATCCATTTCCGAGTCATTTAAATTATCCATCATTAAATTACTCGACACAAGGCCTCCGATTAACATACATATAATTTACATCGCAACAAACAAGGGGTAACAATAAATCTCTACTTCTAATTACATAGTGTCTAAAACCACATTTGTAGATGTGAAGTTCCCCTAAATGACAACCATCCAGGGCAATTTGGAATAATTTACCTTCTTTATTACATAGGTGGTGAAAATTATGTTCATTTCTGGCAATACCTTATTAACCACCATGTGTCACCACTGTCGGTAGCTTTATTGCTCGTTCCATGTGTACTGAAGCGTGACATGGCACGTGCTCAGTCCCATGGTACACCAATTTTACGCAATAAAAATGTTGTTGGTTAAAAAAGCCCCATCACTTCCATCATAAAATAAACAGGTCACAAGTTCATTGGTTCGTTACTGCGAATGTACACACAACTTGAGCTGGCGCGTGAATTCTTCAGGTCAAGAAACGCTTTACGATGGGAAGAAGAGCTTTCTACCCTACCTCTCTTGAGAATGGGGAGGAAATTACTGACCTGAATGAGCAGTGGGTGATGAGAGCAGACAGCCACGCACGAAGTGCTTAGTTCACAGTCCTACACAAGACCTGAAAATGACTTCTTTACATCCATTCCCTTCTGAGGGACAATCTTTTCGCATGTTTTCAAATTTGATGTGAGGTTTTTATTTCACTTTCAATGCTATCGCAGTTCAGAATTAATATTTAATTTACATTTGTGTATACCGAGCGAGGTGGCACCGCGGTAACGTGTGCGACTCGCATTCTAGAGATCGCGGGCTTGATCCTTGCCGACAGCGCACTCTAACTTGGGTTTTTCGTGATTTCCCTTTGTCATTTAGGTGAATACTGTAGTGCTTACTTTCATGCCATGATTTGCATTCCCTCACTTCCCTTCATTATGTTTCCTTGCCATTTTTCAGGTGTACTTTCACACTCGTACTGTATGGTGGTGACGGACAGATGGCGCAGATGCTTGCACACTTTAAATGCTGTTCTCGGCGCAGGCGGTAGGTGAAGAGCTCTCAGCACTTGTTAGGGACCTCCGCGCGTGTCTGTGGCCCTGTGGCCTCCTGCGGTTCCCTCACTCGATTCCTTACTCTTGGGGTTGTTAGTCGCAATAGATCTGTGTGTATATGTGCACGAGTTGTCCGCCCGCTCTGTCACCTACCCTTTACCCTTTTACGTTTGTACATATGCTATTGCTTTAAGAAGTCATTCATAATTCACAGGTATTAACATAATGATGTAAAATTTAAGCATAAACGATTTGTTGTGATTCACAACAACAAATTAAAACTTAAACAGCAGCCAATCGCAAGAGAGCGTAAAACAGCTGAGCTAATAAGGCGGTCTAAGAGGCAATCGGTAACAATACAAGTTCGTGTTAAAATGAAGAGCAGTTAAAGATAGTTAAATTCACAAAGTATGCCATTACAATATGATTTCTTTTATTATAATATTTTTGTAGATATTCCAGTGATTCCTGTCCTATAGAGAGGCAGTTAACGAATCAACGCATAACGACGGAAATTCTGATGTGAGATGATAATAATAATCAAGTGACTAGAATTGCTCTCTGATTGGCTAGATTTTCTAAGTTTGATACAAACCCAATAACAAACTTACATCTAATTCAGTATTTACGTGATTCATTCTAAACGGTTCCATTATGTAATGTATATCTTCCACATTTTAAGTTTACGTTATGCATACACTTAATTTTCATTGAGAGTGGGCCTATATATAGTTAGAAAGTCTAGCAGTTCTTCTAAATTTTCCTCCTTTTGTACTCTGGAAATGTGACTGATTTATAGAAAGTGTTCGGGATGGTTTGTACGAAGTTTTGTAGTGTAAAATGTGGTGTCAATTCGAACAACATATATGAAACTGATAGGTAACCTGACGTTCCTGCACCACTACAAAACTGTGTATGACTGAAACCGTTATTAGATAAGCCTTTTCTTGTTTGCAGGTTGGGATGCCTAGAATGAGGTATAACTGTTTTTCGTTGCTGCCATACTTTTCGCTTTTCAAGTTTATTACCTGTCTGAGAATGAATGTAGTTATTTAGGGAGGTCACTGGTGTAGCATGGCTTGGCTTAGGTAGGCCAGCGGGGGCACAGCATACGTAACACAACACATATTTTTGCGCTTGCAAAATCGATATCCCATGCATTTACGTATTCTACGGAATGTGTGTTTTTACCTTCAAGAGGAATCTTTTCTTTTACAGCATTCATGAGCTTACGTAGTGTAGGAATTTCTCTTCTCTGTTCGTAAAATTTGGGAAAAATTTGGGACACAACACATCTTTCAAACTCAGAGAGTTCAAGCTGTGACGACGTTTGCCAGGTGTTGAAAGTTTTTCTCTGTACCCTTTGAATTTTGAACCTATTCCATTATACTATACACAGTTCGTTCACTTTTCCCCACTACCACTGCTGTGCTCTTTATAGCATTATTCAACGGAATAATCAGACCTTTAAGCTTCTCTTCTTTACAAAACTGTAACACATTGAATATTCATTTTCTACCTTCTGAGCGAATGACTTTCGCGGCTGTGTTTGCATTTTGAGTTGATTCGAACCCGCCCACTGTAAGAGACTCAACTGCTAAATTTCAGAATTGCCGAACGGTATAAGGGCATGCACCGCGAATGGTGACGCAATACCGCTTATGTGTTCGTTTCTACGAAGCTCCCACTGTTAATAATAGTAATAGTAATAGTAGTAGTAGTAGTAGTAGTAGTAGTAGTAATAATAATAATAATAATAATAATAATAATAATAATAATAATAATAATAATAATAATAATAATAATAATAATAATAATAATAATAATAATAATAATAATAATAATAATAATAATAATAATAATAATAATAATAATAATAATAATAATAATAATAATAATAATAATAATAATAATAATAATAATAATAATAATAATAATAATAATAATAATAATAATAATAATAATAATAATAATAATAATAATAATAATAATAATAATAATAATAATAATAATAATAATAATAATAATAATAATAATAATAATAATAATAATAATAATAATAATAATAATAATAATAATAATAATAATAATAATAATAATAATAATAAATAAACAGTTTTAGGAAAATGCCCATATGTATACGAACAGTAGAACACACAAAAAAATCAGTTAAATACCAAAATTGTTATTTAGGTTCCAAAACTTATATGGATGCAACTCGAAGATTTTCAAGAAAATCCTCCTACCCAAGTTACCCTTTAAATGGAAACATTTTCGAAAATTTTGATTTCCTAAAAAAATGGCTAGCGATTCTGATTAGAACATCACGTCGAAGACATTTTCATGACAAATAAAATGTATATCTTGACTTTTCTGGGAACACCTTCTGAAGCTTCTTCATTCTGGATAACTTTTGAGACAAGACTGAATTTTAGTACGAAAAATTATGACCATTCTTTATTGAACAGCCCTCGTAGATAAAATATTGCAAATAGCAAATTGTATAAATAAATTCTTGTCTATTTTAATAAAATAATAGTTTGCTCAAGAGTGAATAGAGAAGGTCATGTGAGTGTAATATATCAAATATTTGCTTATTTCGAAAGTTTTTGTCTCCTAAATGTTCCAGATAATCACAAACATACAATTATTGCCAGTTCAAGATAATTAAATTATGTTTTAAATCAGTGTATAAAGTAAATCATATGATACATTAGTTTGTGTTAGCATCACCAGAAGTATTGCACCTACTTTCGTTGCTAAAGCTCACATAATAGCTTTGTTAATGATTCAAGTTCCACTACGAGACAAGAACATGCTAACCAAATATTAGACGCTGAGGTTAACCATGGTACATACATACACCACGTATTCTGCTGCAAGCTGAAACTGCCGTTAACGAGAACGAGTGGGAAGAAGAAGAGGAAATGTGGATCAATGAAAATGACTACTTTCGCTCCAAAGGTAAAGCAAAATTGAAGTTGTATGTGATCGGGTTCCGTGTATATGGATAGAAATGTTGGAATCGGAGAAAGTTGCACGGTTTACAGTGTTGGTATGACTCAAGAGAACTAACTAGTGGACTTGTCTCTACAATTATGGAACCATCGGCATCGAGCATCTTAATAAGGATTGCTGTAGTAACGCGGACATGTCAACGTGACGAATTTCCGTAGTTTTAATGCCGTTTTATTATACTTTACTTCCCTTCACGTGCTGGAGGAGCACGCATTTGCATAGTAACGGAATTCCTCTGCAAAGTGCCGGTCGCCTGGTAGACAACGCACTGGAAGCACTCATGCGGGCCTCAAACCCCTGACCATGGCTTTAAAACCATTCAACTTGGAAGCATTTTAGTTTTCCAGCTACATAGTTGTAATAGTGAAACATTGATTTAATCCAAAAATTTCGTAGAGTTCAAAAACACGTTCTGGATTCAAAAAGTGATGTATTGTTACGAAAAGGTGCATAACGTAAAAACGAAAAGACTGGGTATTTATTATTTCCATGAAAATTCCCCCACCTAAAGCTTTTTGTTACGTGAAAAATGTTTCTTTAGTTTTTTACTTTCACAAAAATGGGTAACGACTTTTATTAAATTACCAGATATTTGAGATATCATAACTAAATATAAACGGTGTATCTTGAATTTTATAGCAATAGTCTATGGAATGCTCTTCATTCAAAATTACTTTTACTAACCTAGAAATAGGATTAGGATTACTAAAGAGGAGATTCGGTACTGCGACCAGTCTTGATCTATTGTACCTATGCTCCAAATGGGGCATCACCGGAAGGAAGGATGAGGCGAGAGGACACAAAGGATGGCCGTACCAAGGAGCCACTACAGTGCAGAGGACAGGGTACCCCACATTTTACTTAGATGGAAACCTGCCCCGGTAGGCCAGGACAACGGACGTTCTCCTCTAATGTGGTTCGGAAGCTGTCTCAGCAGCCGGTTCGGAGACCGACTTCCGACCTACCGGAGGAGTAAGTTGTTCACTCCGTGCATACCATCCTGCAATGCACCGCCGACACTTCTACCCTGAAAGAGTCCAACATATGGGAGATGATGATGTGAAATGATAGTTTAAGCGCAGAGGTTCTACTCCCATCAGTCCTGGAACCGTAGAACCAAGGATCTGGGCCTACTTCTAGCAGGGAGCGATGGACAACTCCGGGGCTCTTTCCATAGGGCAATATCTGATTTCTTAAAAAGCCCCCCCTACTGAGCACAAAGTCAAGACGGGATGGAAGTGGATACGCCACTTACGCGCATCAACCCCGCAGGGAAAGCTACCGAGAACCTCGGTGGGGCCGAAGGTGATCTAACACACCCTCTACTAGCTCTGCAGGCTAGTACCCGGGACTTATCAGGCAACTCTCTATCCCCTCCGGGCGGCCTTAGCATGGCCGGAGGTACCCAATTCCCCGTGGGTGTCGGGAACACACTGCCCCCTCGAGTCCAACCCAATCCAAACTACTCCCCTACGGGAGGGGCTCGGCAGTTCGGCCCGAGGTTCCTCTAGTAACGTCAGAGGTACCACGAGTGCTAAGGGCCCGCAGCGCCCGCACCACGGCTGCTGAAGGAGACGGTTCCCCTCCCCTACGGGAGATGTGAAATGATAATGGAGATGAACTTGAGGCATCCTACCCAGCATTCGTCTGGCTACCCGAGAAAATCCGCGTAAAAACAACGTGCCAGGTAGGTGTGCCACGGGTTTCGAACCCAGACCTTCAGAATGCGGGTGACAGACGAAATCGCCTGAGCCATCCAGATCGGTTTTAAGAACCTAACAGACAAAATATTACTACATCAACAACAAATTATTGATTAACAAGTACACCGAAGAACACGGTTTTGTATGAACAGTTTGTAGTGTAAGATACACACATGCTGTTGTATGAAGGGATGTTAATTAATGCATACCCCGTTATCATTAGCCATCAGTTTTCTGTAAATGAATGGCTATGCGAAGAGTGGGTTAGCAAGACGAGTTTAATAACCTTTTAAATGCCAGCACTCACTCAACTTCAAGGACATTTGGATTCGTCGGCGGCGATAGCATTACTGCAGTTAATTTCTGGCTGGACCGGCTTGAAGCGCTCCATTCCGAAGAAAAGGGTACGCACTCTTTAGCACATGCAGTAGACATTTATTTAACTGTTAAGAAAGTACATTTATTATATATGAGTCGGAGCACTGTCTTCTTTCGAGGTCGCCATAGGGTTTCCGTTTGATTTCCTTATCCTCCTGACGACATCTGTCTGCCCTGGAATGTACTACATGCACTCTGATTTGCCTGTGTTGTAACCTTGGCCCCATTTCCTAGCTTTTTAGTTGGATACAGATAACATTTTGGATTTTAGTGCTTAAACAATGAATTAAAATGCTTAATCCATTTTATGCGGTTACTATCTGTTTCA
The DNA here is from genome assembly GCA_030765055.1 of Mantis religiosa. Taxonomy (NCBI): domain Eukaryota; kingdom Metazoa; phylum Arthropoda; class Insecta; order Mantodea; family Mantidae; genus Mantis; species Mantis religiosa. The sequence continues at coordinate 83,863,804 of CM060950.1, read as the reverse complement.
TCCGCCATTCTGGTAATGCACTGGCAACAGTTTGCCAAAAATTAAAAGGAAAATAGCTTATTCACAATTAGGTAATACAAATTTTAAACTTAAGGATTTTTTCTATTTTACACACTTAAAGAATCAATTAATTTAGACTAAAACAACACAGGTGCACGTCTATTTACATACAATTCCAATTTTAAATCTTGTTTTCTAGTAAACGCTTTTACCAGCATATTTCCATACAGAAAAAGTGATCCATACGACGCAATTTTTAATACTTTAAAACAATTTTAACTTTCGTTCAAAAACATTAAAGAAACTGAGCGTAGACTTATTTCTTAAAGATGATCCAGTTTTCAAAAAATAATAATTTTTATAATGTGATGTGGTCGATTTTTTAAACTCATTTATTACAAATCCGGAATATTTGGTGAGAGTACGTTTAAAGTGAATTTTGTTTCTATTAGAACAATAATATTGCTAAATAAAATTAATATTTAAATAATTACGCAATCTAGATTTTGAAACAGGGCAAAATATAAATTTTACTTTCTGAAATAAATGACGTAAATTTTAGCAATATAATTTTGGATATTCTGGATTTTTCAAATTTCACAGATGCATTATCCCAATTTTCTGTGTAAATAAATATGAGGGCAATCTTTGAAAATCTAGTAAAGCCTACAGTATGCACTAACACCATCAATGTAAAATTCCAGCTTTATCTAAATTGCTGAATTGCTGATATGCTACATTATACAATACTATAAGTTTACAAAAATTATTTTTAAATACTACATTTACATTATCAAACCTTAAGATGTAAACGGAGTTATTAATACCAATACTTCATTAAAAATGAATAAGGAATTGGTCCATAAATCCTAGCTTTTCTTGAATGGAAGTTATGCGTGCAGAGAAGGCTTTTGATAAAGTCTCGCATGATGGTCTATTATATAAAATTAAGAATAAAACTTTAGACACTTACTACAAAATAATTAAATCTTACCTCTCTAATTGCAACTATTATGTTAAATGTGAATATGCACAGTTGGAATCACATGTAATCAAATTCGGTGTCCTCAGGGAAGTGTTCTTGAACCACTGCTTTATGTCTTATATACTTCTGAGTTTCCTGCAAATGGAAACCTTACTATCGCACGCTATGCTGACGATATCGCAATCCTGAGCATTGACACCTGTGAATCAGCAGCCAGAAAACTTAATAGAAAACATAGAAGTCTGGTGCAAACGATGGAGAGCTGTTTTGAGTCCTTCAAAATCTAAATTAATCAAATTCACCAACAAAAGAAACGTAACTGACCATCCTGTTTCATTAAACGGCACAGGAAGTGTCACAGTGTCAGATACTTTAGCCTAATTTGAGACAACAGATGCACCTGGAACGACCAAATCATTAATTTAGTACAGAAAATAAGACATCGTATCGCCTTCTAAAGCCAGTAATCACAAGAAGGTCATCTCTAGTTCTGCAGTACAAGCTGTTGCTATACACTTCTCTCATTTGATCTTTATATCAGTAGGCTTCTGCAGTTTGGGCATCCGCTTCATCAACACACGCAAAAATAATTCAAATCCTAAAACAGATATTTACGAATCTTTACTGATGCACCATGGTACATTCGTAACACCACTCTCCATAGTGACTTAGATGTTCCGGAGGTATCTGTAATCCTTCGAGTTATATAAGTTATACAAGTTATTAAAGACTATACAACTCATTTCTACAACATACTAATCCTTTGGTACGACAGATACCAACAAATCCTACACCAAATCGAGACAATAGAGGATTGAAAAGAAAACGATACATAGACCTATCACCATAAGCTTAAAGACTATTGGGATTACCGGTGGGTAACACCCCATATATATATATTTCATGTTATTTAATATGTTATAGGTAATTTGGCAAAACTATATTGTACAAGCCTAATTTTTCATCAATAAATTTAAAAAAAAAAGCCTTACTTAAAACGAAGCCAGAACAAATGGCCCAACCGATAATTATATTTAGATGTATCACTTCTTTAATTTACTTCAATATTTATGCAACTCCCCTCCCCAAATGCTTTGGATGTTATTTCCCCCGCGGACAGTTCTGATAATAAAGGTTTGTATAGAACATTTGTTAAAACGTAATTTTAAGCCTGCAGCGGTGTTGAATGTTTACGTACCTATTGGTTTTTCTCTGAAAACAGTGTGTCAATGCATTACACCATGCGGTTTCTGTTTGTTCCGCACAACGTTCACAGAAACTCGATCAAACATGTCAACGTCCAGCGCAGTTGGAATGTTTATTGACAAATGTAGGGCACAGAAATAATAATAATAAGCGCGCGGTCTCATAACGCTCGGGAAGTACCGAAGGCCTATAACCGAGAAAACATCTGAGGGATGTTCTGCTCTCTGGAGCGGAAAGGAGGAACATAACAGCTCACGATGTCATAAACAGATCTACTATCTACATTAGCTACTGTGTTCCTCTCAAGGGAATGCGGCTGCGAGGAAAGCGACATTAACAAGGCCGACGTTTTCTGAGAAAGATTACGGCTACAGCTTCAAAATATAAACAAGAACTAGGAGAATTGATGGAAATAAATCGTTCTTGCACACTAGCTGTGCATAGGCTAAGGTTTGAATAGGTACAGTCAGATTGAAAAACTCAATGCCATAGCCGGGATTTGAACCACGGGTCTCCCGGTCTCCGTCCTGATCCTCTTAACCATTGAGCTACAATGGCCAACATGCCGTCATGGAAATTAACCTAATAATAGTGGTTTAACTATGAAGCCTAGGGCAGCATGGTAAGCCGCTATAAACGGTGCGTATCTCATTGTATATGAAAATATCTAGTGGTCTAGCAGGAAACATATGAGTCGGATGGAGAATTTAATGTCATTTTGGCATGTTGGCCATGGTAGCTCAATAGTTAAGAGGAACCGGAGAAGACCGGGAGATCCGTGGTTCAAATCCAGACTATGGCATTGACCTTTTCAGTCTGACTCTACCTATTCAAGGACTAGGCGTTTTAGAAACACTTTGCTTTCTGACTCATGAGAGGGAGGGATGGAGAGAGAGACCTCAAAGGCTACAAGAGGCGGACGTCGATAGGCGCAAGCAAGGGCGGAACCCTTAACATTTCCAGCCCTTTAAGCACCGTCGGTCTCCCTGGTGGTACCCACTACCAGGTGGATGCTGACTAGGCAGTCCCGACCGACGCCAGAGAAGAAATATCTACAAAGCGCACACCCATTGCCTAGCTGCAGCTTTCGGAACACCATCGCCTGGTCCTACAACCCTGATCAGATGCCTAAGAAGGAAATGAGGGTACAGGTACATTGAAATGAGAGACAGGAAAGATACAGTGGAAGAGGAGCCACACCAGCATTTGCCTACAGAGCTGGAGAAACCACGAGAAACCTATGGGTCACCGAGAATCGAACCCGAGACCTCCCGAATGCTAGTTTTACATGACATCACGACAGCACCTTGTTTAGTATAAGCCGAGGAAACACACACAGTTAAACATGTTTAAAACTTTTCTTTTCAGCCTCAGGGTTGTCCTCTATATTCACTAACTTACGTTATTATCGATAAAAATGCCAGAAAAAACTTCGGTTACACGGTTATGTAGGTATATAGATAGGCTTCCCAAACATCCTTAGGTTCCTAATTTGTGGTTGAAGTCTGTGTCGAATTAATGATACCAGTTTGTTTGTGTACAAGCCAAGGAAAAAAAGCTGCAGAAAGAAAGTGATGATCAGAAAGAGTCTGGGATATGCACGCGCATGTGTTTGCCACAGATAAACATTGGTGAATTCGCCAAGGTCTTATCTAGATGCTCTCAGGTCACGGTCATCTGTTCCCAACGTCCGACTGTAAAGGAAGCCGGTATAGGCCTTCTCATACATCATGCTTTTGCACATGGAGATTTCCTGCGCTAAATTTTGTTTAATTTATAGTAAAAAGTAAGTAAGGTTATCATATTTTCAAATAAAACACACGCAACACTCAGACCAAGAGTATCATCCAAAGTTCAACATCAAAACTGCGCTGGAAATACTTTTAAGCCCCTAAATCAAAGTGTCTATATAACGAAGAGAGGGAAAGAGAGAGAGAGAAAGAGAGGGAGAGAAGAAGGAAGGAAAAAGCATAACTTGAAAAGAAAATGTCGGATTATTAGCTTCAAAGATGTGTATCCTCTAGAGATGTGACTCGTTAATTAATAATATAAAAACCTACTCCGACACAAAATACTCTTTGACTCTTTGCATGGAACTGTTTCTTAATTTTTCTTATGTTCGCAAAAATGGGAAATGACTTTGATTAAAATACTATGTATTGAAGCTATATGACCAAATATATATCTTGATTTTCAAGGTATAGAAGGAATTTTATCTAATTTCGTACATACTACATTCGCATTCTTGAGAGGGGCGGGGAAAGAGCTGCATTCTTATCCAATGGTTAGTACGGAAAGGGTTGTTTATTGGTGGACGGTGAGGGAAGCAAGTTCATTGAAATAATGATTTCATGTCCCAAACTAGGCATAAGACACGTCAGTTTTCCCTCTCTTGCGTTAACGAGCCGGCGCTGTCAGGTTGCTATTGCCCTTATTATTATTACTTTGATCAAAGATATTTATAAGCAGTTTTACATTTTTTCTATTCGGATCTTTTATATGGCTACTTTTAGTTATGCACATGCCTTAAGCCAATTACACCTTTGAATAATTTAATTAGATGTCATAGTTCTTCATGAAATATTTTACTCACATTTTTACCATCTCACCGCTGTTCTGAAATATGTCTTTTCCGGAAAAACTGAAATAGATGGGAAGAAAGAATAGCTTTAATAAACTCCTACGTGAGACGATTTTTGTTGGGTTAATGTTTTGTTAAAATGGGACATTTATATTTTAATAGAATTCTGGAATAGCATTTGAGTACACATTAGCGGCGAAAAATATTGTAATTAATGGTTGGTTAGTGCATAAGTGAAAATGTAATTATTTATTGAAAATAATGGCGCAAATATATCACACAGAAATTTTCTAGGCTTTTGTATACTTACAAGTCAGGTATTGATTGCTAAGCTGAGAGGATGGTATAGCGAAGTAATAGGTATATGATTTGAAAGAGTATTAGATCTAACTGTTGAAAATAAAGAGGTTCTTATTACACATGAACAAAATAAATCCCGCATTTTTGTTATATAGCAACAACAACTATCGGAACATAAACGCTACATGAGTTTCAATTTTCAATTTAGGTATCACACAAAATTTATTCTCAAGGGAAATATTTAAGCCTTTCAGCTTACACTTATCCTCTCCTTGCCTCTGTAATTATCCTTCACATCATGTAAGTATACATCCTAAGCTAACTAGAATCCTTGTAGATATTCATAGATAAAGCTGCTACACTTGAGGCAAATATCACATATGAAGATTCTCTCTGATACATTTAACATGCAGAGTAGATGTGAACTGGCGATAATCCAGTAACTGAATACTTTTTACTAAATTCTTGTTGAAAGTTCCCTCGGAGTGTATGAGGAACATGCAAGTAGATATGAATTAAGTTTTAACACACAGGTGTAAGACTAATACACATACCGGAGCCGTCCTAAGTTTATATGGCAATGTAAATAGAAGCACGTGTACGTGTGCTACATCATTGGCTGTTTAGCCTTGTAACTCATTATTTAGTTCGCATATCAATTTTAAGGAGTTTACATCTAATGCAAAATATATAAACATCACATTATTACAAATACAGCAGTCAAAAAGTAATTCATTAGTATCGTATTTGGTAAATGTAAGCGTAATTTGTATATATTAATCAGAGTGCACGCTCAGCTTGTGCTGTTTAAAAGGAAGTGGGAAGACGATCAGGTTAAACATGACGGCTTCCGTGCAACATGTAAAACATCACAAAGGGAAACCTTTAAAAAGTGGTGAAAAGCAAATTATATTGAACATGTTTTGCAAGTTGCGCGAAAAATACCCAACCTTAGTATTTGAGGACGTTGTTAATTTATCAGCAGAATTAACCGGTGTATCAGCGCCGCTCGAAATGAGATTGTGAAAATGGGCAGGCTTTCCACTCCAGGAAAACATCGAGAAAGAAGGAAGCCAGTTGTGGGAAGTGAATGTGATGAATTTGTTCGAAGTGTTATTCGCTACAAGGTGCATAGCTTCTTTGAAAGAAACGAGCCACCACAATTACAAGAGTGCTTCAAGCAGTAAACAATGATCCTATTTAGCCGAGCTTTGAAAAAAAAGACATTCTACACCATTGTTCGCGTCATAGGTTTCAAATTTGTGAACAGAAACAGAAAAAGTATAACTGTTGAGCATGAAGCATTGTTGTGGCGAAGGAGTTATCAAAGAAAAGTTCGGAAGTGGAAATCGTTTAAGGAATTCATCTGTTGTCAGATTCAAATTAGGTACATAAACTATTTTATTTGTTCAAATGGATTTCAGTAGAACTTTCAAGTCATTGCCAAAAAGGCTGCACGCAGTTATTTAGAAGAAAGACTCGTGCCTTAATTTTTAAATTATAAATGAGGTGAAGTTATGTGATGAAATCAAATATTTGAGCAACTGTTGTAAGTATTCCATCACTTTTTAGCGTATAAAAGGAAAAACATATTACACAATACACACACCTTTGCATTTAATCTTAACGAAAAAGTGCTACCACATAAGCTACCAGGCAAAGAAGAAATTTTCCAATTCGTTGACAGCGCATATGCTCGACACGTGATTGATAAAATGGCGCGACTATTCCCTCCAATCACAGTCGCCTGCGGAGTAATACATTTTCCCGCTTTATTTACATCATATAAACTAAGGAGGCTTCGGTATATGTAGTTTTGGTTTAGTACTCCACTTCCCCTCTGACCACCTAGGTTCTGTTAGGTAACTCTATTTTAGTATGTATAATTCGGATATGTGGAAGTGATTATTTTAATTCATGTTTTTTGGTAAAACTATTTTTCTTATGATTTCGTTATATTAAGATTCTGAATTTTTTTGTTAAGAGATTCAACATAGTCATGGGGACTACACGTTTCAAATATAAAGTTCTATTCACAGCTTTATTTGCACAGTGTGTCTATAACTTCTAATCCTATCATTAGAAACTCCTACCCCCCCCCCCCCAAAAAAAAAATACTTTCTTGTCTCTTCGCTCACGCGCGTGTATAAAACATGACAGAAGTGTAACCTGCTACATAAGAGACCATCTGTACATCACCTGAATGAACAAATGCAATATTTCCATTGGGAGTTTCAATTTTTCCTACTTTTCTTAACCAATCGATATGGTGTTCTGATCTGACTTTCGGGAGGTCGCGGGTTTTAAAATTCCAGGAGCTGACCAACCTGACGGAAGATCTTTTCATGGCTTTCCTTGGTCGCTGGGAGAATACTGAGTTGGATAATTTGGTTCGAGATTTTTTCTAACATTCAGTTCATCACTACACTTCATTTCTTTCTTTTTCACCACCATACCACACATTGGGCTAATCAACCATCCTAGATATACTATGATCCAAAGTTTCCTTGCTCCTCCTTGCATTATCTCCTTTAAGTCCATGGAGGTACAAGCCTTGTTAAGAGGGGAGCAATCTCTCTCGAAGAAAAAGAAGTACTCTTCAGTTCAGTTACTGTTTGCTACGGATTTATTCAATTTTCATTCAATTTATTTTCACTTTGCCGTGATCAAACTTTCAGACATTCCTTATTGTAAATTTAATCACCAAAACCAATTTACAAAATGTTAAAATACCTAAACGTAAGTTCTATCGTTCACTGTTATCTCAACGTAGTTGCTTATTATAACAGGGGCCTGTTTTGCGCAGACCCTAAAATAAGAGATTCAATTATATTTTCCAATTTTAGTCAACTTCGCGGACATATGTAACTGAAGCCCTTAATAAGAAAATTATTAGATCAATAAGAGGAGAGAAAACGTCAATACTTGTGTAATTATTTTTGAAATAAAGGGTAAATACTTAAACCGTCGATTACGTTTACTGTAAATGCAGTCCTCTGTGCCTAATTTTAAATTCGGGTATATCGTTGTATATTCGGGTTTACCTGACTGAACATTCTTAAAATTTGACGGCAGAGGGCTGGAATACACTTATTTAGTTTTCCCCTCTAGAGACAACGTTTCTGTGACATTAGCAAGCCCGCGTTTTCTTAAACTTTATTTGCTTTTCATAGATACTTAAACTGTCAACGAAGTCTTTGCAGATCATTGCACAGAATACACTAAATTAGTTCAAAGAGCTTTTGGAATACTCAGCAATTAAGCTTTACGAGCTCATAATAATGAGAAGAAAACAAAAATGAACGCGTAAAGTGGATGGATGGCTGAGCGTGAGTGAAGTCGGGACTCTTATGTTCCACAATAACTGTTTCCTTGATCTGCATTTAGAAAGTTAATTCGCTAAACAATGTGCCAAAAATAAGCGTTTGCGCATGTTTTTGTGCGTGCGTCAGCATTTTGTATATGGTTCGCAGGTTTCATATCCAGCGCCTTGTGGCCTTCATTTGTTTAGTAGTAAACATGATGGGTTGAACGCTCGCCATGTCCCTTGCCCTAAGGTCAGTCCCTTGATTGTGGCTCATTGATCTATTCTGTCATTGCTAACTATGTTCACAGGATTTGTCAGCCACTCACTACACAACACTGATGTGCGCCAATATATTCCTTGTTGAAGACCGTATATGTGTCACTATGTGACATCAGCCATGATACAATGTTGGAACAAGGAAATATAATGCGTAATTCAGCATTTAAACATTTCTTTTGTTGCAAATGTCATTACTATCAATGTCATTGCTATGCCGACATTTACTCTTTCTCATTTATCTCGCAGATGTGGTAAAATACGAATACTTATATCTGGTTTCAATTTCATTTGCATGTGTATGAAATAGAGATGATTTTGTGTAATTGGAACGTGTTAAATTTGGATCCGAAATCCAAAATTTTCAGTTGCATAAGATATTGGAAAGGTCCCGGGTTCGATGCCTGGTGGCCGCCTACTCTGAGTATGAGTTTTGCTCTGGGTTTTCCCTGGTCAGCTAGAAGAATGCTGAAGTGGTGTCGTTTGCCCGACTCTGCTCTCTCCTTGTTCTCATTTCGTCTCCCGCTTTTCTATTACGGGTATCGTGTGTAGGTCAACAGCGGCCAGATGGTGCAGAGGCTTAAGAGTTGAAACTTCTCGACTACGTCAGAATATGGCCGTTCGAGCCTCCACGGCGGAGTAGAGCCTTCCCGATTCCTGCTGTAAGGGATATCTGAGGTATCCTCCGGCGGTTTCGGCAAGTCGTCAGTAGTGCGTCTCTGCCACTTACGTCATCCGTTCCTGCAGCCGATACTCTCTCGCGGTTCCTTGAATTCATCCGTTGCTCTAGGGGGGTATGGAAGTGCTAGGCGAAACTTCCGTTACCTAATCTACCTCTACCTTTATTTACTAAAGACAGGCCAGATATTCAGTTACACACGGAAATTTTCTTTGGAAAAATTACAAACTACAGAACGCATCTTCGACTGCCATGATAAGGTTTAGGATTTTATAAACCGATCACGTGACCTGTACTGATAGGGGAGATATTCGATTGAATTTGAACGCTTATGCCTCATTTATACAAGTGATTTCGTGTCAGGGTACGGTCTGAAGGTGCACTGTCCGTCCGGCCGTTCGTCCTTGGTGCTGGCAGGTTGTATAGAGCTGGAGGTTTTTGCTGCGTGCCCACCCGTAAAGGATTTTATCGGGGGTAGGGTTTTTCTTTTAAGGATTTTTAGAATGGTATGTGGCTATTTATGTTGAAATTTCGATTCTGAGGTAACATTAATTCCTCGGGGTGTAAGGAAAGCATGCAAAAACTCATGCACCCTGGTGTTTTGTTTTAAAGTGTAATAATTTGGATTGAAATCTTGATGCCAAACGGCTTGGAAGGATTATGTGGAACTCAGCTTTAGCTGCTGTTGGATTACATCTGCTGTTATCTCGGGCAAGGTGCACTGAGTGTAATGAAAGTATTTATATACCGCAACGCGACAATCGCATAAGATTCTATATCGATCGACACCACGGCAGTCACATGATTTTATAAACATACATGGGTGTATACATGTTTATATACGTCGTATTGCCTTATTGTGAGCCAGAGAATTTGAGAAACTCGGACCTATAGTTTTAAGGTTTCAGTGAGGTTTGAGCTTTTATGTGTTGTAAAGTGATGCAATTTTATTCGTTCAGACTTCCATCAAATATGAATAAGGAGAATTTATAGATAGCCTCTTGTTAGTAGTCTAATTTGGGATGTTGCTTCGGAAAACTAATAAGGAATCTGACAAGACCAAGCAGTTCACTGTTTAGTATGTTCCACGAACCTTACAGTGTTTATTGGATGCACACTCTAAATCGTTTTCATCTAAGGGTAAGCAGAGGAAGTATTGTACTCCACCTAAAAATTTGTCGGCTTAGGTGACGCAGTTGGGTAGGCGTTGGCCTGCTATACCCAAGGTCGATGGTTCAGACCCGGCCCAGACTGGTAGTTTTTAACTGTGCTTAAAAAAGCAACCTTTAGATCTACTGGCATGTCAGAGAACTTCTGAGGGAAGAAATTCCGCCACAACAGCTGTATTGATATGATCCAATAAACTGATAGCATAGTTAACAAACAAAAATATTTATTTCACCCAAAATCCAACACCAAGACTTCACTGAAATATATTTCCGAGAAATTTCTAAATACAAAAAAAAAAAAAAAAAAAAATAGAAAAACTTCTAGTTTATTTATTTATTTACTTCTTTCTTCTTTCTTTTTCTTTTTTATTTCTTTATTTCCTTCTTTCCTCCCTTCTTTGTTTGTTTCTTTCATTCCATCGTTCTTTCTTTCTTTCTTTCTTTCTTCCTTCCTTCCTTTCTCTCTACTTCTCTATCTGTAGGTAACTGTGTGTCACTGAACAGCCAGCATAGCTTTAAAAATACTACATCCCAAACTAACTTTTACTTGGAACATTTTTCGAACATTTTTATTTACTAAATAATAGCTCTTACGATTTTTATTCATCGCCACATTTTAAGGTATTTTACAATAAATGGAATGTGTATCTTGAATTTTCTGTGAATTAGCTTTGATGTGCTATTCATTACTAATAAATTTTGCACAGGTAATTGGTATATCGCAAGAGATAAACAACGTTCTACCGTACGAAAACGTCGTTAAAGTACTTAATTTATATTACATGAATTTTTTGATGACGTTAACATTTCTGAAGTATTCCTCATTATTCTTTTGAATTTAAAATTCCTACAGTTTTCTCATCTAGAAAATGATTACTTATTTCTTTCCCTCCTGGTCATGCAAATACGATAAAATGTACCTTCAAAGCTATTACATTGCGAGCAGCTCTTAAAAGACTTGACTATCACTTAAACCTAAAAGAACTTCCTACAAATGTCAATCTCGGTTAAGAAAATAATGTTTTACATTTTTGGAAACAGTTTTCTATAATAAACAAGAAACGTAAAGTTGATTTGCATCTAAAATTGTGGCCAGTTTAGGTATTTTTAATGTTTAATGTTGAAACCCCCATAAAAACATTATTAATCATCTTCGAGGAATCCAAAAAATAATAACCATCATTGCTAAATGCATACATTTTCTGTAATCACAAAAAACTGCTTAAAAGGACGACTTTTTAAGTGTTCAGATATAATAAAAATGTTAATATACAAAATACAACAATCTTTGATAATCTGAAAAAATTAGTCATCTGGCAGGGAGAAAACCGTTTTCTCTTGTCATTTAATGACAGCAACGCACTAATGAAAATGTCTGTGCTCATTATTCATGATGCCTCAGCTAAAAGCAAGAAGTCCTACTGGGAATTTGGAGAATCGCATTTTCAATAAAATGCTGCGCCCTAAGGTTTCACGCTTTAGATTTATCTTTGAAATATTTATTTATTTGCACTTTTAGTGTTTGTATTAGCCAAAAAAGTTGTTTCTGAAGATACACAAGTTTCTCATTGCTTATCACTAGATCTTCAAACACGTATTTTGCATTATTTGAGAACTTGTGGGCTGACGAAAAAAATCTTATATTTTTGTGTCACTCTTTAAAACGATTCACAAATTGTTATAAATAATCTAGCAGATTGCATTATATGTGCACAACACTCTGCCTAATATCAAATTAAAGAAAAATAAATTTTACATTTGAATATTTTAAGCAATTTTGTCATATCAGATTCATTTGTAATAGTAGCAAATTGTTCCACATAATGCCAACTACGTCATTACTTTTCTGGAACAAACAAACCTCCATTCCTTATTTCGCCTCTTGAGATGTTGAATAATTCTCTTCAAGGTTGTTGAGCTTTACCTTTTCATTTTTCACAGCGATGCAAAATTAACAAGACATTCCTTTTCATTCCTCGTCGTTCGTTATTCCAAATATTCTTTCAGAAATGTTGAACTGGTTTATTTTTATTGGTCATTATTTTGGGATTATGATGTCTATTGTGTTGTTTGTCATATTGCTCTCTTTTGTGTTGCCTGTATTTCTGATGGTGGAGAAGAATGTCTAATGAGCTCAACTCTTACACAAAGAACATGCTTTTTCTCGAAAACCTTAGAGTACAATGCTGCGTTTCCTTTTGTTACTTGTGGATTCAAAAAATCTTAACAAAGAGAATACTTTATATTTTCCCCAATTTGTTGTGGAAATATCTAAAAGTCTAAGCAGAGAACAAATATGCCTGTCAACTTTTACAGCAAAAATTGATTTAACAAGGTGTAGTGTTGAATTTTGAAAGTCTAAAGTTTTCTCCTTGATTTAATAGAAATCAAAATAACCGCAAACGTTTTCTGCCCATTAGGTTGAATAGATTCATGGCATCTTATGTACTCGTACATTACATGAATGAAGTTGTGTTTGGTAGTAATGACAAAGCGAATGTGCTAAATGTTGTGATGTAATAATAACACTTGACTCTCTGTGACAAGGTTAGGAGGGGGAAGTTCTTTTGTGGCTATGCCCCTGACAGGGCAGCCCCAGGGAGGGAGGGATGAGGTGAGGGGTTACTAACGATAATCGGAGGAGAGATGACAGCGTCCCTAACAGCTGTGACGCTCCGTGCAGCTGGCTCCCACCCGAGATCTCCTGATTCAAAAGATGAGGATTCACATCTCCCGCCAATTATTAGAGCTCTGAATCAGCCAACCAGGATAAAAGGTGAAGTGAAATGGAGGGAGAGACAGAAAGTTTGGTGATGCAATTATCCTCTAGAGGAAAACCCGAAAAACTCATGAATCAGGAAGGTCGACCAATGGAATCGAATCCACGGCCTCCCAAGACGCTACCGCATGAGCCTCTCGCCCGGGTTAAGCTAACATTTTTAGTGTGCCCCTACAAAGCAAGGGGTTTTGCCTACAAAGCAAGGGGTACTGCGTTCAATGCGAATACCGCATGGGGTTTTTCTCACACTGGGGAATCTGGTGCAGGTTACACTTACACTCTTGCCTTTTTACCATCAAATAAGGAACCAGCTAATTCAGTGGTGACCAATTGGGGACTACCCGCTTTCAGGTCGGAAGGGTGGCATCCTTGCTCTACAGCTTGCTTCTAAACAAAAATGACACCCTAAAATACTGCAGTTTGGAAAATAATTTCCATATTACTATCCTGTCAAACGTTAAACACACGGGAACTAACTTTAAAACCATAATAATCCAACTTTCATATTCCACTGAACGCTGCTTTCACAACGGAATGAAATCAAACTACCAATAACTACTTAAATGGATAGATATTGAGGAATCTAATATTCCTAAAATCCATTCGCAGAAATAATTCGGACGAGGTGTTACTTGCAAGAATTAAGGACATGTGGACCATTTGGACGCCATACTTATTGCTACAGATGTCGGAGGAACATGGGTCAATCAGCCTATTGAGAAGGTCCATTGGATGTGCCCGGAACCTCAATTTTATTTTCGGAATTAAAATATATTAAAGCTCCATGTTTAGAAATACTTTAATCAATGACATATATGTCACAAGACATGTGTATATGTATCCTGTGATTTTTACATCGGAATATACATTCCAGTTATATTTATTAATGAAATTATAAATGAACAGTTATTTGAAATATCATTGACGTTTCTGGAAGAATAACGCCAAGGAAAAAATTGGTATCACATGTGCCAAAGATAAAATGGTGGCGATGCACAAGAATGGAGTTGAAAGAGTTCAAAGGTCACGCTTGGAGTTAATTTAACCCCAAGCTGACTCAGTGACAAAATATCACGCGACAATGAAGCTCGTTCACGTGTTTTAATCAGTGAGTAAATTTATCAAACCATTCTGGCAAGTTAAGGTCTTTCAAAAACGCGGTCCGATTTTCACTTAAATATAATAATAATACTATAATAATACTAATACTAATAATAATAATAATAATAATAATAATAATTATTATTATTATTATTATTATTATTATTATTATTATTATTATTATTATTATTATTATTATTATTATTATTATTATTATTATTATTATTATTATTATTATTATTATTATTATTATTATTATTATTATTATTATTATTATTATTATTATTATTATTATTATTATTATTATTATTATTATTATTATTATTATTATTATTATTATTATTATTATTATTATTATTATTATTATTATTATTATTATTATTATTATTATTATTATTATTATTATTATTATTATTATTATTATTATTATTATTATTATTATTATTATTATTATTATTATTATTATTATTATTATTATTATTATTATTATTATTATTATTATTATTATTATTATTATTATTATTATTATTATTACTATTATTATTAAAACTGGCTTAATCCTGGGAGGTGGAAACAAAAAATAAGTGTGCCTACCTACGTCCTATAACGGATAATGGATCCGCTTATTAATTCACAAGGTCAGACTTCGAATCTGGTTTGGGTTGTTTGTCTGGTTATAGCAAAGCAACTGTGGAAAACCTAATAATTTACAATTTTTCACTTCAGTGACTTAAACGTTGACCACGGTATAGTAATGTAATAAAGTATCAACTAACGCTTATCTTTATTTAAGCAATGTTTATATTTTAATTCAAATTATTCCAAGTGTAAGAGGATTTGTTGCATAAAATTCGATTTTAGTTTGCTTGTAACACAACATTTTAAGGACGCTGATTTTATTATCTACTTGTGTTTAATTTTCATCAAAATTTGTGAGAAATACGGTTGCATTTGTTAAAGTTAATTTTGTTTCTATTTTGTGAACATCAAAGTGTAATATTATACAATAACCAAGGTAATATTTACTTCAAATGAAATGTAACTTTTTAGTATTTATACCAGAAGTTTTATTGAAAACTGAAAATTAATTGGTGAAAATATGACGTATGAAGCATTTTAGCTAATAAAAAAATATGTAGAGGGAAGAGAAGCTTTTGAGAGGAAACTAGATTTAAAATTCGAAGGTGGATCAAAGCAAGTGCATCAGTGGAATTCAAACGGTCGTGTAGAGCTTTTAATATTGTAAAACCAAGTCAGATAACAGCCCCAAATGAAAGTGCAGGTAAACAAAATAAAGTACACAATTCTTCAGTCTGTATTTTAAAAATGTTCATCCAATCATACTCGTACATGTGCAGTACTTCAAGCTTTTTACTCTTATTTTTCCGTACAACCGATTGGCCAAATGTCGTATCGTTTTTATGCTCTTTGACCCACTGCTTATTTGACTATCCATTGGTAATGATTACTCTATTCATCATCTCCGTAAACCTGAGTTGTAGCAGTAGTAGGTTATAGCACCTATTGGTAATAGTATTAGAAATAAACTAATTTAGAGAAGCACTGAACAAGTATAGTCCATTTTATAATTAGACTGAGATCATAACTAGGGTATTCACAACAGTAAAACTAAACCAGATCTTATCACGTGATTTACTCTTAGTGGGAAAGATATTCTGTTGTCTCTAATTGGCTATAGTTAGATATGAATCGATTCCCATTGGACGGAAGTGGATGTAGCAACGAAATGTACTCCAGCCAATGAATGATGCGGTCGCAATGGACTGTAACTATATTTATTTAACGTCATCCAACGTAGGTCATATCGGACGTTGTATGAAATGGGCGAAATGATGCTTAAATGAGCTCAAGATCCTTAAAAGCTTAGAGTTACACGATGATGACTACACTGCAATATTTTTCACTGGTGGCCGGCCTGCCGGCGGGCGGTTACTGCTGCAACAGAACACACGCTACCGTTTAAGTAGGCCGGACGACCGGCCACCAGTGAGAAATAAGGCACTGTATAACTGTATAAAGAAGAGGTTATTTTTACAATTCGTCCAGTCCTAAACTAGACCGATTGGTTAGCGGTCTTGTACGTAGCGACATGTGCCACCTGTTTGCTCTAAGATGTCTGCAAACGACAAGTGTGTTGATAAGTCAATTCTGGCAATGGCCTGAAACAGAAGTAGGTCGCTCTTAGGTGTAAAAATGCTGCTGATTAGAAGTCATTCACTTAATAGAACACAAAACCATGATTTTATTTGTTTGTATTTTTACTATGTATTTGAAATAACTTTCAACAAGAAGGTCTCAGACAAAATCATACGTTTTTAGACGTTAAGGTTTCTGACAGGACAGAAAGTTACAGTAGCACAGGGAACGCGAGGCTATCAAGTTAATGAATCTTTCTTGAACTAAAGGACTTCGACATCCTATGCTTACTGAAGGATCAACATCGATTTTCCGAAATTCGTGAATAGGTTCTCAATCAATATTTAAACTTTTATTATAATTCAGGTAAGCCAGCAAATTTCAGTTAATTTTGCATGGCTTTCCGGCTGTTCATAAGTAATTTGAATGGAAAATGTGGAATCTGCCTTCCGTTCCAAAGCTACTGAACACCAATGTGGCCAAACTTTCAGTTCAACGTTATTTGATCATTCGTCTGCTTCGATTCGTATTAAATCCTGAATATAGTTGTCTGAGAACATACCTGACTCCATTTTTACTCCAAAATCGATTTATTTACGCATGCAGTCTATTCACGTTGCTAGTACATAACAGAAAGCATAGGCATCATTTTCAAGCAGCAAATATTTTAGCCTGTCATTTTCTTACAGCAAACGTTATGTATAATTACTGAACGCAACATTTGAATGTGCGATTAAGAGACGGTATACTTCGTAATGAGAATAAATCTACTAAAGATAGGAATTCAATGGGCTAACTCAAGAAGCGCAGAAATTGCAACTTTTGGCTTCTACTAGGTTTCATAAACACAAGAAGAGAATGATAGAATAGAATCTCCTATACATTTATATCACCTAAGATTCCACAAATAGTTATCTCTCCTGCTATTATTTTACAATTAACGTTTTAATTTTCTAATGAGTGCTTTTCGTGAGATTAGACATTATAGAACCGTTAAGCTTTAGCCATTTATGATAGGGCATAAGCAGGAACAAATTATATTTGAAACTTTGCAATAAAACCAACTCGATCACTTACTCACTCACAGGTATTTTGATGTCTTACGAATATCTTATATATATATATATATATATATATATATATATATATATATATATATATATTACTTATGAACTGGCTCTTGCATAAACTTACCCACAGGTTAACAAAATCTGATGTTAAATCGTGCATCTCACTCACCTGAAACAGAAGAATACCCAATCACAAGTTTGTCAAGAAAAAATATTGCTGTTTTCAACATTTTACTCTAATAAACATTTGTTGCAAATTACTGAAATGCTAGAAGACTCGTGCAAATTGACAGCAAATTAATATAAGTGAGCATACCACTCGTTGGTCTCTACTGACCAAAGTTTTATATAGATTCAGACAAAAATTGGATATTTGCTCTGGTGACTATTCCACTCATACGTCAGTCATCTCATAGATATATTCTAACAATGGTTGAACCGCCACTTTATTAGTCTGGTGCGATAACTGAGAAACATATTTGTATTATAAGCTAGGCAAGTATTCTGTATATATTTACGATCAGTTATAATGAACATGTATGCAGTGGAAACAAGCGCTGGATTCAAACGGCAGAGTCGGATGTCAAAGATTTAGTGAAGCTACAAAACAGAACCAAAGGAAGTGAAATAATAGGTACTCGAAAAACAAACACAAACACAGCAGATCGCAAATATTTTAACAGACTGTACAGCTAACATGAGAAAGGTAAACGAGAAAGATAATAAGCACTGAGTGCAATATGCAGCGCTATCTTAAACTAAATTCGCCAAGTATATAGTTATTCACAGCAGCACTGACTAGAGCTTTGAAGTTAATTCATCATTTACTGCAAGCGTTTGAAACGCCATACGTTACCGGTTTTATTTGTTCACTGTATTCATAAAATAATTCTAATAAACGAAATCTGTTTGGCCTCAATTGTGGCCAATTCACAGCCCGTGGCAGTTTGAAACAATCTAGGTTCCTATCACTGAAAACTTGTCGAAATTAGACTGTGGCATCTGATGCGTAATTATTTGGAAATTATCTCAGTGATTCGCGATTGTTTTTGCTAACCAGAGAACGCCATAATCAAGATAGGTCTTATGTGGAAACTAGGAAAACATTCATGAATTAGATGTTACGATAAATATTAAGTGCATAACACAGTCACGTCAAACGAGAAATGGAAAACCAAATGCATTCGCGAATTACAGAGGTGTTCTTATATAGAAAAAATTACATTGTAACCCTTTAATAATAAATTTTAACCAGTATAACTGTGCTTGCAGTTAACTATGCTATAGCTTGTTCAGTAAATATTTTTATACAACATACCTGTAATGTTTCGTTTAACTTAAATATCATCACTGAACTATTATATCATACTTTTGTATTGCTAAACTTCAGTTCCTTTTAGGCACTCCCAAATGGGGAATTCTATATGTTGCAGTATTTCTTTACATTATAACAAGGCGCTGATCTGTTACATAATGCATTATACCTTGAAAAATAACGTTGAATCTACATTAGCCACTGGCAAAAAACATTTTTTCTCTGCGACTGTTTTTATTACACAAAGGAAAAGTAATTCAATCCACTATTCGAAATTTAGTGTTTGATAAATGTACGTCAATTGTACACTCCTGGAAATTGAAATAAGAACACCGTGAATTCATTGTCCCAGGAAGGGGCAACTTTATTGACACATTCCTGGGGACAGATACATCACATGATCACACTGACAGAACCATAGGCACATAGACACAGGCAACAGATCATGCACAATGTCGGCACTAGTACCGTGTATATCCACCTTTCGCAGCAATGCAGGCTGCTATTCTCCCATGGGGAAGATCGTAGAGATGCTGGATGTAGTCCTGTGGAACGGCTTGCCATGCCATTTCCAGCTGGCGCCTCAGTTGGACCAGCGTTCGTGCTGGACGTGCAGACCGCGTGAGACGACGTTTCATCCAGTCCCAAACATGCTCAATGGGGGACAGATCCGGAGATCTTGCTGGCCAGGGTAGTTGACTTACACCTTCTAGAGCACGTTGGGTGGCATGGGATACATGCGGACGTGCATTGTCCTGTTGGAACAGCAAGTTCCCTTGCCGGTCTAGGAATGGTAGAACGATGGGTGCGATGACGGTTTGGATGTACCGTGCACTATTCAGTGTCCCCTCGACGATCACCAAAGGTGTACGGCCAGTGTAGGAGATCGCTCCCCACACCATGACGCCGGGTGTTGGCCCTGTGTGCCTCGGTCATATGCAGTCCTGATTATGGCGCTCACCTGCACGGCGCCAAACACGCATACGACCATCATTGGCACCAAGGCAGAAGCGACTCTCATCGCTGAAGACGACACGTCTCCATTCGTCCCTCCATTCACGCCTGTCGCGACATCACTGGAGGAGGGCTGCGCGATGTTGGGGCGTGAGCGGAAGACGGCCTAACGGTGCGCGGGACCGTAACCCAGCTTCATGGAGACGGTTGCAAATGGTCCTCGCCGATACCCCAGACGCAACAGTGTCCCTAATTTGCTGGGAAGTGGCGGTGCGGTCCCCCACGGCACTGCGTAGGATCCGACTTTCTTGGCGTGCATCCGTGCGTCGCTGCGGTCCGGTCCCAGGTCGACGGGCACGTGCACCTTCCGCCGACCACTGGCGACAACATCGATGTACTGTGGAGACCTCACGCCCCACGTGTTGAGCAATTCGGCGGTCGGTCCACCCGGCCTCCCGCATGCCCAATATACGCCCTCGCTCAAAGTCCGTCAACTGCACATACGGTTCACGTCCACGCTGTCGCGGCATGCTACCAGTGTTAAAGACTGCGATGGAGCTCCGTATGCCACGGCAAACTGGCTGACACTGACGGTGGCGGTTCCCAAACGCTGCGCAGCTAGCGCCATTCGACGGCCAACATCGCGGTTCCTGGTGTGTCCGCTGTGCCGTGCGTGTGATCATTGCTTGTACAGCCCTCTCGCAGTGTCTGGAGCAAGTATGGTGGGTCTGACACACCGGCGTCAACGTGTTCTTATTTCCATTTCCAGGAGTGTATTAACAAAACATAAAATGAAGATAACATTTGCACGCTTGCTCGTAACTTAATGTTAAATGCTTCAATCTTGTTTTTGTATTCCATATGACATCTTTGCAAAATTAAGAGAAGTTTAGTATGTTAATTCTGGTGGACAGGAGTCTACATATTGAAATATGGTTTAAAACACTTTTTTTACTAAAACTGAAAAATGTAAAGACACAAATGTTAATATTAATCTCCATAACAGCTGTACCTGTCAATAATTTTTAGGCCAATAAAACAAGACAACTAGCTTAAAGGACATAAAAAGGACCGCGCTATATAAATATGCCATAAATTCGATTATGCAATATTACTATATAAAACGTTTAAATTTAAACAATTCTTTAGGTAAACAGCCCAGAAAATTGCATTTAGTTTCATGCTGTTCCAACAAGATTTTCGACAGCATAAAACATAATCATAATAGAGACTGATGCAATCTTTTATTCAAGAACTTGAAGACAGTAAACCGATCCAGTTGGTTAAGGCGGTAGCATGTATGACTCGTATTCGTACAAGGTCGTGGTTTCAATCCCCATGGCCGACCTTTCTTATTTTTAATTTAACGTCCTCCAACGTAGATCATGTGAGACGCTGAATTAAATGGGTGAAATGATGCTCAAATGAGTTCAGGGTTCATCTTTCAGGATAAGGAAAAACATCGGAAAAACTTTTTTTTATTCTTTATGACAGAGATTCGCACTCAGGACCTCTTGTATGTGAGGCAGACATGCTACCCGTACATCACAGAGGCGGGCACCGACCTTCTTGACACACGCGTTTTTCGCGAAAAACAGCTGAACAGCCACAGCACTTAAAAGTGTACAAAACTATACAACTAACATAGAAAAATTATACTAGTTCTGGTACAACAGAGAATTGTGTTGTGTGTAGTTTATTGTAAAAAATGTCAAACTCTAGCTATAATCTATACAAAAAGTGCATGTTAATTGAAAGTGGTTGCAGTTTTATTAAGATTTTAGTTTCGTTTAAGTAATACAAAAATAAGTTTCCATGTGTACTCACAGTATCAGGGCTTATTTAATAAATAGTTGTACTTGCAAAAATGTAAAGTTGATAGCTATAATATTTTTATTTACAGTGAAAAATGTGTATTGCTGCACTATTTGCTAGATGTACCAGAATATACTGGTTACCTTAACCCTAACCCAAGCTCTACTAGAAACACAGTATCGTTGCCAGTTGTACGAATCTTAACTACTGAGAGCTATTTGTAAACGTTATTTTTGAAAATTTTCCGTAAGTATAAATAGGTAGCAATTGGTAATTATACACAACAGTAAAATATAGACCAAAAAAAAGACTTGCCGAACAGCACAGATGCTGTTAACTGTAGCAGCAGACGTTACGTAAGACTGTACTATTATAGGAGCCGCTCTTCTACTTAAGTGCAAAATGTCGGTTGATTCAAGGTCAAACAAGTATTCAGTTGGTGGGACATAAATTCAGCACGTCCTTATGATATTACAAACTTCATTTCTATACATATATATTTGAATAGTACTTTAAAGACACCATTACACGCATAATTAACATTGTACAAAGCGAAAACGAAGTCTTTGCATGATATTTACTGCAACATTCAGAAGATATGACAACCACATTTCCCGTTTACTGATTTTCCTTATGGGAGTCATTGAGCTAAGAACGTAAGCCTGTGTTCTTCGTGGAATTCCTGGCAGTCTTGTATAGCTAAGGACAAACGCGAATTTATGCCAGTACTTTTCAAATCCTAATCTGTACATATATTAATCATATTTTAAAACAAAACTGTCTGATAGTTGTCTGTTATGGATGAGTGAATTATTACTGAAGTGCGTAACAGGCTAGCTTGAAGCCAAAAGCAGAAGCTTCAAAATACGTATGTGTGCACATATCTTGCTGAGAAAGTAGATTAAACAACTTAATTGCCTTCCCATGGAGGACGGTTTCTAACGTAGCACAAATTCAGAAAAACAATCAAGATATCACTATTATAAAGTTTTATGAAAAGTGTTACCAACAAAATCTTATAAGCAATTGTATTTTTGTAGTATAATACATTACATTATTTTCAAATACTTTGACATTTCATAAGTTGAAAGGGTAGAGCCAGACTGAAAAATTCAATGCCGTAGCCGGGATCTGAACCACGGATCTTCTGGTTTACGTCCAGCCGCTCTAACCATTTGAGCTACTATGGCCAACGTGCCAACCTGACATTAAATTCTCCAACTGAAAAATTTGAATTTGAATTTTTCAGTCTTGCTCTACCCTTTCATAGTGCGTCCTACACACGGCTAGTGTGAAAGAACAATTAGTTTCCATTAATTGTACCTAATAGCGGTCCGAACTATAAAGCCCGGGCCTTAAAGTACTTACAACATAGTAAGTCGCCATTAAGGTAGTTGTCTCATGTGTTTATGAGAACTCCTAGTTGTATACCGGGAGAAACACGAGTCAGTTGGAGAATTTAATGTCATGTTGGCACGTTCGCCATAGTAGCTCAAACAGTTAGAGCGGCTGGACGGAAACCAGAAGATCCGTGGTTCAGATCCTCGCCAAGGGCATTGCATTTTTCAGTCTGGCTCTACCCTTTCATAGTGCGTCCTACACACGGCTAGTGTGAAAGAACAATTAATTTCCATTTCATAAGTTCTTAAAATTGCAATAATAATAAATAAACTAATTATAATAAATTATTATTATTATCATCATCAATGTATGTAAACCACCTATCATGAAGCTTGGTTCCTATTGTATAACAATCAAGTGACTGAAGTTATGAAGTGTTAAACCTTTTACATACGAGTTAAGCTTTTATTGTCTGTTTTCTAAACATCACAACACTTAATTTGCACAGAGAGGAACAGAGCAGCTGAGAACGACGGAGAAAGAGAATTAAACACAGCAGAAAGAGCCAGAGAAAGAGAAAGGCAGGGGGTGGGATGGTGTGACGAAGGAATCTCTACGTTTTTTACTAATGCAGAATGTTCTCAAAAACACTCGATCGAGTTTGATAATTCCTTCACCATTGTTCATCCCAATTCATTCTGCGGGACTTTAAATTATTAAACACTTAGGTAACTCAATAAAAAAAGTACTAAAATTTATACTAGGATCCGCAGAGCTCTTGTATTAGAATTATAAATAAATTGGAGTTATAGGGTAAAAGAGCATGTTTTCGAGAAAATACTGACTTTATTTGAGTACAAAATAGTTGAATATTGTACATTTAAAGTAAGGCAAATGACATGATTGGAATATGGTGACTATATAAGTGCAAACAATCACTATTTAGCAACTAAGACATAACAAAAGAGAATCGAATATGTTTATAAAATATGTAACAAATGCATATCAATGCCAAAATATTTTAATAAACCTTATGTAAAACAGTTTTACTTTATTTCCTTTGTACTTACGTGTAATCAATTTCGTTAGCAAGACATTAAATAATTGTACAGAGAAAAAATTGCTAACATTAGAACTGAGTGAGCCAATATTTCTCAATTAACAATTCAGGACATTGTGTCCTTTGGAAAGAGGTTAACTTGATGGCTTGGGGGCGTAGGAACTACATATTTACCAGCTTCACCTCTGCTTTGTCAAGGGTTTCTTGCCCGCCTCCACAGCGTACGTACGAGTAGCAGCGTGTCTGCCTCACGTTCAAGAAGTCCCGTGTTCGTTCTCAATCAGGATGAGTTAGTTACCTGGATAAGACTTTTCTGGGGTTTCTGTGTTATGTGCACCTTTTATATTGTTAAATAACTATGAAAGCAAAGAGAGGGTTCAAAGATTTCATTTTCTAACTACTCACTCAAATATTCTGATTGATAATAATTGTTTCACTACCAAAGGGTAGGTACATAGGCTATGCAGAACTTTCAGAATATGGAAGACTTTCGGGAAAGTTATGAAAGTATGACGTTGCTCCGATGCTTTACGTGTTTTTTTTTTTTACAGAGCGGGATGTCTCAGGCATTAGTATCCGCGGTTTATATACAGGAGGCCTGTGTTCGATTTCAGTGGGCGACCTTCTTGACCCATGAGGTTTTTCAGAGGTTCTCACTTTTCATTCACTTTACCTTTCATCTCGGTTGGCTACTTTAGGGTTTAAATTTGGTCGAGAGTTTCGGCTTACATGTCAGGGAATTTGGTCTCTGTAAATCGGGCAGGTCTCTCACACTCAGCCACTTCACCCCCTCCGCTACCCGCTCTGGATGTGTAAGCCAGCCGGTTTTACGAGCTGCCACCGGGGGATTTAAACCTGTAGCTGTCCTCTGTTGTCTTATCTTCAACCACCCTTAGTATCCTCTCACCGTAACCCTCCGTTCCTGAAGCAACCTTTAAGGGACATAGCCACAAAAGACCTATAGATCGTTAAGTCCCCCATCCGAACCTAGTCATAGCCATATAATGTTTGTAGGTGAATGTCAGAAGATTTAATGGTCGGGGTAAACGTTTAGATTCAACATAAAATATTTACAGGTCATTATGCAATGATTTTAAAAATAAGAATGCTCTTTTGCTTAAAACATTTCATTTGAGTTTAGAAAGCAACTCGTGCAACGTTAGGAATCCAGCAACCACAAAATACGTTAATCCTTACATCCTTCATACAATATTATTGTCTGTAGCAGTGTACATTTCTCCATACTTCCATCCTATTCAGGTTAGGAATTCCAAATAAAGTGAAACAACTTCCGAGTTCCTTTGAGAACCAAGAAAAACCGTAATATTAAACAACCGTTGATTTCGTCCCATTTCAACACGCAAGTATCAACAACAAAATGTTGCACAGTATAGCTGAAAGCTTTGGTTTTACATACTTTGCCATCACACACACATACTGATTACACAAACATTTAAGCAGAGAACTGATTAGAGCTTAGTGCCCTAATGTTGGCTTGCAAGACTTTCTCCCCCTCCCTCTCTCTTTCAAGGGAAACCTAACTTCCGAGTTCCAATATACCACCGATAAAGCAATGTCAATGAACTGTGGTTCCGTTTCCCAAAAACTGAGTACACTGCCTTCGATACTATCATATATATTTAGTTATTGAAGCACAACCATGCAGGTTACAAACCTGAGATGACGCATTATCACCAGGTTCCGGATCTGATGATGTCGCTTTTAATAATTATTGTTGAAGCACAGACATTGCTAATGTGAAGAAGTCTTAATCACGCTACACAGATCATAAAACACATGAAGTAATGTTTGGTTATCTTACATTCTCTATTTTAGTGTATATTCTTCGACTTTACGTTATTATATCGTTTTCTTTCTTGTCGCATCTTCATTTACTTTAAGGACAAGAGGAACCCCGGAAAAACCTTATCCAGGTAACTCACCCTGACCGAGATTCGAACTCGAGACCTCTTGAACATGAGGCAGACATGCTACAATCTACGCTACCGAGGCGGGCAAACAAAATCATGCTATATTGTTGGGTGTAAAAAGTCTTAACATGGCGTCCCTGGGATAGGGAGTAAAGTCGGTTGTCGAAGATTTATGGTTCAGTAAAAGAACCTCAAGCCTGACGCAGATACCTGTGAGCAAAATTAATTGATATTTCACGCAGTATAGAATGAGACTGAGAACCCAAGAAGTTAAACAGCGTTCACAATTAAACTTATTTCTAAATAATCTCATACGTACTTTTCTGCTTATATAGCAATTATACAGAAATATAAATTAATTTATAACTTTCTGTGCAGTAATTTTACTAAATTAAGTAAATCTCTGCTTTTCGTTAATTCGTTGTTATTATTCTCTTTCACAAAATGTTTAAGTACTTTTTCAAGCATTTTCTGGTTATCAAAATCTGGGTTTTGATAAATTGGCAACAAACTCTTAGCTCCTTCTTTGAGGTGACGTACTGAGAGATGATTATAATAAATAATAGTTTTAGGAAAGATACTATTTGCAGCTTCCACTATTTGGGTGTTTTCCCTCCGTGATTTCCACAAGCTTATGATCTTGCACCACTGCGTTTCAACGTCATATGTTCATTTCTCATTTACTCATTTCTATTTTGTTGTTTTAGGCAGTCTTCCTGCTGTTACTCTATCTGAATGGTACTCCCATTTGATCTATTTCCTATTAAAAGCTCGTTTACACAGTCTGCTTTAACCTTTCGAATTCTGCATTTTGTTTGTTTGTATGCATTTGCTGTTTTGACCATTTTTAAGGTCCGGGGTTCGTTGTTTATTAACGTTGAAACTACATATATTTTCTGGAACTTGAAGTTTATCTACTTTTTTATTGTTTGAACGTATTAATACAGGACCTTTAAAATCACTTGATTCATTCATTTTTGTTACAATATCTTCCAGATAAGCTGTATTGCGCCCCAAGTTATTGTATTGTGTCACCGGTTCTATTTTACATTACAAATGTTCCCTTCAAACGTTAACACGTGCTGTTCTGTCTGTGTCCGATATTTTCTAATATTGCTGTGGACCTTTGGTGCGACTTGGCCCAGATTTATTTGATAAATTTCCCAAGATACCACAAAGTTACGATGTCGGCACAGACGGCTCGGCTCAGAGGGATGATTTGTTGCACGAGGGTAGAAGCTGCCAATTGAAGAACTGTATCCAGAAGTAATATCTGGTTGTCTCCAAAGGGTATTGCTGTATATAGAGTTTCCATCCTCCAATCATGTGATTTAGCTGGTGTTGACACATGTCCCTGGGATACCCCTCTGTTTATTTCTAATATATGTGTCGTCTATATAGTTGCTGGGTTTACGTTATAACAATTTCGTTAAGCGGCATGATATTCTTTCGTTACATAACTCTATTGGCTGATTTCGTTTAAGTTCAAATCTTTTCCAATCTCAAAGTTCTGTTTGTATTACGGTTTCAACAGTACATGTATTTTTGTAATTGAATGATCTCTTCTGAGACATTAAGGGAAATGATCTAGCTGTCTTAATTTATTGCAAAATCATTCTTAACTGGAGAACTCAAATGTATGCAACTTAAAGTGTTGATTTTGAATTAATTACCTACAACTGTTACAGTATGTTCAATGGAAGTTATTGCACAATGTGTGCTTTATCTCCACGTACTTAGAAAGTAGAGGAAATATTGCATGTCACCCAAAATTCGATACCAAGCTTTCACCGTCAATATACCTTCTAAACCAGAAAAGTCAGTTCGGGACATACATACTGGGACTAATTAAACCGTATCCTTTCTTATCTTCTTTATTTCATTTGGGCTTTTAGTTCGTCCCCAGGATCCTCTAGTGAACAGTTGGTGCATTTGAGGGCATATTGGGGTATTGTTTCCTCCACAATATAGTTTAAGAATATGCTGAGAATGTATTTTTATGGTATCATATCTTAAAATAAACATTTAAATCTTTATATTTATGTTTATTATTTTCACTGCAATATAGTTCTACGTTTTGTCAGCTTCTGCTTTATACTACCTGAGTTTTGCCGATTTCCAATTTTATTTAGTCTAAGCTTAAATTTTGAACAAATTTCTTTATGAATTCAAGAATATCGTGCTCTGCAGCTCGACTTCAGCAAAACCTGTACCATTAAAAAGGTATATTAACCATTCTTGATTAATCAACAAGCTTATATAATATGCGAGTATTTATTCCAGTTTCATTATCAGAATACATTTAATCAGTGTTTAACACCCCATTTTTTTGTAATTTACGTCCTCCAACGTTAAGTCATATCGGACGATGAATGGAATGGGTGAAATGATGCTCAAATGAGCCCAGGGTCCATAGAGCTTAGAGCTACCCGACATTCTTCTTTCAGGATAAGGGAAAACCCCGAAAAAAACCTTATCCAGGTAATTCACCCTGACCGAGATTCGAACTCGGGACCTCTTGAACGTGAGGCAGACATGCTGCCACTACGCTACCGAGGCGGGCTTAACACCTCATCATACTTATTCAGCAACATAGGCGATAATTAATACTGGAGATACATGACGCGAAATAATAAATGGGAAAGGTTGTTTAAGAAGAAAATGTCAATTTATGTTACTTCCCAGGCATTTGCTAGATATGACTGAGGAAAACCGGAAACAAGCCTCAAAGTGCTCAAGTGAAGGATGGTTCTGATGGGATTTGAAGCAAAGATGTCCATTCACGAGTTCAGGCCGTAATGGCTTCGGCTATCCCTGTAGGTATTCAAGTTGGTAACATTGAAAATGTGTATTGAGTTCCTACGGTTTGCAAAGATCTATTTGTATTTCTGCCTCTATTCCCATTAGTATATTCCAATACACTGTACTGTATTTTAGATACTAGCAGATGGTCAGGAGTTTCTTATTTAAATATTTATCTGTGTTCTCTTCCGTTATAAAAACTGTCCTACCTGTGTGTCCAAACCCATCGGTACCATGTTCTACTAAAATGTTGTTTAACTTGTGATATAATTTATTACCGGCAATCCTAATTGCTTATGATAATCAAAACGATACTGATTTAGATAAATTGGACTTTGTTAGCCCATATATGACTTGACAGACATTGTAAGTTGTGTACTTGTAAATAGGTACATTTTTTGCCTTTGCTTTTGTGTTCATTTAATAAAATATGGGCAGTTTACGTGTATATTGAAATTTTTTGCTGACATTTCTTCTCTTCTCATGTTTAAGTGTGGCATATCAGCTTCATATGCCTTTAATCCATATCAATTAATCATATCCATATCCACAAGCATTTCGTACCCCTGTACTACTCTTGGAAATTTGTATGCAATCTTTCAAAGTGTTGGTCCTGCGCCGTGGCGTAGTGGGCTAAGGCAGCATGCGCTGGTTACCTGCCACGGATGCCACCCGGGATCGATCCCACCTTGGGGGTGCGCATTTTAAGTCCCGCTATAGTTCCGGTGCCCACTCAGCATGGCGAGGAAGTTGAGAAGCTTACGATAAGTAGTAGCCCTGGTCAAGAAAGCCAGCTTTCCGGCTGGGGGTGCCGAAATGCAGACCATATTTCCTCCTCGTATCGGTTGGATGATCGCCCATCTCTACCTTGCGTATGTGGGCGTTAGGTCGGCAGTCGGGTTGTCAGGCCTTGGCTCCATATGACCATGGGTTATTATTATTTCAAAGTGTTACAGGTTGCTCAGAAGCTGCTGCATGAATTTGTAGGTGGCCCTGATTGTCTGAATTGCTTTAAACTACACGATATTCAGTACTTTTAGTGAGGACATTACTCCAGAAAGAATGTTAGCAGCTTGATAAAATTTCGGGACTCAACACAAGGATATGCAGAGACAGCGTCTGCATGAATGCTCCTTGGCGTTCTTTACAAATGCCATACATGGATTCTATTTCTTTAAACGCGATTGGATCTTAATGACACGTGATTAAAGAGCAAAACTAATGAAACCTTAAACATTTTCCCTGGTAAATAGTATAAATAAAGAAATAACTGGCGGATAATTTTATTTCAATAGTACAATTAGATAGTGTCCAAAATTCCGCAGCAAATTTTCAAGTGGCAGTGTTGTTCATTAAACCAGTAAAAAACACATCTACCCTTAACTTCATCATTATATCTTTGTAGACTGAAAGTAGAGTATTTTTAATGAATCTTGAACTGAAGCTTTTAGAGTAAGAACAGCCGAACTTTACAGGTAGGTCGAAGTACTTGTGCTCCAGATGAGCCGGAGAAATCGTTGCCCTTGTTAATAACGGGATACCAGATCTTGGTGAATGTGACATCATATCTGAACATACTAGAACAGCGAAACCTAACACTAAGGTGATTATTTATCCACTGAGCCACTCGACAGCTTTACAGAGCTTCGTTATAAGGTCTAATGAAAACAGAAGTAAACCCACAATATAAAATAGGCACTCTGGTGGGAACAGAGCTATTATTGGGGAATATGAATCCGGTACAAGCGAAAACTGAAGTTCCGTACATTGTATTTATTCGATCATAATGATCATAATTCAATTTTGTTCCGCTTCTGCATTGGCTTTTGGAGTTTCACTTTATCAATAATTAGAGCCCTGTCATCATGGAGTGTGCAATGATCATAGCCTTTAATTAATACCTTGTGTACACGCATTATTTATCTTAATTAAGAACATTTTATATCCCTTTCATTAACTGCGATCGTGTATTTTTGCGCTCATTTCCTTTGAAGCTTATGACAAAAATAATTTCTAAGCAGCTGGGTTTCCAACCGTTTGGAAAACTGCAGCGAAAGAATAAATACCTGTAGATAAAACTGGTAAGAGGTTACATAGAATCCTAAAGCAGACATATACCTGTACAGACACCTAAAGGAGTATACTTTAAAGGAATACGTTGACAGATTCAACAATGTTACGCCGGAATAACTTGGAAGTTTCTAACAGAGTTACATTTTAAGCACTTCAAACGACATTCTTGCAACGTTCTCGTATAAGTGAAATGAGACACATACTAAATCTGTCTTTCTTAAATGCAAAAAGTGCCTTTCTACAAATGAAAGAGCAAAACAAATGGGGCATGTTGTATGATATAACTAGAATCTATAGTGAATATTAAAACAGAATCATTAAATACAAACAACTCCAAGAGATATTTGTTGGTTTAAAGGCAGAGTGAAAGCGAATGCGAAATAAACAGCCCGAGGCAATGATATTTAATTTAGATAGTAGATATGAAGTAGTAGGAGGGATTAAATCCTGTCAAACTGCATGACGAAAACAACTTACGTCGTTAAATAATATAGACATGACTTTCCGTATGTTACGTTAAAATATAGGAGTTTATCATACTCTCTCCCCTTTTCTCCCCCAATGTAAGGTATCTAATGCCAGTAAGGAATAATAATAACCTATCTATGTGTTTATCCAATACAAAACGTATCGGTGCCTAGCTTCATCGACTTCCGTTATTGACATATCTCCCCAACTTAATTAGTGAACGTTAAGTCTCTTGTATGACTTTATGGCTAATGTTTCCTTAAACACTTTGTTAACTTAAACCTCTTCCCGATTCACATCACTTAACAATGGGTTTACTTGGAAAACATGATGCAAAGCTTCTTTCCAAAAATCCTATAGGGTAGAGCGAGACTATTCCGCTTATTTCAAATTTATGGTGATATAAAACAAATAAAAACAATTTTTATGTTAAACATAGAGCAGAACAGTCTTTATTAATCCCTTACAGCATATAGATGTTATAAACATACAAATTTTACTTGTTGTAGTTGTGAACAAATGAAACAGCGAAAGTTGCACAGAAAGGAAACCTCAGAATTAACGGGGCTATTCCGCCCGACCCTGGGGCTATTACCGCTCACAGTACTTTTGCATTTTAATTAAAAGCATTTGCCACAAATGAAGTTTTTCTTTCCAACTGCAACAATGCACACTTCGTGAAACCCATAGTCCACATTTCTGGCATTTGATCCAGTATCCTTTGGTTGCTGATTTCGGAGAATAAATCTTTAACCCAGAAAATCCACATGGTGTATCTTCCTCATCACTGTATTCTATTTGGACTGGAACCAAGTCATCACTTGACTCACTATTCCCACAATTTAGTTTTACAATAGGTCTACGCTTTCCTTTCTTTTTGCTCCGGTGTACATCCAAAGCCTCTTGCTGCCAAGTATTTTAACTTGCAAACTAAATCTGTCTCCTCCTCCAAACTGAACATTGTAAGATGACCAACTCATTTGTACACTACTCCTCCTAATGTTTCTTCACATTGATGTGCATGAACACGATCCTTGAGTGTAGAGCAAGGCACTCTGAAAAGGACCGCTGCTCCTCTCATACTTACATCGCCGTTTATTACGCTCGTAACAGCACGAGCTATATCATCCTCGTCCAATTTCATTCCAGCTTCCTTTGCTTATATCTGTGTACCATCTGAAACGATCAAATAAAATAGTTGTAAACAGCAGCCTACAACCTCAAGTAAATTCATAGAAACGTCGCACAAACACCAAGCTTGACAATGAACTGGCAGGGAAGTCATTGCTGCGCATGATAATTGGGCAGTACACCAATTTACTAATTTCGGGCGGAAAAGCTCCGTGCGCAGAATAGCCCCACCCTACCCTACTGAAATTAAGAACGTTCGTGGTCTTGTGGTAGTTGGAAAGATGCTTATTGTCCACCATTCGATGGATCAGCCTTAAATCCTCAGTTTGACGTGACATGTTTGTTGTTTTTGTCCATATACTGATGTTACATATCGATGTATGGTTTACAGGTACTTGTAATGCATAGCTACATTTTAAGATATTTTTGCACTATTTGTGCCTAAAATTGATCCCAATGTCTCAAAAATAAGCTGCTCTTAAAAATTCCAGAGACTAAAGGAAAAGAAAAAAGACATTTGGCATAACAATAAAGAAGGCTACATCCGGATAACTGGATTTAGCAAGAAAATTCTTATAAAGGTAAAGGTACCCCCATTCTAGGCCATACGGCCTCTATCAGTGCGACGAGTGGTTACAGCACCCATCTATATAGACCTCGGCATACAAGGCCTGTGAGGTGGTCAGCCCCACTATAAGCCACCTTCACTCCCACTAATTACCCTGGAACTCATTTCTGTTAGAGGCTTTGTGAACCCCAAGGCCATAGTGTGACCAGAAGGATTATATCAGGGAATAAATTCCAGTGGTTCCATCGGGAATGGAACACGTGACCTCCTGGCTTGTAGTATAGTGCCTAGTAGCCACTAGGCTACCACGTGCCCCCACAAAATTATTATACATGTTTATTTTCTGTATTTAAATGTAGGTAAACAAACATATGGCATTATATTGGTAGCCAAACGTTCATCATTGTATACTTTCTTCCGACCTCTCTGTTGGTTGTAGTTTTGTCATAATGTGCAACTGCAACTTTGAAGCTTGCGTCGTAACTGCGTCTATCACCTTGCGTCTTGTTTTTCTGAAACTTTTTCATCATGAAACAAGTTCCGTCAGAAACTAAACTGGATTAGGTAGAAGGTAACGAAACGATGTACACAATGTTAATGCTAAAACGCCGGTGAAAGTTTCCATTGTTGTGTAATAAAATAACACCAGTTTCGGCTCCAGGAGCTATGTGTATTGCTGTAAGTGAGAATAGGATTTTAACAGCAAAGGTAGCAAATATAAACCGCAACTCAACCTTTTCCCAGAAGTTCCATTATTTTCGGGCGAATTACACTCTGTTCTTTTCGATAAGCTTCCTTATCGGCATATTAGATTACACAAAAAGTGCCCATAGATTTCTGATGGGAGGTTCGTTAATAATGTACCTGTTTTGCTGCCGAGGATTTTCTTCAGCGTGCTCTCTTGTGAAATTGCATTTCTGTCATCAGGCACCATGCTTAATAATTTACTAGTCAATAAATTTAAGCTTTGCATTCATAAAAATATGGAACATTTTGGTACTAGCTAAGAATAAAAAATCACCTGCATAGGAAAAAAGTCCATTATCTATAACGAAGCGTCGTTTAGCACACGCCAGCTTGAGTTTAAATAAGCTTGATGTAACATTTATTATAACTGAATACTCGCAAAGCGTTTCCTTGAACACCAATATCGGTTTCGGATTAGGCGATTTATGAGGCTGTG
This sequence comes from Mantis religiosa, assembly GCA_030765055.1. Classification (NCBI taxonomy): domain Eukaryota; kingdom Metazoa; phylum Arthropoda; class Insecta; order Mantodea; family Mantidae; genus Mantis; species Mantis religiosa. The sequence continues at coordinate 83,829,553 of CM060950.1, read as the reverse complement.
GTATTCGCAAGTTAAGGGCCAATTATATTTAAGCTTAACTATCTGCATAATTCTTGATTTGCTGCGTTGAATCATGGTCGAAAACGTCCCCCAAAGCAGGTGGGAGGCTTCTTGTTTCCGGGTTTCTTTCTCAAGAATATTAAAACATATTTTGGAATATGTAAATAAACATCCTTCCCAGCATTTTATGGAATCGATGATATCTAGAAGTGTTATTTCTATTATACACAGCGAAAGGTTACTTTCTCTCAGAATATACTAGTTCACCGAGTCGCTTTCTTCATTGGCTGGAATAGAGTTCGTTATTACCATGTTTCCATTCAATACGATTCGATTCATATCCAACTTTAGTCAATCAGAGACATCACAGTATCTTTCCTACGTAGAGTAAATCACGTGGTAGAAGCTGGACTCGCTTTACTGCTGTGGATACCTTAATTGCGATGTCAAGCTAAATTTTAGACCATCACGTTTAGTACATTCTGTATCTCTGCGTTTGCTACTGCAACTTCTAAGCTGTGCTACACCTGGTGGTTATCCGTCACTGACTATTAAAGATCTAATACAATTGGCGAGGTTACTAATGGTCAAATTAGCTTAAATGATGTTAGATTTTAAATAATCCTCACCACATACAACTCTCGTTAATGGTAAAGTAAAATAGACAAGACAGAGCATTATTTTAACTTTTAAGAAATGAAGCTGTGGGGAATAGTGAAGTAAAGACAAATGGCTTGCAGGAAATCCATCTTGCCGTGTGTTTTCACTTTATCTGTTGTCCATTTTTACTTTCCCTACAACGCCCAGAGAAGGTACTGAATTCCATCTAAAAATTCAATATAAAAATTTCTCCAAAATGCACGATATAACGCCACCTTAATCCAAATAAGAATTCTTATATAAAGCTCGTGTGTATGTGTGTGTGTGTCTGTGTGTGTGTGTGTGTGTGTGTGTGTGTGTGTGTGTGTGTGTGTGTGTGTGTGTGTGTGTGTGTGTGTGTGTGTGTGTGTGTGTGTGTGTGGTGTGTGTGTGTGTGAACAGTACAACTCAAATACGAAACGTAAGTTAAATACGAAATCTGGTGTTTTTTATTTAGTAGCGTTCGAAAATGATGACGTTTGCTTTTGATTAAGATATAGCATTTTAAACATATTATCATGAAAAATGGAATCTACTTGTACATTTTGAATTTTCCGGAAATAGTCTCAATGCAATTCGGAGATATCCGATATTAATATTCCAAACTGGTCAGCACTTTGTCATTCTTGACATAATTTCTCAGAGAGTATTATTGGAGCTCTAACTTAATGTAGTTAGGGGGCGGCCTGTTAGCCTACCCCTGAGTGTTATTGTTCTTATTGTACTGTTTACCTTCTTTTCACTCTGATCTGTAAAGCATTGTACTGCTAATCGATCAATAAAAAAATTATAAAAACTTTGTCATTCTTTTAAAGTTCTGTCGGAATTCAGTTGTTTCTCGCGATTGCATATTTGACTGTCGCCATGCACTTTTTTTATCTATAACGAAATGTGTAATGTGGTGCGCCATGGCTGAGTGGTTAGACCACTTGGCTCTCACCTAGGAGGCCCGGGTTCGATCCCACGCGTTGGCAAAGTGAGACTTGTGGTCCATAGCATGGCGCTGCGACGGATTTTCTCTTGGTCAGCATTCCACCAATTGCTCCATCATCGTATTTCCTATCATTCAGCTCCCCCTCATATTTATTATCCACTTCCTTCAGCGTCACACCGGATAGTTCTCTATTGGATCCAAAGCTTTGGTTCCTCAGGCCCGACTTTAAAATGTATAACAGGAATCCTCTAACACCACGATAGTGGTACAATTAGGGAAGTTTAAGAAAAAGGTTCATTTGAATGACAGAAAAAATAAGCTTTAGAAAGAATAGATTTTATAACCATAAATAGAGGCAACGGAAAGCATGGAAATAATATAGCTTAAATGTTTATTCTTTTTATTCTGCCCTGTGGTCAGTGCTCAAAGTATGGCGGGCATACAAAATTCATTTTATGAGCTTCCTTGAATTTAACTATTACACTCAGCCTTTCCACATACTATTTATTTTCACCGTTTCACCTGCTTAGGGTATGTAAAGAACAAGAAAGGAACAAAATAGTTTCTGGAGAATGCTTTAATTTAGCTCTTTTGAATTGCTGTTGGTGTAAATGAAGTAAATCGAGAAAGTAAAACATGGTTTCAAACTTTCAGTTCACTTTGTACTTTAATATATTTAAACACTGTTTGTACGCATAAAAAGCAATTAAAGAATCTTTTTAAAAGAATAAGTTACACTTCTACTGCAGTATTTGGTGAAGTACGAATGCATATTATCCTATTTAAATTTTCGGTCTACTGAACACTGACTACCGCTTGAACCTTAAATTAAAACTTTACTTGCTTACTACTGCCTAGAATTTATCCGTGTAGTGTATACTTATATGCTACCGGAAATGTTACAGTATCACAAATGTGACTTAGAAAGGTATAGCTATGCAGAGCAGAAAAGGGTAATACTGAGACAGTAAAAAAATACAGTAATAAGCTCCAAAACGTATTGGAAGCAATTTATCAATATTATGAAACCAGCAGACAAGCAGAAACCTAATATGGTATGTCATGTATGAGGGAAAATACCTGCAAAAGTCATTACATTTATTTTTAGCTGAAGGTAAAGAAAAACGTGTACATTCTAAAAGCAAAAATAGGTGGCAAAGATAACAATACAGACAGATCCAATATTATGGCACTGATAACACTAATGTTTGCAGTCATAACACTTGATAACAACTTCCTGTAAGGTATAAGATTATCCATATTCGAAGACTTTCTTAAACTTGGTAAAATATTACTCCTACCCGGGGTAAGAATCAGAATTACACCCAAGTTGTAAAATCTGAGAACTGAAACGTTTGTGTAAATATTGACGCTTTTCACATAAATAAAAAGTATTCTCCTTCTATAAAATATTAAATTTAGTATCTAAAACTTCTAAAGATATTTAAAATCATTTTTAAACATTTTATTATTAATGACTACCAGTTATTTAAATTTTAATTTTTAAGAACAGCTTTTAGTAATATGTTGAGAATTTTGCTATCATCGTTTTAGTTAAATTATTATAAGTTTATGAAGATTACCTTAAAACATGTGTAAATAGTATTTTACGTAATTTCAAAGCTTTTAGTACATAATTTAATCTGATTTTTCAGCCTCAATTTGATATTCATTCCAATATGAAGTTTTTATTAGACATTGGAAAAAAGCAGGACTTTTTTTTAAATTAAAGTTTACCTGGAGAGCTGCATGCATGTCTGCTGTTAGTTCCCTCTTTGACGCAACAACAAATATACCTATGGAATCTATTACCTTGAATGTGGGAAAACTAGAATATAAAATAACGATAAGGTATTAAGGTTCAACAGCCGCTAAGATCACTTTCCCAATGAACTATACAAATCAAAATTAGGCCACTTATAGTCCCAAACTAAAAATAAAGCTTATAGTATTTTCAAGAAGAGACAATTATTTCATAAATATGAAGAAACTAATATCAGAGGTATTTGATAAAACATATATGATCTGTTAAATTCACAAGATCTTTACAACTTCTTATTTTATCAGCTTAATTTTAATCAAGTCAAGATTTTACAGAAATACCATATTACATATTTCATTACGGATTCATTGGGAATAGTGATATTTCAAATGTAACAGCATGCCTTAAAATTCCACGTTCCTTCCATCCAATTGCGAGAAACATCAGAACGTCGATAGAATTTTCAAATAATGACAAACAATTGAACAATTCGAAATATTAGTAATGGATACCTCGTCATTGGCTTATGTCAGAAAACTTTTTTTTTTAAAAAAAAAGTGAATGTTTCAAAGATATCTAGAATTTATGTGTAGTCCATTTTCAACGATAGCTTAACGTTTACAGTTATACAAGATCACATACAATTATAGACTATTTTCAGAAAATTCAAGATATAGTTTCTGGAATGTAAATATCTGTAATATGCGGCATTTTAGAAATAATTCCTAGAGTTTGGATAGGAGAGTCAGACTGAAAAGTGCAATGCCATAGCCGAAATTTGAACCACGGATCTCCCGGTCACCGTCCGGTTCCTCGTAACCATTGAGCTGCCATGGCCAACCTGCCGTCATGAATTAAATTTTCCAACTGATTCGTATTTTTCTGGGTAAATCACTAGGTTTTCTCATATGCAATGAGATACACACCGTTTGTGGTGAATTACTATGCTGTAAATACTTAAATCCCAGGCTTCATAATTACCACTATTACGTTTACCGGAAAAAATATGAGTTATTTGGAGAATACAATGTCTTTACGAAATGTTGCCATAGTGGCTCAATGGTTCAGTGCAACCGAATAGAGCCCCGGAGATCAGTGGTTCAAAATCTCGACTATGGCATTGAATTTTTTCAGTCTACCTCCACCTATCCAAATTTTGGCTTACACACAGCGCGTGGGGAAGAACGATTAACGTTCATCAATTAACATAATCGATAGAGTTTTTTTAACAAAAATTTTCTATGTAAACAGTGAGGAAATTTTCCGTGTCACATCTTTAGATGATACTGAACTTCCAAGTTTGGGTTTGATGCAGCTTTTGGTTTTGGAGTTATGCTGTTCATGGGAACATGCACGTACACGCACACATGAGCTCACACACACGGATCTTTATTCTTTTTTAATCAGGGACAACCAAAACTATGTATTTCTGGTGAAATCTCGGTGACAGATTTTGGGTGCAATACAATATTTCCTCTACTTACTGCAAAAAAAAGCATATAAAAATTAAAAAGTCCCTGAATACATAGCTTAAAAAAACCATGGCAATAATGTGAAGACGAGTTAAACAACACATAGGTATTAACTTCCTTACTGGGCAGGCTAAGAATCTGCCAGATTTGACTTTCCACAGAAATGAACTTCGTAGATGGTATCAGAACCAAGCATATACATTGTGAAAGAACAATGATAGACATATGTACCGTAGGTCAATGACTCCCACTCCCGCAGAGTTTATCACAGGAATGATGGATGAGCTGGAAATGTCTGTTTCATCGGTTATACTATGTCGTCTTTTTTTCCCTTTCAAATTAGTGCACTGATAATATGGTACTGCTATGGATAAACAACTAAATAAAGACATAATATTTCCAGATATGTCTGTAACGTTAGCTCAGAAGTTGAATGCAACGTAGCAGCAGATCATAGGTAAAGACGGTTTTTCCATTTGCCCATGCTATTGACGGGAAATTTCAGCTGCTACTACGTTGACCTGAAGTCTCCACCATGCTTTGGAACCACGTCGTGCTTTCTTTCACCTTGACTTCGTCATCTTCAGTACATCTATAACCTATCTCAAACTAGGACTATCTTGTTATTATATACCTATGGTAAAGGAGAAAGAGACAGAATAGTGTGACCAAACGCTCTTAGGCCGCTGACCGGTAGCGGGAAATATATGGGTGTTTACGGAGGTGGGTACTTTGTCATGGTGTAGTGCGCTAGAGAGTTGTGCTTTGGTTCCCTGTCACAGAAAGCGCCCGGGTTCGCCCCCACCCTTAGCGGTGTGGATTTTAAGTCCCCGGGTAAAGGGCTGGTGCCCACTTAGCTAAGAAATTTGAGAAGCTACGATAGGTAGCAATTCCTGGTCAAGAAAGACAACTTTCCAACTTGGATGCCGAGATGCTGACCACATCTCCTCCACATATTGGTTGGATGATAGCCCACCTCTGCCTTGCGTATGTGAGCGTGAGGCCGGCAGTCAGGTTGGCCGGCTCTGACTAACTTGCGGGCTGTTACGCCTTGGATTATTATTATTATTATTATTATTATTATTATTATTATTATTATTATTATTATTATTATTATTATTATTATTATTATTATTATTATTATTATTATTATTATTATTATTATTATTATTATTATTATTATTATTATTATTATTATTATTATTATTATTATTATTATTATTATTATTATTATTATTATTATTATTATTATTATTATTATTATTATTATTATTATTATTATTATTATTATTATTATTATTATTATTATTATTATTATTATTATTATTATTATTATTATTATTATTATTATTATTATTATTATTATTATTATTATTATTATTATTATTATTATTATTATTATTATTATTATTATTATTATTATTATTATTATTATTATTATTATTATTATTATTATTATTATTATTATTATTATTATTATTATTATTATTATTATTATTATTATTATTATTATTATTATTATTATTATTATTATTATTATTATTATTATTATTATTATTATCAATATTAATTATCGTCATCACTGAGGTGGCGTAAAAGCATTCGGTTACAGTATCTCTACCTCTTTCTCCCATCCCATATGTTTACAACAAGAGCGTTCTGGTTTGAGATAGTTTACGATTATTATAGCAGGTCAATACGTAAGAATTGTATTTCAGGTTTTAAACAAAATCATCACAAAACATAAACGTGATTATTGCCTGCGATTGTGATGAAGATTTAAGAGTATTGTCAACTTCCGAAAGACAGAATTGTGGAAGGCAGAACAGTACTACACTTATAACTTTGGAAACAAAGTTTAATAATCATTCTTGAGGATCAGTAACTATTTATGAGGGTGCTCAGGAGAGGAAAAATCCTCATGTTAGAAGTATACGATTTTCTCTGCACACTATTTAGGATGAATTATCGGGTTGAGGGTTTTCTCCGAGGTTTCTGAGAACGAATGTTGGTTAACTCTAAGCTCTAGTGGCCATGGCCCATTTTATCATTTGAACCATTTTGTTCATTCAAGTCCAATGTGACCTAATCCGGATAAAGGACTTGAAACTACAAGAAAAAGAAGGTCGAAATGTTTCCATGTAATGGGAAGTTTGGTGTTTGGAGTCGTTCTTAAAAATCTTCGTATGATATGTTTGGAAGGTACTAAACTGAAATATCTAATTTAGTATTTAAATATTCTTTTAGAGTTATACCGTACACACAGATATATATATATAAATTTTTTTAGTTCAGAGGTTTTCAAAATAAGTATTTCCGGCGAAATTTCAACATGAATATTACTGTATTACTGTACACATCCGAGCGAAGTTGCGTCGTGGTAACGTTTGCGACACTTGCAGGAAGTAGAGGGTTTGATCCTTCTCGAAATTCTTGTCCCTCCTTTTCACCCCGCTTCTTATTTCACTTCAATTTTTGTTTTACTTCACCTTCATTGTTTGGATGTTTCTGAGTGTAAGTGTCGACGGCAGTCTCGTTTGCTCTCTGAACCGGGGGCAGTATCCGAGTTCCGGATTACCCGGTGGGACGTATATGCCGCAGGAGAAGAGGAAAGCTCGGTTGTAATATCCTGCTTCTCAAAGCGTTACCCTGGCTTTATTTTTGTTAACAGAAACCTCTCAGATAACGCACTGACTATTCTTGTAGGAGTAAACGGGGAACTGCCGCAGTTCTCGGATTTGTACTAAGCACCAATGAACGCATCACTCCAGCCAATGGAATGCGCAGGAATCACAAATGACAGATAGATGTTATGTGCACATCGAGTAATTAGTGCGTTTTATGAAAGGCTTCTATTACCAAAGATAAATTCATGGTCACCATTCGAGCAGCACAATAATACTTCACCGGGTAGTTTCAATCAAGCCGGCCCTCGTAACCACGGTCGTTAGAGCGCGTGTGTGTGTCTCCAGCGTTACGCCGCGTAGAGGATCGCGGGTTCGAGTCCCGCCTTGGGCATGGGTGTTTATGTGTATAGTGTATATGTATGAAACTAAAGAAAACAGATAGTAAAATGAACGGAAAGAATAAAAAAGGTTAAATAAGGAAAATAATATATATATACATAGATATATATTCTGAATAAAAAACATCTTAAGGACCTTGACCTCTCATGACGTGCCTTCTAGGTTCGGTCAGTCTTTGTTTCCTGTCAACCTACTCCTCCCTTTGTCAGTAGCATAGGTACAAAAGATCTTCCATAGCTTAATATTTCTAATAACCCGTCCAAATCTCGCCCTGAATACAGATGGCAGAGAGTCAGCATGACTTGAAAAAGACTCAAAGTATTAGAACCAGAGGATCTAAGGGAAAAAAAACGTAACCCATGGCATAATAGTTGAAAGTGGGCCTGAGCCTGCCAACCCGACTGCCGGTTTCACGCCCACATACGCAAGGCAGAGGTGGGCGGGCGATCCTTCAACCGATACGGGAAGAGATGTGGTCAGTATCTTGGCAACCCCAGCCGGAAAGTTGCTTTCAAGACTAGGGTTCGCTGCCTAGTGTAGCTCATCAATTTCCTCACGATGCACCGGTCCTATACCCAGGACTTAAAATTCCGCACCCTCCCCCCCCCCCCAGGGGTGGGATCAATCCCGGGCGTATTCCGGGCGCAGGGAACCAAAGCACAACGCTCTAGCCCACTATGTCACGTGCAGGACAGAGGACCTAAAGGATAAACGTAATATTTGTAATTTTCTTTTGGTCACATAGAAAAATAATTCATTTCAACTCAACATTTATTGTTAAATATTTTAGACATTCTACTGAGTAGTAAGGATATAGAAGGTGTATTTTAATTGCAACAGTTGTTAACATAATGCGAAGTAACAAAGTTGTCATTTTCTGTTGTAAAGAAGCTTGTTTATGAATACCTATGTTAAAGTAATGCTTTCAAATAGTAGTTTCTCTTTTTCTTTAAGTTCCCACTGTCAGGGAAATGTCTCCTATATGATATAGGTGCACGAGTTGGTTTGTTTTCTATCATGGCGTCTGAGATTCTCCACTAAGCGCAGCACGACAAGTGTTAGGGAATACCAAAATAACACTTGGAGCGGGCTCAGGAATTCCTCGTGCAGGAGAACTGAGTTAAGCTAGCGAGGAGCTAGTTGGCAAAGGTAAACTTACCTTTCCCCCTATACCGACGACGTTGACCTTCGTATCCGACGCTCCTTAGTAGACATATGACTCAGATGTAATATCTTTTGAAGAATGTAATTAGTCCTGAGGATATTTTAAGTCCATATAAAGCGGTAACTTCAGTGTCTCGCTTCTTTTTGACTTGTTTGTCTTTCTTTGTTTTATGATTTAGATTTTACAATTTTTTTATACAAAACAGTAAAAATAAAGGGATGAAATGATATTTTTAAGCAGTTAGGCTGTGATTCACTAGAGCTTTTTACGTACTTAAATTCTACATTTGATGTTTTCGTTAAAATGTATCATCTATCCAGCATTAGTCTTACTTTTTAAACATAAATTGTGTTACGCTAACAAGCTTATCCATATCTGCTGCAAAATGTTCTGCAAGATGAACCTTGTTCTAATTTAAGTGTTTCAAAATTGACACGGGGAAAGAAATGTTATTAATCCCCGGTTCTACAAGCCTATTCTTTCTCTATTTTTTCAAGCGTGCAGAGGATCTTCAGTTGGAGAATGCAAAACGTTGGCAAATGTGCTTCAAAATTGAGACCAATAAACTATGGAGTGTATTAACCCATGAACTTTGTTTACTAATGCTGCCTAGAGATGTTACGTAAGTTAGCAGCCTATCGCGATTATCTTCAACAACATGCATTATTCGAGGGTCCACTATCGAATGGAAGCATAGGATGTGATAGAAATGCATACTCGACAAATTCAGTACTCATCCGGAACACAGTTTGAACTGGAACCCCTATGGAGGCTACTTAAGGTCTTGAATCTCACTTTAATCATCATTAGATCAATATCTGTCACAGATATATCCGACCATATCATGATCATTGGCTTCATGCCAGACTTAAATCTTTAATTGGAGCAAAAATGTATTCCATCCACCTATATGCATATTTAATTTTGCTTTAATGTTAAGCAAACATTTCCTCAAGGGATAATGGTACAACTAAAATGTGTGTATCAAAATGACTTCAAGAAAAGAGAGATATCTTAGCAATAATCCTTGTTAGAATTGTAACCACCAAAAAAAAGAAAACATTGGGAATTCTACCTTGATGTTATTTTACAAATGCTGCTGTAAAAGTAACTTAATGTAGCAAACGTTAGTACATCGTTTTACAAAATATATAAAAACATTAAAAATGAACATACGTAGAACATTAATCCACAATAATTCGCTCCAAAAATATTTATTCATTGGAAAAACGCAGTATCAAATGAAAACTGATTACTGAACTATTTAAAACATATGGAACATCAGTTGCTTCATCTGATCGAAAAATCAGTTATTATATCTGAAGAGAAACTCTTGATGAAGAGAGATCGAGAATATTTAAGGATTTTAAGGCAAGCAAATGTATGGCGGGACCATATAATGCCTGTGTGAAAGCGAACACGGGATTTGCATTTCGAATATGATATTCCTATATACATATTTAAAATAACTTGCAGAAAATTAAAAAAAAATGCAGAGCTAAAAATATATAAAATCTTTATGTATCTTTGGTTAGTTCAGAAATCCTTGACCTTAATGCTACTTTCCTAACCTAGCTGGCAAAATTAGTCACTTCACTGTAATATGTGTAGGTCCATAAGAAACGGAAGTAACGATATTTTTTCGAAAACTTGCTTATTAGAATAAGGCTTTAATATAACTTACTGATTATATTTCCATCTGTGATGTGCAGAATACAACTGTCACCGTGCACTGGAATAGTGTGCGGATGTACTAATTCTAATCTTGTTATTCTATCAACATATTTGAAACATTATGCGTTCGGAGTCATAGTTGATGCTATGGCGATCATTTGTGGCATGAAATTCCTTGCATCTCAACGGTGCAAGGCCCGTGACGCAAAAAAAATTGCATTTTTGGCAGTGTCGCTGGGCAAGCGTTCTTTTGGACGACCTCCGCCATCATCTGTTGTAGCAGCTCAAATATTTCAAGTGAAAGTTTATATTTCTGCTGAAAACTAACTTAATGAGCCAGTGTGAGCAGTCTGATCAGCCTATTTGAATTCCTTAGTAAGCATTTTAAAATGCATTTGACAGTACAAAAGCGCGTAATATCGCTAACAGATCGGGATTTATAACTATCGCAGATATAAACCTTTCTGTTTTTGTAATTAACTTTATATTGCTACATAATGCCATCAATATGCAATCGCACAGACCTGGATTAGAGTTAGACCTACCGATTTCGTTCACTCTATGCTCAATGTTTTCCGCACGAACGTGCAGTTTGAGATGGTATTGCTGTTTGTTCCGCTGTATATCGATAGACAGTCAATATGATCCACAAATACAGCGGAACTGGCAGGCACATGCAAATAACACAACCCTTGCCTGTATATAAGATGTACAAACATGGATACTTTATCGTGGAAACAGGGAATCCAAAATCATATTCGTAAGCAAGATAATCTTAAAAAGAAAGCAAATATATAATCACAAATAATTAGCAAAATAGATAGTTATCCTAGGTCATCCAAATTACTTTGAGAAATGAAACCAAATAAGCGCAATAAAAGAAAACAAACGGGTATTTCTGTCACATTCAATTTGCGTATGCAATTCTCACTATTGGTATATCGATCATTGGCGGTGAGGGCACATAACTTCATATATCTATCATTAGCAGTAAAAATGCTTATTATATTTACCAACTGTTTTTATTGTTCATAAATGATAACAAAAGTGGCTTCAAATTACAAAAAAAATGCTATCATTCTCATTATATTTAAGTTATTAGGTTATATTTTGAAAGCACTAGTAGTTTAAACTTAAAAAATTGCAGCCCGGTGTGCATTTCTTGTCGATGTAACTTTGCTGAAAGTTTTACGAAGCAAAATACTAAGTTCACAGCCATTCTATATGTAGTTTACTGCGGACACCGCTAAAATAACTAATCCCAATAAGGAGACCTAAATGATTCAAGCAATTTGTAGAGATTACGCTTTTAGGAATAACGCAGAAAATCTTATGCGTACGAGTAGTAAAAGCACTTAGTTGATTAAATACTAGCAGCACCACTTAAGCTAGTGCGTAAATTGCGACCATTATGTTCTTTCTCCTTATGTCTATGTCTGTCTCCCAGTCTCTCTCCCTCCCTCTACTTCCCCTTGCAATGTGCACGTTCTGTTTTGTTCCAACCGGGATTCCCAGAAGATCATTAGGAGTAAAGTCGATATTCAGTAGATCTAACCTACTTAACTGTAAATTAAAAATGTAAAAAAAAAAAAAAATCGACATTGGAGGTGAGGGAGAGATAGGCCTAAGAGGTTTCTGTCTCTCTCTTTCTATCATCCACAGGTATACATAAGGACCATTCTAGTTTGAGACAGATTATAACAATTATTTGAGACACCTTTGAGTGAAACATACCAAAATATTTTTAAAGTGTGATTTTACCATCAATGTATCCGTTATATAAATTAAATAAGTTATTTAAGCAAAAGTGAAGATTAACATGGTTTTGATTGCAGCTATGTGCGCACATATTAGGAGTGTTTGGCTAAGTTTCCTTTGGCCAAGAGTTCCTTATTTTTCATCTCTGCTTACTGTAGCTTTGTACATTTACTTAATATTAATAACTATTCAAATAAAAGAACGTAGCTCTAAGATCTCAAATTATTATAATGTCCTAAAATTGTGTTACTAAAGTGTGTCTGAAGGATAATTTGTGAAAAAATGAAATGTCATAGCATTGGATATATTTAAAGTAGAAAGGAAGAAATCGCGTTGAAAAATCCGTATTCTCATTTCAGATACGCTACAACAGTGAAGTAAATCATTGAGATGTAGAGGTGTAATGCATTTAAACCTATCCACTTGGTAACGTCCTGAATGCAACTTCGGCATGAAGCCAGAGAATGCGAGTATGTTGTGATGTACATAGAATTTAATTATCTATACTGTTAGTTTCATTGATGTGTTTCTCTGGAGTGTTACCAAATGTTTAAATTATTCTTCCTGTTTCGTCCGCATCTTAACTGTACTTTTCACATTGTATGTATTGTAACCGCAGTATCCGGCAGCGATTAGGAGGCGGCGAATTAATCGAAATCATATAATTAAAAAGAAGATAAATTAATAAAAAATGCTTTGCTAAACTAATATAAAAATCTTGTTATAATAATATGAAATTAGAATGCATAGAGCAATGATTAAAAGAGCGGTTCACTTAAAGAATAAGAAGGGAAATGTAGCATATATACTAGCACCCAGGAAAGGAAAATAAAATATTCTTGTAAAAATTTGTACACGTCGGAGAGACAGGAAGGAAGAACCGTTATCTTCTTTGTGCCGGTAAAAGTTCAATGTCTGAGAACTATGGTATACTTTCAGCCAGGAATGTGTTGGGACAAAGGGCTTTCAAAATGCAGTTGAGCATGAACGCCAAAGGGATTTACTTCGCTGATTTAATAACGATGTATACCGTTACAAACAACTCAGGGTAGGCGTTCCCCCAACTCAGGGTGGGCTGAACGTCAATAAGTTAGATGAGTTTTGCTAACCAAGGCGAAAATTCGAAATAAATGAGAAACCAATAATAATGCAACATTTGAGCAGGGTGAGATAGTTTAGTCATGTGATAAAGTTAGAGATGGGGTCAAAATAAGGTTCGAACTGAATCGTGACGTAAGAAAAACTTACTTAAAAGGTGCTACTACGACAGAAAGGACGTGTTCATGCGCGTTAAGAAGAGAAGCGAAGATTTATAAGTCTGAAATGTAGGGAAGTTAAGAATAGCGCAACCAGCGTAAGTGGAATCAGCATTAGAAGTTTATTAGAGCAAAGTAGTTGCTGTATAAAGAAGAATTAGAAACGGCGCGGAAGTAACTTTAAACAAGTAATCCAGGGTTTCAAGTAAAATTGAATTTATGTTAGGAATTTTACTAACAGGTGGTCACCGATCCAAGTCGATAAGCAAACTTAGTAGGAATTAAACCAAATAATTCTGCAACAAACAAAGTGTTATTAATACGACTGAGTAGCCAACAACCCCCAAAATCCATTTTCTACAACCATTCACCTGATGATAAGAGAACTCATAGCTCCAATTAGAACCCAATCAATTTAACACTGATATGTAGGTTTGCCGTAGTATACGACTTTGTTGCTATTTGCACAATTAAACATGATTTAAACTGGAACGTCTAAAATTTCTTAAAGCAGATTTGGTCAACCTCCGTTACTGCTGTAAGGGTTTATTAAACAGCGTATACATCAGTTAAACCACATGTCATACATGAGTTAATACATATGCTCCTAACATATAATTTTAAACACAACGCTGAGATTTGAATACCTTATATCCACAGAAATCACTTAAGGGGAGATTAAAAGACTATACCACCAATGTTACATTTAGAAAATTCTGAGAAACTATTAAGATATAAAGCTTAAATTTTTAGAGATTTTAGATGCACGTCTTATTTCAGTGCTCTACCGTTGTGCAATAAGTTTTTTATCGTGGAAGAAAGGATTACTTTATTAATTATAACAGCTTCTGATCAATATTTTTAACAGCTTTTAAAATAGAAAACATGTTATTAACACCAAAGTAGATCCGCATCATCATATACCTATGTTGTTTTCATATCAGAAAATGTCATTCATAGAAAATGTCGTTCAGAGCAAAATTTGAAAGAAAAAAAATCTTGTATACTATATTTGAAATGAAAGAAAGTAAATGGTTTGAGCATAGACAAGCTGTCCTACTTAATAGTTATAGGTATTAATTTGTAGAAGCAAACTTCCCTAAAAGATGGGCTCACATTTACCTCCCTGATTCAAATTGTGTAGGACAATGCTTTTCTGTAAAGATAAGTCGTATTTACAGTATAAAATGGGAGACTAGTCTCTTAACTTATTCGGTAGAGTACCTCCGGTTGTACAAGGGGTCCTCAGGTTCGATTTCCGGCTGGGTGGGGTGAGAATTATTCTCTTGCTAAGATTATTTCTTAACCTCTACAGAGTCTGTAATTGTGTGTGTGTGTGTGTGTGTGTGTGTGTGTGTGTGTGTGTGTGTGTGTGTGTGTGTGTGTGTGTGTGTGTGTGTGTGTGTGTGTGTTTCTAATGCATAAAACCGAAAGTAAAACCAAATATTTAATGACTACTGTATACAGGTTAACAGTGTTGTGGGCAGGCAAAACGTTCTAAGGCGAAAAGTCCCCGATAGCAGTTAAATGTCGGGTATAAATGGAATAAATGGAAATGGCAAATACAGTACAGCTTTGAAAATATATTTAAATAAATATTGTGCCTAAAATTATAAAATTATTTATAATAAATCATAATTAAATAGTATTAAATAATATATTTCAATTAAGAGACTGTACAGGAAAGCTAAACATGCAATGTTTTAAAGATTTGTAATTAGCCTCTCTTAAGCCAGTATAGGAGACTTTAGATGAATGAAGGGTTTATTCCGTTTAATGCCGTTTACCTCTTAACGACATTGGGACGGTATAGTGGCGCTGTTCGAACGGTTACCGTGGTAATAGATACCTCTCAGATAATCCACTGATTACTCCACGTGGAGTAAACATCTATCTGTCATTTGTGATTCCTGCGAATTCTATTGGCATAAGTGATGCGTTCATTGGTGCTTAGCACACGAACGAGGGGCGCGTCATTACCCTTCTCACTCTTACAGAAATAATCAGTGCGTTATCTGAGATGTTTCTGTTAACAAAGATAAATCCATGGTAACCGTTCCACCAGCGCGACTTTACCAAGCGATCAAGACTTCTTTCAGCAGGAAATGGGGACGGTTGTTGCCTTTGTACCGTGACGTCACCGTGGCGGTCATATGAGGTCGGGTATAATTTGCAATTCACATGATTAGTAAAGACCAAGACAACCTAGCATTCTCTTAATTAACTAATTTCGAGTTTTAAATATTGTGACGAATTAGGGACGTTTAGCCGTCATGGCAAAGAAACGACTTACTTTCTGTCGTCTGGAATCAGAGATTCTTACATCATACACATCAAGAAAGATAGCTAAAAAAGAAAACGAATGACACAGCCGTGCCAGATGGTTTCGCGATAACGTGTGCAGCTCACTTTCAGGAGGTCTGCAGTTCAAATTCCACCAAGACTGTCCATACAGACTGAGATACATTTTCGGATTTTTCTCTGTCCTCATAACTGGCAAATGCCGGAGAGGTACCCTAAACTATTGAAGCACATTTTCTCATACTCAAAGCCACATGCCGTTTTGTCCCTCCAACTTCGTATACCTTGTCGGTAACTGGACTTCAAGGCGATACTCTTGTAATGAAAGAGAAACTCCTTGAACGCAAGGTAAACTGAAGAAAGCAATAAAGAGGAAAAAGTCATGTGGTGTGTTACATTTAGATGAATTTCTTTGCATTCTTTAACTATTCTTACCAAAATTTATTTTACCATCGGCTTCAGTTAATCGAGATAAACATGTATAGAAATTACTTTATTGTATATTTCCTTGTAGCTACAATGGGAATAGATGAATGAAGTAACCTTAAATGAGAGCCAAACCTTTTAAGAGCGGGCCGCTATGTGGTGGCTTTGAAATTCTCTCTTTTTATAGTCATTTCCACATTTGAGAAATGCTTAATTTTTGAAGAATTCAAACCAATAGTAAGAAATATCTCAGAAATGTTTAACTCCACAAAAACGTGTGTGCTTGAAAGTAATATACATTTTTTGTAGTAAGATATTTTATCTCTTACGGTTTGCCTGTTATGCAAATTTCATTCCAAAATCCAGAAGGCTGTGATGCAATTCCGAAAAAATTTAGAGTATAAATTTGGTCATGATAATATATTGAACATATGGTATTTTAACAAAACAAACAATTTCGAAATTTTTTACATGGAAAGCGCATTTTGGGATGGGAAAAATTTCTTGTAAATCTTCGTGTAGCATATTTGGAAGATTAATGTGAATACCAGGTTTGGTATGAAACCTACTTTTCGTTTTTGAGCATTGAGTCGATTTTTTTTTTTTTTTTTTTTTTTTTTTTTTTGTGAAATACAACCTTTCATCTACTTACTGTAAATATCTATGCAGAAGCCAAAGTAGAAATTGGGGAAGAGATAAAATATTATTTGCAGTTCTACGAGAATTCAGTTCCAGATCCTAAAAGTACTTAAAAGTACATCCATAATTTGGAATGTAGCTATAAGGCTTAGTAAGGTATATCTGGCATTAAATTGGGCTGGAAAGAAAGATTTATTGTTTTATTTATACCTCTCGTTAATAATTTGCAAAAACTCTTTTGGCACTTTAGCGCTTAAATATGTGGCTAGGAGTACACAGTTTTACTAGTAGCACGAGGCTCTACGGGTTATACTCCGTTGGGCCGAACATTTTAACCCTGGGTTCTATCAAGCTAGAAGGCTAATACTGAGGAAGATTATATCCTAACTTCCTCGTCCCTGTTTTGCGTGTTTTGTTTCAAGGTTGCAGGACCAGAAACACTGGACAGTGATGTTCTTTGAGGAGGGAAATGTTCCTTTCCTGGCATGGAGCTTTCTGATAGGGGAAATGTCATCAAAACGGACGCCGGTAACGTAAGCTGTCTGCCACATTATTATGTGCATCTCGAATGCGAGAGCCCCTAGTGGTTTACCGGGAAAACATACGAGTCAGAGGGAGAATTTAAGGTCATGACGGTTTGTTGGCCATGGTAGCTGAATGGGTAAGAGCGACCGGACGTAAACCGGGAGATCCGTGGTTCAAATCCCGGTCATGGCATTGCATTTTTTAGCTTGACTCTATCACAATCTACATTTCAGCCCGTCTCGGTAGCGTAGATGGTAGCGTGTCTGCCTCACGTTCAACAGTTCCCGAGTTGGAATCTCGGTCAGGGCGAGTTATCTGGATAAGGTTTTTTCGTGTTTTTTCCCCTTATCCTGATAGACGAATGTCAGGTAACTCTAAGCTCCATGCACCCCGGACTCATTGGAGCATCATTTCACTCCTCTCATTCATCGTCTGATATGACTTAACGTTGGAGGACTTAAATTACAAAAAAAAAAAAAAAAAAAAAAAAAAAAAAAAAAAAAATCTATATTTGAGCAAGACACATATTCAGTACAACCAGTGAAGATTTTCAAATTGGCGACATTCTAATATACCCTTTCAACGGAAAAGTATTTTAGTTTTAATGATATGAACGTTAATCGACTGGTTTAGGGATTTAATGAGCACCTTATAGTTTCAGGGAAAAAGAGCATTCTGTGTAAGTGAACAATGATTTGCAAAATTATGGGTGTATTGTAACCAAGGATTCGTTTTAATGACTTCACAAGTGAAGACGACTCTCCTCGTCAGATTCTTGGACGAAGAAGCATCTCTCTTATTTCCTCTGATTATTCCGAGACATGTCAAACGTCAAGCAAACAAGAAGAAGAGGTGAATGGTGTGGTCCCCACCCATAAGACTCCAGTTGGGGAAGGCAGACGTACACACAATTAACGATCTGAGTGAGACAGGGACACCATGTTTATGAGTCTTGCACGGTTGCCCTTGAACTCTTTAGCTGAGTAGCGTAGATGACAAAGTGTTGAACGGTCCTAATTATTGTAACAAAAACTCTTCTGTTGGCGGGAGGAAGACAGTGGATGGAAGCTTCACATAGCTGCTGAACACATTGCACATACATAAATCGTCACCAAACATGGCTGCCCTTTTCACGTACGTTATCTAACTTCCTATGACCTGATTTATCTTCTGAATTCATTTAGTTGTATTTTGATGTAACTAGTAAATATAGAACAATATACTTGTCCGGTTAACTCACTTGAGCGACAACTTTTGTGGTCGTTATCTGGAGTACAGTAGTACTCCAGTACAGCAGTACAGTTTCTTCCTCCCTTTACAACATCTGTGATTTTTGGCATGTACTGTGTACTTCGTACAGATTCAGAAAGGATGCAGATGAAGTGCCGTTTCTTTTTTGAGAGTTTATAAATCCAAACATGCAACAAACCACTATAATTCGTCCGAATTTCTACAAAAACCTTTTCTTCCCCCTCCCTTTCTTGATTTTTTTTCCTCTAAAAATCATTGCATATTGCGAATTTGTCCTGCGCTGTGGCGTGCTACAGCGTATGCTTTGGATTCCTTCGTCCGGAATGCATCCGGAATCGATCCCAACCCTGGTGGTTGCGGATTTTAAATCCCGGGTATAGGACCACTGCTCACTCAGCATCGCGAGGAAATTGAGGAGCTACGCTAGGTAGCGAACACTGGTTTAGAAAGCCAACTTTCCAGCTGGGGTGCTGAGATGCTGACCACATCCCCTCCCCATATCGGTTGGATGATCGGCCACTTCTGTCTTGCGTATGTGGGCGTGAGACCGGCAGTCGGCTTGCAGGCTCAGGCCCGCTTTAGGCTCTTACGCAATGTTACATATTAATATATCCAGTGCTGTTGTGGCATGTATGTACGTGTAAACATTGAGAAGCCGCAGTAAATACATCATAAAATGTAGATACTCAGTTCTGTACAGCTGAATTGGAAAAAAAATGTCGATAACATAGGCATGTTTCCAGTGTCTCTCCCTAAGCTACAAGCTCATTGGTTCCATCCAACTGCCACCTTCCTTCCTCAAGCTGTTAGGTATTAGCTAAGAATAGGAGGCTTAATTACTTGTGCACTTCTTTCAAGCGACGTCTCGTTTGTACTTGCTCTAAATCTTGCGAAAATCATATGTCCTCTGAACGCTCGAGGTTTATGACTTCAACCTCATCTTTGGCTTTTTGCCTTGATTGCGAATATGACTTTCGATTCCCTTTTTTACACACTACAATGGCCATTTGTACAGGTATACTCGCTTGGTTTAAATTGGCAGAGTGCCAACTCACGTGGCTCATATGATCTTCCCATGAATGCCTGTAGGAGCCATACCAGTATTCAGAGCACTAGTAGGCATGCAGAACGAGCATGTTCTCTTGAAATAATTTTGAAATTTCCTGACACCAAGTTTCTCTGTCCCATCTCAATTTGAGAGTCGCTGGTAGGTATAGAGCGATTTCAGAACCAACGATTTGTTTCATTTAATAGTGTTCAAACGCCTGTTTTTGCAGCATAGTCACCATAAGGTATGGAGTATATGAAACGAAATGAAAACTGGGAAGGAAAGTTTCGGAAAACATTCCTGATCTACATTAAGAATACCTACCTAGGACGGGCCCAAATGACCTCCTACCTAGGAAGACTAATGAAAACGTGGAATAAGCCAAAGCAGGGAGCATGCACCTGGCGGGATTCAAACCGCGAAACTTTTGTTGACGATTCGCTGTCTCCCGTGTCGGTAGTCACTAGCTGTGCGAAGTATGTCGTAAGGAAACCCCACGGAGCTGCTGAAGAGAAGGGAATAAAACTCAATGAAGTATATAATGTGTAATCCGTTGACTACTGTGTTTCCACGGTATTAATAATGGATGCACATAGTTAGGAGTAAACGTTGTGTAGCAACGTATGGTGCAGAAAGCTTTTATGTTTCGTACTGGCATTTAATGTCTCTAAGAATTAAACACAGTAATTATTAAGTCTGCGATTGAATAGACTAAACTGCAGTAAAGGATTTATAGGATTATTTTGCAACAACCACATTAGTGTTTCTGATAAACAATGTGTGCCAGAGATAATTTGTCTACATCTCTTCTATCCCATTGCTACTGTATTTCTAGTTCCATACAATAAAGCTTTCTAAAGCACCTAGCTTTGCTTGATGTGATTCACTGATTGTGTGGTATTGCTACTATAGTTTTGTTTCTAATACTGCCTATATAATTCAGCGCTGAAATAGTTGTGGAATATACACAAACTGACTTTTCTTTTGACAGCATCCAAATATCAGTTCATCAAATCTGACAGCTTCACTTTGTTTAAGTGAAGACATACATATACTGTTAATAAAATCCTTTTGCCGGGTATGTATACTCCAAATATTCATCATCATGAGTGTTCGTCAAGCATTTAAGTATTGTTAGCATACCTGTAACTTGAAATTTAATATGGTCTACTCGATCTAACTGCTAACGCTCTCATTAAAGTATAGATCAATAACGCAATGTTCGAACTTGAAACCTTACTAAAGTGGTACGAAACCATAAAAGCGATAACTATTATAAAATAATTCATTCAAGGAGGACTTGGTCAATTTGAAAGCAGGCGTTGACTGAAGTCAACATCTCCAGGAGGCATACTTAAAGTACTGGAAGAATAACATCAGAAAACCAAAAGCTTGCAACAAATATTCTTCAATAAAAAGCATCTCTGTTGATAATGAACTTCACATGACAGAGTGAAGTGTTTTGTAGATGAATAGTTGTCTTTGGATATTTGCTTGTGCTTCTGACTGCTCATTTTATACTGATTTTCTGGTATGTGTTCCTTTTTGGTGAATTATTATTTTTTACAGAGAATAACTCAGCAAAAGCTTACATTAATGTTTTTGTCATATTTTGTCCCATAGGTGTTATTTTGAAATTTCCATGCGCAAATCAGAAGTATTTTATGCCTAAGCCCTATCTAGATCTGGGTTTCGATTTTATTTTGAGCTTGGGCCATTGAACTACTTTGTACTAAAATATATACTACGTATTAGTAGGTGCTTAGAATTACCCGACATTCGTCTTGAAGGATAAGGGAAAACCCCGGAAAAAACCTATCCAGGTAACTCACCCTGACCGATACTCGAACTCGGGACCGCTTAAACGAGAGGCAGACACGCTACCATCTACGCTACCGAGGCGGGCGTGCAGCTGTAGACCCATATATGAAACATAATATTCTAAAATTCATTCCGTTATTCTTTTATTTACTTTTTTATTTTCGAAGAGTATAATATAATTTTGTAAGTTTTAAAAAGTGTCATAAAAGCCAATTCGATGAATTCGAATATAAATATTACTTATTGCACTGTTTAATAAAACAGTGTAATGAACTTCTAAGTCTTGTAATATTAAGTTTTACCAATATATCAATACTATCTCTAATATTTGATGTGCACAGAACCAATATGTTTGCAAAATATGCATATTTAAACGTAATTTATTCATATTTATATACATTAATGGGAGAAAACGTTTGCTCACAAGTGTATGTGGAGCCAAATCTGCCCAGAAACCTTGATACAAGAGGGTGAATAAATATACATATTTACAAAATCAATAGAATTAGGAAGAGTGGGTGTTATGCAATGCTCTTTAAATCAAGCACAAAATCCTGCATGGTTGTTTATATGTATTGTTTCCATTTGCAAGGTTGGGGAGTGACGAGAATCTCAGATTATGAAATCCAAAATGGATTTATAAATAAATTTATGTCACTTTTTCAGACAGGAGAAAGGGAGAGTTTGTTAAGATAAAACAAGTGCACATCGTTGCTTGAGCTATCAGCGGGCAACTCGAAATATCTTGACGGGCCATTACCCTCGGGCTGGTCGCCACTGGTCTAGATTATATTTTAGGCCAATGATTCTATGGGTAAAAGAGCTCATCCTGTCATATGTAATATAATACAGGACCTAGGTATTACAGTTTCCTACTGTGGTTCCATCTTTAGAATGTGATAACTGAAGTATAACTTGGGAACAATTAAAAATTCATGGGAACTTCAGTTAATTCGTTGAAGAGGTAACAAGGAGAGTGAGAGAAAATACTCATTATAACACAATGGATTCACATTCAGTGGCAGCACAACGTTCTCATGCACATGACAAGACTTTCACATTTTCAATTGGTGACTAAGTAAATGCCAGATGAATTGAGGTACTGCTGGTGTAAGGTGATTATCACTTCCTCATTCTGATGTTAAACATATCACAGTTAATGATTCTCGAGCAACAAAAGTAAATTATGATTGTACTTACATTAAATTATGAAAATTAAAAGTCATCTGTGAAGTAATATGGCAATTGCCTTATTATCATGAGAGCAGAAACTCTTACATCTGGCTTTGGTTTATAATTTCAAGCTAGAGTTATTCTCAGAATTCAAGTATGACGTAAGCACAGTCTTTAACTTGAGTTCCCTTCCCATCGCTTCAGTTTGTTTACGTTTCGACTTAGGTAAATTTATAAGAACTAATATGTAGTCTATTTTATAAACTTAAAACAGTTTAAAACATGAGTGAGATTGATAAATTGAGACAGTAGCGTCAGCTAGTGTTAAAAATTGAATAATAAGCTGAACTAAGAATTTAGCTATGAATTAGTATTGTTTAATGATTAATCTGGATATAAATTATTTCAAACAATATTTGCTTTATCCCATTTTAATTTGGTTTGCCTACATTCACTACGTGTAGAAGTATTTCAATAATGGTGTAAATATCTTGCGCCATTCATGCCTTAGTAACTTGTTAGGGTTACCAACTTAAAATCCTTACAATTAGTGAAAAGGTACTGTGATGCTTCCGCTTTAGAAACATCTTAGGCATTTTACTGTGTGTGTTAGTATTTAGTTAACTCGCTTCAGTTAAACGGTTTAAGGAACATTATTTCCGAGAAACTAAATGGAGAATAATGCAATGAACCTCCAAAATGTTTGGTATATGTTTATAATTGAAAGCTGAGTAAGCTACTTATGATGCACACTGGTTTATTTGATGAAAAATTAGTTTAACTTCTACTATAAACCATTATGTTGTTAATGGCGAATATCCTTCATATCCTTGTTTCCTTCATTCGTTATTTGAATGATTAAGCCTTGCTTGAACAGTCTTACTATTAGAACCCGCAGCTCCGTTCTCGTTATTGCGTTATCTACGGAGGTTCTTTCCTCTCTCCTTCCAAATTGCCCTTCCCAGTCTCTCCATTAAGTTTCCTCTTCACCCTGTCCCAATCATTAACGCTTCCCCTAATAGCCTTTCCATCCCTTCGTTGTCTCTCTATTTCTTTCTCTACAAACTTATGTCGTGATACCTTGAAAACTGGTGATTGGACCGCTGTTTCTAGGGAGTTAAAATATTAATCGCATTCCTTAAGCACTTAAATTTACGGATTATACTATCTCCCATTAAAATACAGATCCAGAATCATATTGTATGAAATCTTCTGGCTAATATACAAGAATAATATTACTGGATAATTATTATAACTTCTTAAATATTCATCCTATCGAAATTGTCCCAAATATTAAGTCTATTTCCTGTTAAAATGTTAGCTTCTCTTTAAAAAATTAAAAAATAAACGAGATATATTAGTATGGACTTTGTGTCACATTATAAGAGATTATTTGATGGAAGTAATAATTACAATGCCATACGTCCATTCTCTAAGTTCAGCCTGAATTCGGCACTTTTTGAGCAAAAAGTGACACGCAAATAAACAAAATAATACAAATTTGGTTTTTGTCTTCAGGACTGCTCATTGTATACTCCTTAAAGTTATGCAAACTCTAAAGCTAACAGAAAAATACTGTTTTATTACTGTATTTGTCATTCTCTGATATAAATATTTAATTTTTTATATTAGAATTGTATTGTTCTGAAATGCAATTCCACAAGACGTTACTGACTCGGCTGTTTCTTTGGGTTATTGATCCAGAACATTAAAAATATAATATGTATTCCTTTGAGTAAGTAATAATTTTTAACACTGCGTATGCTGTTTTTTATATTTATTCACACCGTAATAGATAATAATGCATGCTTTAACCTCGTTAGAAAATTTATTTAATTTTTTAAAACATATGTAGTTTACCTCTTTTACCATATATCTAGTAGGTAAAGTATAGCAAATATTTGCTATTGAGAATTAATTGAAAATGCATGTTTTGAAGGCATAGAACATAACATAAAATATTTTTAGAAGTGTGTGTGTGTGTGTGTGTGTGTGTGTGTGTGTGTGTGTGTGTGTGTGTGTGTGTGTGTGTGTGTGTGCATGTGTCAAAAGCGAAGTATTATATGCATACGAACTTGTTATTTAAGCTTGATATATTCTAAGATTGCGGCACAGAGTGTATTCAAGAGAAATCACCATACCAAACGTTATTTTACATAAAAAATATTTCGAAGCCATTTTCATTAAAATAACAAGTATTAAAATACCCATATGGAATTTAAAATATATATCTTGGATTTTCTGAGAATAATATATGAATCCGCCTCAACCAGAAAGGTCTGAGGAATTTAAAAAGGCAAGATATTAAATATAACTTAAAATAGGAAATGAATTTATATTTTAAAATCAAGAACATAAGGTACTTTAATAATGCAAGAAGCATTTAATACTCACACACTTTGAACTAAATTCGTTTGCTGAATACTGTATAATGTTGTATAAACTGGTAAACAATAAGATCTAGAAAGAAAGTTTACTGCACAAAAATGTAGACTTCTTTAAAACATTTATTTCATATAACCTTTCTGTGTGATCAGTCACTTCTGAGATACCCATTTTTATCTTCAGTGCTTGTCATATGAGCTTTTATTGACGTACTGTCCAACTTATTTTTGAGGATATTTTAAAAGAGCACGGAATTTCAAGCAATCGGTTTTGAATATACATTTCCCTTGTGTCTACCATGACTGTTTATGAAAATGTTTATCTCCATTAAGTTGAAGCAGGTAAACGCGTAGCTTTTGCAAGAATGTAATGCACGTAAAAGTTGTATAACCGATAGCAGAATAAGTAATGTTAATGTAACACTATAGAATTGTTCGTTGTATTATGTACGCATGTTTAACTATGAGCTTAGGAATTCTTAAGTACCGCATTATTTGGTTTGGCTTCTGTCAGTGACAATGGAAGAGTGAGCATCTGTTGTTTTGATTTCGGCATTGGCAGGAAGAGAGATACAAAGTCCGGATTGATCATGTGCCAAGTCAATACCAACCGGTTGAACTGACCATGTTTCATCCTAAATCCCGTTGTTTGTGAGCAGGCAAATTTTGGCGTGGCCAATCTTGGCTTGCTTGCCATTTCGGGCCATCAGGAAAGGAGACCGTAGATGGTGGTAGAACTAGATTCAACTGACAGAATTCAACCACTACCTACAGTATTCGTGTATAATTCCGTTACATGGTTGGCCTGCGTCTCGAGAGGTCAGGGCTCCCAGTCTTTCTCTAGGCCCCTCGTGCCGGCTTCTTCGGTGACCTTCACGAAGTTGCCAAACTAAGGCGCGTGGTGCTACTGACCAGAAGCCATTGGGCAGAAAGCATGTTCACGTATTGCATTCCTGATTCTTCATCTCTTCCGGCAACATCATACCTAAACATGTTGTTGGTGAGAATTATTCCAATTACATCCTGTAATTCAATTAATTAAAAAATCTGAAGTCTTACATACACCTGACTTTATCTACCACCATTTATTGTTATGAAACTTCCAAAAACCCTTATTATTACTCTAGCAAGACCCATATTTCTGATAGCTAGCCTTCCTGCCCCTTTCAATTTACGTCCTCTTACGTTTAGTCATACCGGATGATGAATGAAATTATGCTCAAATGAGACCACAGAGAATAACATATCAATTAATTTTATTTGTCCAAGATCATATACAAACATGAATAGGACACGGTTAGAATATATGTATATATATATACTAATTAACAATAAATTGTAATGTAATACCTAAAATCGTTGATTGAATAAAATGGTCTTTCAACTATCCAATTAAATTTTTGATTTTAAAAGCATTGATGTTCAATGTTCTGAATTTCGTGTTTAAAGTTACTAGACATTAATCTCACAGAATAAGGAAAAATAAACGGAAAAATACGTTATGAAGATAACTCACCCTGAGATTCGAACTCGGGACCTGTCGAATGTGAGGCAGACACGTACCATCTTCGCTACACGGGCGTGCAAGCATAGGTTTTTTGTATTTTTTAAATCCATGATTGTTGCAGTGTGATACGACTTTATAACTACAAAAGTAATCATAACAATATTTTTAAAAATTGTCATTTCGTCATACAAATTGGCTCGTTTTATGCAAACGTTTTTATAACCAATGGTATAAACTTATTTCTTTTTATTTATTTTAAACACTTAAATGCTCCTAAAAATGGAACAAGTTTTGTAGATAGAAATCAAACTCTGGAACAAATAAAACTGGGTTCGGTAAATTGAGTCCCTTTTGAATATTACAAGGTAAAATTGAGTTCCCACTAAACTACCACGGTAGGTAAATTGAGTCCCTCTTAAGCTTTCAAGGTAGGTAAATTAAATCCTTCGATTCGTAATTGTGACAAAATTTCCCCTCCCCCTTTGTGCAGATTTGGGATTGCGCAACCTCTTAGCAGGTTGGTGCGGTAAAAAAAAATGTCATGTAAAAATCGCTCGTATGAGCAACTTGCAATAGTTTTGTGACATAGGTTAAAATTTAAAAGAAACACCTTTCACAAAGTCAAATCTCAGCATATCAAACTTTACCATGTGCTCCCTCAAAAATGTTTCTTTTTCCAATGTTTTGTTCCAATGGGGTTCTTTTTTCCTGTACTACATAAAGCACACATCTGACTGAATGCTGGCCAAAACGTCAAACAAGATGTAAATGTTTGGGTGTGAAGTGTAAAATAAGCCAACCATAGCGAACTCAATTTACGGCATGAATTAAAAAGCTTGGGACTCAACTTACCGCTTAAAGAATTGTAAACAACTAATTATGGACTCAATTTACCCATCTACAAATAAAACATGAAACAAATATAAAATATACTAACCGTTTTTAAAAATATGTAGAGAAAATATTAATAGCCTTTTAACCGCAAAAACTGCAAGTAAGATAGTAATGTTGATTTAAACGGCTTTTCGAAATCTCCACATTTACCCACAATCCTTTACGTTACTGCTTTTTCCTTGGTGTTTTCAAAGTAGTTGAACTGTTTACAATGCCTGCAAAGTTAGTTTCAAATCATTATCCTTTGTTAAAAAGTTTATCTTTAGTGCCCCTTAAATGTTGCCATAATTTTTCGCACCTCAAATTTTCCCTTCTTTCAAAAACTGGCCCTCGGGGCAAATGTCCAGTTGCCCCGCTTGTAAACTGGTCTTTACAGAAATGGCTTTATTACGCATCTCCATGAACGTACCAGAGTTATAAGTGAAACCGAATCGGTGTTCAAAATTTGGTCTAGAAATTCCGTAGTCTTTCCAAAACTCCACGAGAAACAGCTGCATAGCGAAATCACAAACAATATATGCGAAGTTGCATTCACATACCTTCTCGATTGACTAGTATTTATATAGTTTCTACAAACTGTTCTTGTGGAAGCTTATTTTTCTACTCATTGGACGTTAACAGAGACAACCTTGTACTAAGATGTTTATAAATCGGGTCCCTGAATGCTGATATAGAAATTCCAAACACTTGCCACGATATTGCGAGAAACAACTGAAAAGCGGCAGCGTTCTGGTAAAATATCGCAAGGAGTGAAAATTCAAACCTAACAACGAATATCTCGATAATAGTTGATAAAGCAAAAAGGTTATTTGAAATAAACTCTGTTTTAAACAGTTCTACATTGTTTGTGCAGTACGTAGATTTGGCTGCCATTGGGGGACGCAGCGACCGGGCAATAAGGGTACCTACTGTCTGTATAACGGAGACGCCTAAGGGATTATTGTGTTTTTAACGCCAAGTTGCAACGTCACGACGCATTTGAAAGCTGAGCACGTGTTAACTGTAGTATATAGGCTTCTAGAACCCTAACGCAGGCACAATGAAATGTGCCAAGACTCATCCAAAGTGGCATGCCGCAATTATGCACGTTTTATTATATATTTATAAGTGAAGAAAATACTACTAGAAAGAATTTTATTGTATTGTTACCCAGGCTGATTTAACGGAGAAAACAATAGCTAAAGTGCTCTAGCAACACAACGCCATTCTAACATCTTAATTTGTAATCTAATAGATTTTCATACATTAAAACATTTGTTCATTTTATCGCAAATTATTTAAATATTGAAAGGAATAGGTAAATTTAAAAAAAA
Organism: Mantis religiosa; assembly: GCA_030765055.1. Lineage (NCBI taxonomy): Eukaryota > Metazoa > Arthropoda > Insecta > Mantodea > Mantidae > Mantis > Mantis religiosa. Next base: position 83,800,585 of record CM060950.1, on the reverse strand, counting down.
ATACATAAACAGATATCTAAAACATTTCAGGACGGTATTTCATTCCGTAATTAGTATAAAACGAAAACTATGCTATTTTAACTATTTTTATGGTTTTATTTATAAAATGAACTTTGTTGCTGATGTAACGCTATGACAAGTGCTTGAGAGAGTAGTTAAAACCTCGATTTATAGAAAATATTTTGGGGCTGTTCCCGACGGGGCGCCCTACCGCAGTGAGGGGCAGATGAGAGGACATTAACGATGGTCGGGGCGACATCAGAGGCCAGGGTCATGGACAGCAACAGATTGATAGTCGCCGGTGGCGACTCGTATAACTGCGGGCTTACACAATCCCTGAGATGCTCAGGACTCGAAGACCTTCCCCGAGGACGAGGGTCTACAGAGAGTGAAGTCCCTATCATGAACGTCGAAACTCCCCCGGACATCAGAACCCTGAAATAGACAACAACGATGTAAAGAGAAATTCGGGTGGGGTGTAATTATCATTTCCAAAATTGGCAAAGCAACCCGGGGAAAACACCGGGAAAAAAACCGCTATGGGTCAGTAAAGCTGAATGGAAACACGACCGATGCTACCGCCTAATGCATCCCGCTTATTTTGTTATTGATAAATCCAACATATTTGTCGTTTTATTATCAATATAACTAACTAGTTTATGCCTTATTGTGACACAAAGAGGCATGGCTTCTCAACCTAGAATACCACGGTTCGATTCTGGGCTGTGGTAGATCTTTTTTTTTTTTTTAACCAGAAACATTCTCTCACCTCCAAAGAGTCTGAAAGTATAAATATAGGACTGAATGACAATATGTTTAATAGTTAAAAACTGATAAAACAAACTCTATAGTTCAGTCAGCGCAAACACTTCTCAAGCCAAAGTCTTAGATATGACAAAAGAAGTTAAAAGCTGACTATGCGAAAGGTGGAGGGGGGATGAGTAACAGACCCATCATGTGTGTACTTCATTGTAATATAAAAGAAACAGTACACGTTCAAGGTGTTCAGTGGGTTGGCCCCGTAGTTTAGTCGGTAGAGCACCCGTGCGCTAAGCGATTCCCGGCTGGGGTTGGAGGTTTTCCTCCCATCTTCCCCAGAGTCTGGAAGTGTGAACTAGAGTGCGAATGTGTGCGTGATCTAATGATTAAAAATCCAAAGTACCAGCAATCCAACGTTTACGAGTTAACACCATCGCAGATAGGCGATATGTTCCAAAAGGAGAACGGCTGCCGATATGACCATTGCAGTTAAAGGCAATAAAAGGTGTCTAGCAAATATGTTGGATATGCGTTGTTTGTATTCACATTTTCCTTCATTCATATACACTAAAGGCACATATCGGATATACCTTTTTGATAGAGACTACCTTCAGAAGCAATAGTCAGTTTAAGCATTTTAAGTTACTGTATTATATATTGGTTGTAGTATGCTTTAGGATGCGTATAAATGTAACTCCCTGTCATAAAGCTGTAACGACGAGGAAAAGGTGAATAAATGATACGTTTACTTTCCTGGATTGTCCTTATCCTTCTGATTACACGAGAATTGAAAGAAAACGGATGATGTCGTGATGCAAGCCGGAACAGGAAGAAGGGGAGAAGCGAGGAAACAAAGGGAGATGAGACCTTGAGGGGCATGTTGGGACTCAGGCGGTGTCCCTAACGTCTCCAGATATTACATCCTGATGCCGGTAGTCGGCCTGGCTGGCTCAACTGATTAGGCCCTGGTCTACTTATCGCCAGGGTGGTTCAAATCCAGCCCAGACCGATAGTTTTTAAGTATGCTTAGAAGTGATAGTGCCATATCAATAGATTACTGGAACGAAATTTCAACACACCGGCGGTGTTGATACGAAATGATCACCACTCTCAACGGAGTCCCAAGCCAAACGCCAGGATGGACAATTTCTCAAACCAAAATCACTGAGCTTCCTATAGTTTTTGTATATTTTAGCAAGCTCTCTTGCATAAGATTAGCATATTTGATTCTCAATGCAGAAAGGTTAATCTGCGCCGGAAATGGTTACACCCACACATTTAAACGGATTCGTAATAGATATCTGTGATTAAGTTCTACAAAAACAATCTCTATGAAATTATAACAAATCTATATATAACAATGAAAGCAAACGTTATGCTACTATACTGGAACACATTTAAATTACGCAGTGATTAGAAGAAGAAAAACTGGTTTAGAGAATAAGAGAGAGTTTTTGCACGTAAGTGCTCTGGTGGTGACAATATGTGACTCCAAAAATGTTTTAATCAAGACAGTTTCATTGAGCTGTCATGCACTTAGTTTACTGTTGAAGTATCTGTATACATTTCTGGTAAATTATAATCTGCATTAGGTAAGAAGATGTAATTTTAAGGCACTGATGTGAGCTAGAGATACAGCTAATGGCACTCGATGCATACATTTATCAACTGGAAGGATTCTATGCTTCCATTTATCAACTGGGTGTATTCCATTAGGAGGGGAATTACACCAAATGACGTGAGCACATAAAGAAATAGGATGACTAAATCTACTAACAAATCGAGTGGGATGGCTCAGGTGGTAGAGTCTGTGGCCCGCATTCGGGTGGTCGTGGGTTCGATTATCACGGTCCACCGTGGTGACCGTTAGGTTTTCTCGGGGGATTCAATGGATTGCTAGGCGAATGCCTAAGACGATAATTACATCTCTCGAATTTCTTGTCGCTTCTATTTCATGTCATTCTTAATTTCATTTTATCTTTCTTCCTGAATGATTATTTCAGAATTCTTAGTGTCAGCAGGATTTTCGCTCAGGGGGAGAGGAAGTAGTTTCGCATGCCACCATTGGAGAGATTCGATCTATAACTTCTGAGGACTACGCCCTCTGCTTTCGTCTTTTCTCAAGTCTGGCTACCCTTAGTATCCTCTCATCTCACCCCTCCCTCCGGGGAACGTCCATAAGGGGAATAGGCGCAAATGATACTCTATAGGTCGGGTGCTTAGTCCCTTCTTTGAATCTTGTTATAGAGTAAAATCTACTAGTAAACTCGAAAGACGATCTACAATCGGTTACGTTTTAATTCTTGGGCAAATTCAGCGTCCACCAGGAGCTGAGTACACAAGGATACTTCAGAATGATGAGGACAGTTTATTATTATTATTATTATTATTATTATTATTATTATTATTATTATTATTATTATTATTATTATTATTATTATTATTATTATTATTATTATTATTATTATTATTATTATTATTATTATTATTATTATTATTATTATTATTATTATTATTATTATTATTATTATTATTATTATTATTATTATTATTATTATTATTATTATTATTATTATTATTATTATTATTATTATTATTATTACTATTATTATTATTACTATTATTATTATTACTTCTTCTTATTATTAATATTATCATCATATCATCATCATTATTATGAAAGGCTGGGAAACAAAAATGAACACAATCGTTCATGAAATACAAGAGCATGACTTTCGTAGAAATTGAATCAAGTTTATAAAGATTTCAAAGCAAACAATTAACCGCAGGAAAATGTAGTGATACCCGGTGTGCTTTTGCAAGAGTTCTTGAACATGTTCTGAGAGGCCATTAAAATTTCACAGGTCTGCTGAAGTTTGTATAGCATCTGCAGCAATACACTTGAGCATTTGTCAATATTTTAGTGATACATTGCTTTATTTATTCTTTTAAATCTCGTTGTATCAATGATTGTTTGGTTATGTACTAGATCAAGGGAGCGTTATGAATGTATCTAGAAATACTTTCCGTTATACCGAAGAGGGCAAACCTTGTACGTGAATGTTTATTGATAGTAACGTCATTTTTTAAGGAATCTACCAATAACTTTTTTTGATAAATTATACTTTCTATTATTTTGAATAAAAAAATCTCATAGGACAGTTCTAAATGTTAAGTTCATTCTACATTATTTATGCAAACATAAAAATAACGACCTTACACTTACCACATTAATATACTTGTTTACTAAATAAATAATGGTGCTTTATTTTTTCTCGCAACTTATTAATATATTAATATTTTAGTTAAAACTTCCTGTAGTATTAGCATTGAAACACCGTTTTCTCACTTGGATAATTCTTTTAGCAGTGCCACGTTTACTGAAAATAAAAAATAATATTTAAATACGGTTTAATTAACAGTAAAATGATATTATATGTAATTTTCTTATTTTAACATTTGCAATAAGCTGGTTATATTCTTAAAGCACACAATGTATGGCGAGATTCCAGCACTCTTATAGTTTTCAGACCCGCATTAACTCTCACAAAGTCGTATAATAAACATTACATTTGCGGTTATGGTTTCATACCACCATTAAAGTACATGCTTGACTCTTGTCTAATTCTAAGAATAGCTTCATGCACTCCGACAGTTAACTTCTTTCACTGGTTATTAGACTGAAAATAAATGTTCTGGGTTATGGTGTTATCACTTGTCTAGAACAAGAAGAATGCTGTTCTAAACACATCGTAGGCGGGAAAGAGAGAAATACTTTAACGGAACGCTTTTAGGCTGCCGAATGATGGAGGAAAGTTCAAGATTGTTTATAGAGACGGCTCCCAATTTATCAATTTCTATTGCAATAAGGAGGCTGGCTGTTGTCGCACACATATTGCGACCGTTTGGCCTTCCGGAAAAGATAAGGTTCTCAAGTAACGAAGAGACTTCCCACAGTTCTGAAATCATAGCAGACATTGGCTGAGAATGTTCTAGACGTCAGAACTCCCTGAATTCATAATGTGATTGCGCGTATGCAAAAGGTGGAGTTATCTGGTAATTCAGGCAGTTGTCAATTTCTTCGAAAGTGGCCGTGCCGTGGCTCAGTGGTTAGACCGCTTGGCTCTCACCAAGGCGGCCCGGGTTCGATCCCAGGCGACCGCAAAGTGAGATTTGTGGTGGGCAACATGGCGCTGGGGCGGGTTTTCTCCGGGACCTCCGGTTTCCCCCGCGATCTCATTCCACTGGTGCTCCATCTTCATCTCATGTATCATCAGTGTCACCGCCTGCGGTGCCGTATGTAGTAAAATCGGGCGTTAAACACTGCACATTTCTTCGAAATGACTCAGCGAGCCAAGCGAGCAATGAGAGGATTGTTAACGGATCAACCAATTTTGAGTGTTGCAAAGGTAACATAATGCAGTTTTCGGTTGGATCTCCTAAAGTTACGCATATAACACAAATAGCTTAGTGGATGCTGCCACGAAAAATAGAAATACCGTATGACGGCGTAAATTCACTGAATGGTGAAACCTTAGTGGTGTAGAAAAGTAAATGATAGCCTCAATGAGTCTTGGGACCTGATAAGTTGATTTGGTTTCGAGATGAGTCGCCTAGTCTTAACTATTGTGGCCAAATATATGCAAAGCAATGGACCAAGCACTCATATATTTTTGCAATGGTTGCTGATAGAGTTTGGACATATGAACACTGAAAAGAATGTCTACACTTTTGGCCGCAGTATTCATCAAAATAAAAATTAGAAACTCTTGTATTACCTTTACAGGACTTACCATACTCACAATCGTTTATGTATAAAAGAAATCACAATATACTGGTCCAGAAGTTATTGTGTCTTTTTGTCTCGTATAGTTCAAACATTACACAAATACATGAAGAGGACTTAACAGAGACTATTCCCAGAAAAAATATGGATTCAGAGAGCCTCAATAGTGTATTTCTGGTGGAATGTTAATATTTTTGAATAGAATGCAATACTTCCTCTACCAACTAAGTACTTGCGTGTTACAGAAAGAAAAAATGGAACACATGAAGAGGAAGGAATGCAGTGAACACACAAGAAAGAAACGTTTTTCGCGTGAAAGTGTCAGAGGGGAGGTTTTGAACAGGTTAATTTTGGATCAAAATACTGGGCAATGTATTTTAAGTCTATCTGCATTACAACTTTGATGACCGGGGTTTAAATCTCAGTGGCAGTGCAGTTTTTGTGTAAAGTTAAATTATTCGATTTATTAGTATAAGACAAATACCTGGTAACACAGCTCAAGTTGCACCAGAACAATGTCGTCCACTCGTTTAATCCATCATCTCTCGTGACCTGAGTTGTTAAAAGGAATGTTAATCACAAAAAAGAGCGTAGAAAAACGGAAAAGGAAATGGATAACTATGTGCATGGTGGACACTTTATAACGATGCTGGGGTTAGCTGGGGCAATAAGCACAGACTTCTGCTTTGTCATGTGTGTCTTTGCATCACGTCGGTTGCAAAGCGAATGTCATTCAAATGTTTCGAATGTAGTTGTA